>OY744499.1:9668614-9740106 GCA_963556185.1 Pseudopediastrum boryanum | reverse complement strand
GCTAGGTCCAGAAGACACATCAGCAGACGAGATCGCTGCCAAGCAAAATGCTTTCAACCCTACTTTTCTATTCCACACACGCTCTCCCCTGCTTTTATTACCTGTAGCCAACCTTCCCACTGCCTCAAGCCGCTCACCTGTAGTTGATGCCAATGGAGTAGTAATGCCTGTTCAGCCCATGAATCAGGGCCTGGATGGATGGCTTGTGCAAGTGCCCCAGGTTGCTAGTGGTTTGCCTAGGCTCCTGGCCCAGCATCATGGTTTGGGGGCTGATCAAACGGAAGGCATCAATCACCACCTTGCCCTTCACACTTTGCACTGGGTCCACCACCACAGCCACAGCACGCTGGTTCAAGGCCTCAAAACTCTGCAGGAGCCAGGAAGACAGCATAATCTCTCTGAGCATGCTCACTGTAAGAAAACTACAGGATGCTGCTGTGCATGCTGACGCGCTGGTTCCTGCAACGGCTGCAAACCCAAAACATGGTCCATTTGTCCTGCTGCTGTCTATGTGCATGCTGAGACCTGGCTGCTGCTGCTGGTGCTCCATTGCGTTGCTGAGCATGCTGCTATGAAGGCTCCTGCAGCTTCGGATTGTGCTGGTACGCATGTTAATGTCCTGGCACTGCAGCTGCTGCAGGACTGCCTGAACCGGCCCTTTCATCTTGCAGTTGCTGCATTGTGTTGCCCTGCCTCTCGACATCCTGGCTCCTGAAAGCTGCTGCAAAAGTGCTCTATGCAGGCCCTTTACTGCAGCTGCTGCATTGTGTTGCTATGCATGCTGACATTCTGACACCCTGGCTCTCCTTGCAGCTGCTTCACTGCGTTGCTAGCATGATAAGGCCTTGGCTCCTGCAGCGGTTGCATCATGATGGTGTGCATGCTGACATCCTGGTCCCTGCAGCTGCTGCAACAGTGCATCTATGCAGGCTCTTCCCTGCACCTGCTGCATTACTTTACCATGCATGCTGACGCGCTAATTCCTGAAGCTGCTGCTACAAGTGCCTGAACCTGCCCTTTCCTGCAGGTCCTGCACTGCTTTGCTATGCCTCTTGACATCCTGGCTCCTGCAGCTGCTAAGAAAGTATTCCATGCCGGCCTTCTGCTGCATTACCATGCTATGCATGCTGACGTCCTGGTTCTGCAGAAGTGCCTGAACCTGCTCTTCCCTGCAGCTCCTGCATTGTGTTATGATATTGATCTCCTGCATTGTGTTTTGATATTGATAGCCTGGCACATGAAGCTCATAGAAAAACTGTCTGAACCTGCCTTTCCTTGCAGCTGCTTCGTTGCCTTGCTGGGTATGCTATGGGCTTGGCTCCTGCAGCTGCTGCATGATCATGCTGTGCATGCCAATATCCTGATTCCTGCAGCTGCTGCAAAAGTGCTCGAACATGCCCTTCCTTGCAGCTGCTTCATTGCATTCCTGGGTATGCTATGGGCTTGGCTCCTACAGCTGCTGCATTATGATGCTGTGCATGCCAATATCCTGATTCCTGCAGCTGCTGCAAAAGTGCTCGAACATGCCATTCCTTGCAGCTGCTTCATTGCATTCCTGGGCATGCAACGAACTTGGCTCCTAGCTGCTGCATGAAAATGCTGTGATGCAGCATTGACATCCAGGCTCCTACAGGCTGCCAAAAAAATGCCTGAAAACCTGCTCTTCCAGCACCTGCTTCCCACCTGCTGTGTGTTGATATCCACGCCAGAGAGCCAGCAGCCAAAACCTGGGTGACTGTGGTACCAGCCCACCACCATCTCTGGCCTGCGAATACAGCACAGAAACATATAAACACTGAGCGCAAGGGGCTGCACGGTAATAGTGAGAGGCTGCAGAAGACAGAATCGAACCTTCACAAGAGGACCAGCAGCCACAGACACAGCAAACAGGAGATGTCTGAGGCCCAGCGCATGGGTATCAGAACCATGAGCAAAGGCGCAATTGATGGCATGGCCCATCCCACGCCATGAGTACCAATCTGTTGGCAGCACTCTGAGCCAAGCTACCCATAGAATTAGTGAGCATCTACTGTTTCAGGATAACTTCGAAGCAAGCCTCTATTACCATAACAAGACTAGCTGCATTATTAAAGTATTTGCACTCAGCCTTCTCCCTTGGACACGCTCCTTACGACCTTGCATATGTCTGCCATGCCATGCAGCATCTGCTGAAACCATGGGGGGCATCCAGCAGGTTACATGCTTCACATACACAGTTCAGCTTCATCTGTTGCTAACTTCTGATTTAACCTTTCTGGTTTAACATTGGCTCGAGGCCTGGCCAAGAAGCAAATCCAGCCCAGCCATGCTGTGTACTACCCCCCCCCCCCCTTGCTGTCCCTCTTCTTCTGACTCACCTGCCTACTTGCTTGAGCATGTCCAACATCTTCGTCTGGAAAACGGGGTCCACTGCTTCTACACTGACTCCTGTGCCTGACTGAGGCATGGCAAATACATCAACCACACGCACAGTGTAGTCATCTACAAACTCGCCCAGCATCAGCCCCATGACTTCCATAGGAACGCCAGCACGACCTGCAGGTACCAACGCGTTCTCTCAAGCTGTTCCATCCGTGATTCTAGCTGCATGCAGTCAAGTTTTAAGCTCTAGGTTGACCCTACCGTGCTTGAGCATCTTGAGCAGGGCTAGGGAAGATATGTAAATCTGTTCGGAGGTATCAACTTGGGGTGTGTCTGCCGCTGGGCCAGCCTGTGGGCCCCCTTGCATCCCAGTGAGAAGCCTCTGGATGCGATCCATCCTGTCTGATATTAACTCAGGTCGCCTGATGGACCACTCGGTGGTGTTATCGAGGGTTGGGCAAGATAACTATTGCTCTCCTGCCTTGGTGCAATTATAAAAGTAACCTTGGTGGACGTGGGCACGGCGTGTAGGATCTACTGATGTGTGGTGCAATTTTTCGAAACACACAGGTCCTGCCTGCCGAAGATCGATGTAGCCCGGAAGGTTACCCGTGCTGTCTGTCAAAATACGCTATTAGTGGCCGTGCCGCTCGGGGTGCATTCTTCTCTCAAACATAACTACCTGGCGGTTGCGAGTGGTTCTCGTTATGACCTTCCTGTCACCAAGGGATTGGTGATCCACACCCTAGACACTCGTTAGACCCTGACGGCCTGTCTGGCTTGCTTCATCTGATCGTTAGCTTGTGGGAGCATCCCAGACGCCCGTTAGCAACGCTATGCGGTGTGCTGCATGCGAAGCGCCAAGATTTCCATGTTCTGCCGGCTGACCTGCGGCCCAAAAGTCTCATGCCATATAAGACCGACACCACCGACAATACGATTGCTTGTTGCCGCTGCCTGTGAAGCATTTGTGTTATAGAATCCACTGTAGTACAACCGACGTATTAGACCCTGTGCGCATTTGAGAGGCTGTACTCTTAGGTTTTTCGCTCAGAGCAGAAGAGACAGATGCGTCCTCCACGGGGTCGTGGATTTGGAGGCAGAGATGGTGGCCGAGGAGGAGGCAGAGGCGGATTTGGTGGCAGAGGTGGATTTGGTGGCGGTTTCGGGGGCCGTGGTGGATACGACCAAGGTCCTCCTGAGCAAGTAGTGGAGGCAGGCTCCTTCAGCCACCCCTGCGAGGGAGAGGCAGTCTGCAAGTTGACAAATGAAAAGGTCAGGGGCAGGACTTATCTCTGTTGCAGAAGCATGCTGCAGCTACTTATCATCAAAAGCTGACTAGATCTTAGTCTGGGCTTCCAAGTCAGAAGTGTGCCTCTAAAACCCCTGGTAGTTACTCCGCTGGGTTAACACAAGCCTATGCTATGGGGGCACTGGCGTCAGTAAGCATTCCACCCTGGATTAAAGGTTACAAGGGCATATAACAACAGCATATGGCTTTGATGGATATGAATCTGGAATAAGGAGTTGTGGAGAGTGCATTTGCGAACGGGGCTCAGCTTGGTATCGAGCCATGGCTCTCTTCCCGCAAAGATTGCCATTGCAGCTGCTTTGGACCGTATAAAATATAACACAATGTGTCTGATGAGTCAACTGCATCTTCACTTGAACAGGAGTACTTATGAACACAGATATACGTCATGTCATACTTTCAACCCATCATTTATGGCCGCAAGTGGGTTTCCAGCCTGTTGCTGTCACTTGAGTTTTGCATATATGCCTGGAAAGGCAATATGTGGCCTCTCCAAATCGTGACATGGCACTCATTGGTATATGCCCCCTATATGCCTTGCTTGCAGATCCCCTACTTCAATGCTCCTATCTACTTGGAGAACAAAACGCAGATAGGCAAGGTGGAAGAAATCCTTGGCTCAATCAACAACGTGGTGAGTAGCCACATCAGCCCTCTGTACTATTATGACACCGTCTAGGTTTGTAGGCCATAGTAAATGTGCCATAGGCCCTGCAGTTGAAGCTGTTGCAGAAGCAGCGAGGTGGGATGCTTGTCATATCGTGAAGGGGGTTGGCCCGAGGCGGCAAGCTAGACAGGCATCTGGCAATGGCAGCGAATGGATGTAACCATACACAATAGCTTTTTGCAAGGACTCGGCATGTGACCTGCTGTTCAGCTGTGCTCCCATGGCTGTTAGGCAGATAACTGCTGTAAAGTTTGGGAATGGTCACTAGCCCAACTTATCAAAAATGGTGTCTTAAACAGAGAACTGTTAGATCTGGCTGGAGTTGGCTATGATTTGATGCTAAGCAGTCCCATCAATGATGGCATAATACATTCCATGCTATGCCATAGCAAAAAGTGCCATAGGCCCCGCACCGCAAGCCGTCACAAAGAACACCAAGGCGGAACATATTACAGGTCATCTTCGGCATGCAAGCATGACAACATATGCCATATGGTATAGCCATGATCTATTGATAGTGTGCAAGAGGTGCCTTATCATGGAGACCTTTCACAGGCCCGCAGTTGGAGTTGATTGTGTATGGTTTAGCTTTTCTAAGGAGTTAGTTGTCACATGGATGGATGACATGGAGAGTGTTGCTCGTTTGACCGTAAGCTCGTGTTGATTGCATGAATCTGACGAAAGTGCTCTCTCCCCCTCCCATTTCCTGTAGTATTTCACCTTGAAGATGTCTGAAGGCATTGTTGCGACTTCCTACAAAGAAGGTGACAAATTCTTCATCGACCCCATGAAGCTTTTACCACTAGAGCGCTTCCTGCCAAGGCCCAAGGGAGAGGGAGGCCCTGGGGGCAGAGGGGGTGGCAGAGGCGGTTTCGGGGGCAGGGGTGGCTTCGGAGGCAGAGGGGGCGGCAGGGGCGGCTTTGGGGGTGGTAGGGGTGGTGGTGGCTTTGGGGGACGAGGGGGAGGGCGGGGTGGGTTTGGGGGCAGAGGGGGCGGTGGATTTGGAGGGAGAGGTGGGGGTGGGTTTGGGGGAAGAGGTGGGGGCAGGGGCGGTTTCGGGGGTGGGAGGGGCAGGGGCAGATAAAGTGGGCGGTTCTGTTGGTCTGGTCCGTTTCTGCAGGAGGTTCCAGCTGACTGCGTTGCATGATGTTGTGTTGCATGGATTCTTGCAGTGCGCAGGAGCCTATTGAGTGGTTAAGGGGTTTAAAGGACAATAATGGTGACATGCAGGGCTGGGGTCCCAGGAGACTGTCTGTGTTAGACTATCTTAATGGGCACCTGTGTTGTGAAGTTGATTGAGTGGCTGTCGGTCATTGCACCGTAAGGCTGATGGTGGCATGTTTTAGTCTGGGTTTCCTGAGACTCGGTGCTGTGAAGTTGGACAGGAATAGAATGATGTTCTGGGTTGGTTGAATGTCGTTGCAGTGGAAGGCACCCGTAGCACTCCAATGGGATTTTCGAGGGCTTAGTGCTGTTGATTTCATGCTGGCAAGCGTCTCTGTTGCAGAATTGGACTGCAGGGGCTGGTGCTGTCTAATGCTTGAGAGTCACTGCAACATAGTGCTAATGATGGCATGTATTGGTATGGTTTTCCTGAGACTCAGTGCTCCTGGCAGGGGACTGTTTTGCACGATTGGACTGCATGGGTTAATGCTGTCAAATGCCTGAGAGTTACTGCAGCATAACGCTGATGGTGGGCATGTATTGGTACAGCTTTGCCATGCGGTGATGTTGGGTCGCTACATGCTATCATCACTGAATGCGATTGGTAGGGCTCGAACACGCGACCTCCTCCATAGCATGCAGGCATCATACCACTAAACCATGAGTATGGCAATGACTTGGTACATGCCATCATCACTGAATGGCATGTAGTGATAATGAGGGCACATGCCATGTGGTGCGGTCACACTCAGTGCTGAATTGGTCCTGCCTTGAGGTTGGGGATAGGCGGCATAATCAAAGAAGCCCTCTGAATGTTGTTGTTGATGAATGCTGATGAATGTTGAATGATGCAATTCATCATCATCATCATCACCATCATCATCATTCACAACATTCACATTATTGCTATGGCACTTATTGCTATGGCATATCATGAACTGTAATGTTGTTTGTAATGCTTGATGCATATAATGCTTGATGCATATAATGCTTGATGCATATAATGCTTGATGCATGTCCTTGGAAAGACAACACATGTCCTGCCTGGACTATATCTGCCGCTTTGAGGGTGGGCCGCACGTGCTGCTGTTGTTTGGCATCGGCATGCAAGTCTGTACAACCAGATTACCAACTAGCCCAGAAGGGCATCCCATAGGAGTTAATGCAGGCTCATTGAGGGCAAAAGAGAGTGGACTGGATGGACTGATGGTGCTGTGGATGGTCTGGGGGTGGTTGAGTTGTTAGTACAGCATCACGTAGGGCTCACTCATTGGAATCAGGGGAGCAAGGGACACCACCAAACAGCAATTGACTAGTTTTGATGTGTGTAAGATGCTCACTGCCGTCTTTCCAGTGACTAAAGCTGTTGGGTAGGTGGGGTCTTGTATTTCCCGTGTTTTTTGAGAAGAGGGTCAGGAACAAGGTTGAGTTGTTGAGCGCCGAACTAGGAGGCGCATAGGCTCATGCACGGAGAAGATGCTTCTCTGATGTAGTGCCTCGAGGTTCAGAGCTTGAGCACCGTTTTGCCCTTACAGCACCCTGGAGAGTTGGTACAGTAGCCGGCGGCAAAGCAAGGGATTGGCTGTAGACGTGACATATATCGCAGGAATGGGGTGTTTGGGCTATCTGGAGGAACTGCTGCGGATAGCATATAAACATGTCATCTTTTTTTGCTAAAGCGTTCATAGATGGAGCTTTTCTATGGTTGCCGCACCTTAAATTTTTGTTTGTTTGTTTGTTTCTGTCTGCTACTCGGCCATCCCGTACGGGCATGGGACTGTCGCGAGCCGGCATTAAGATTACTGCGACAGAACTGAAGCCAGAGAAGGAGAATCGATCCAGAACTGTGCTATATGGAGGTCGGCAGAACGCCTGCATAATCAATTAGCTACAACATACCTACCACACCCCCATGCTCCAGGATCCTGAATAAGCTCTTCAGCAGGCAAAGCTATGTACAATGAGAGATCTAGCTTAGGCGCCACCATCCTAAACAGTGCAAGATAGAAATGCCAGCAACACTACATTTACAAGCAAAAGAACTCTGCGAACGGAAGATTTAGTGACATGGTGCTCAGGGAGAAAGGTGTGCTTAGAAATCAACAATTTTTGGTATCAGAGTACTGACCAGCCGGCAAATTTGAGCAGCGAAATTCAGGTACGACAAAGTCGGTCTCAGGTCTCACTGCATTTTTCGTATCTTTCCAACAAGACATCCATCTCTTCATCCATCTCTTCATCGTAAGCAGGTAGCGGAAGCGATTGCCTGACAACCTGTACGCACTGAGCAATCACCGCTGACCGTTCCAGCTCATCAAGGCTTGTAACAGGCTTCCAGGCAATGCTTGACGAAAGGTTTAACAAGGATTGTAGGCATGTACGCTGTCCACAGCGCTGCTTTAAGCAAGGAGCTGGAGCTGCCAGGTGCTTGTGGCTTGACAGCCGGTAAAATATCTGAGGCCTCCGATCATTCTTAGACCTCCAAGCCCCCAGCCCACACTGACAGCCTCCGTCGTCGGTGCCCCAGTGACATCTGGTGATATTTCACCCACATGTCTTTGCGAGCACTTTTCAGATTCTGTACTGCGCCTCTAGGGCTGCTGATTGGCTTGATGCGTAGCTGACATGCAGGTCTTTTGGGTTCCCAACGCTGGCTGCGCGCCTGCCACGGGCTGGGAAGTTAATTGGGGCAGAGTGAGTACGATGCCTCTCTAGCGAACCATCATTGACCACAAATCTGGATGATACAGAGCTCTCAAAACCCATGTGTACCCCCCAAGTCCTGCGCATACATGTTTTACTTAGTCTGCACCGGGCGGAGCCTTCTCAGAGGCAAGCTATGACTCCCAAGGTCCACTCGTTTGTGAATGTGCAAAAAGTGGAAGTCCGCAAAGCACCTCCATACTGCGTCTGTTGGTAGCCCAGGACGTTCATAATGCCAAGGCACATCCTTAAACGCGTTACCTGGCTTCCGTGGTCACGGTATGCGCATGTCGTGCTCTACACCAGGCTAAGCCTGTGCATCTAGTCTGGCTTGACTTTGGAAGGCCCTACCCCCAACTGGACGGACACGCAGCAGCAGGCAGAGGGCATACACGTTAGCAATATCGATTTCTTAGACCAAGCTGAGGACGGCTGGTAGCTTTACATTGCCTGAACTTGACTTTCACTCAGCAATGATGTAGTAGGCTATGATAGTAGCAGCAGCTCAGGTAGCCACCGTGGGGCAGCCGACAGCAACATGGAGGCATACGACCTGGGACACATTACTGTGAGTTTTGGGCACCCCACTGACTTGCCCAGTGCTGCTGACCTTTGTACTGGGTCAGGCATGGCAGCAGCAATAGTGTTGGTGTACGACAGCAGAATTGACAAACACGAAGTATATGGGCACATGCACGGTGCACACAGTCTAGGTACGGACAAACAAAGCTGTGAGTGACAAATTCGGACCTAAGAAAATGGCCTTGGATCCCCATGCATACATTGACAAGGTGGCCTCCTGCTTCTTGAATTGGGGTGGTGGATAGCCCTTGATGTAATGCAGCTATGGCATGCAAGCCAGCTCCATCCTTGCTGGTATTGGCACTTTGCCACACAATAACAAAATGCAAAATTTTGACCAGTCAGAACCTCAGCATGAGGGGGTACCCTTACTTTGCACCTCCCCATGGCTCCATCCACTGCGTGCAAGTAGCTTTCACTGGCTGAGGGCAGTGCCTCAAACACCATGCATGCTAACCATCACTGTGTCAGCAGCAGGAACCCTTGCCCAAGGCTTGGCAAAGAATCAGACCTGTGGTGGATCCCTTGCATACATGCAGCTGTTTGCAAAACTCCCTGCATTTCTCAAACCATCCTTGCAACAATCACCATACTGCCTTAGAGTGCATGGTGTCTCCTCCATCCTACAAGATTAACCCAGCATGGCCTTGCCCTTTCAGGTCTCCAAGAAGAAACTGGCCTGAACATGACTCCTCCAAAACAGCGTGCGTAATTTTGCAAACACAAATGCACAAATGAGCAGATTTTGCCCTTCTGCCATTATAGCTGCAAAAGCAATGCATGAATCCATGCATCATCTCCTTGCAGTACTTGATGTGCCAGTGCCACTGGCAAAAGACATCTGGCTTGTATGCCCTCAACTTTGACAGCAACCCACTAACATGTGTCACAACCTAGTCTCATCCCTTCAATCACCGTTCGGCTTGAGTATACCAAGCAAGTCGATTAATCGTCATGTTCCCAGTTAAAACCTCACTTGCTCACTTGCGGCAGTCGTGCCCAGTATCTTGCACCCCTTATGTCAAGAGAGACCACTGCACAGCCTTATGAGAGGGGCAAGACATGATCATGCAGCGATATTCTCTTGGAGGCCAGTGTGTGCATTCAGAACTTTCATGGAGCCCCCATCAAAGGCGGGACATTACTTCGCCCCCTAAGCAACAGACTGAAGGAGTGCCCTGAGTTTTAATTTTTTTTTTAATTTTTTTTTTCACTGAACCATGCAACCGGGTCAAACGACCTCGCAACGTGCACAGCAAGAGGCATGGGCCTGTTGAGCACTTGCGATTGCTTAAGACGGGGTCCGAACGCCTCAGCTTCGTGAACTGCAGAACTTTCGGCAGTGACGATGCTTCGGTACAGAGCAAGCTATCCTCTTACGTCATGCAGCTGTCTCGCCTTGGCGTTGGAGCCTGTGGTGTTGCTGAAAGCAGGATACCGGGTAGTGGATGTCGTAATGTTACGAAGGACTGGCAGTTGATATGGTCCGGGCTGCCAGAGGGTCAGCCACGGCAACATGGGGTGGGCCTGTTTCTTAACTCGAAGTGGTCCCGTTGCCTAATCGACTGGTCTGCTGTCAGTGAGCGAATCCTGGTAGTCCGTGTGAGAATCAGCAGTGGGATAAACGCCTCAATCGTGGTAGCATATTCGCCGACTGATACCGAGTCCACCCCTGAGGAGGTCAAGGAAGCTTTCTACCTGCAGTTGGAAGCTATCTTGGCAGCGCTGCCTTCCAGGGACATGCTAGTCCTTCTGGGTGACTTCAACGCCCAGGTTGGCACTGATCCAGAACCGTATGGGGGTGTTATGGGGCCTCATGGCTTTGGGAAGCAGCAGCCTTCAGGGAATGGTGAGCGACTCTTGCAGCTGGCTGGTGCCTTGAACCTTCGCTTAGCCAACACCTTCTTCAAGCACAGCAATTACCGGACTGCTACTCACAAGATGGTTAATAGAAACAAGCAGGATGTGCTCAGGGTCATCGATTACATAGCTGTCTCCAAGCGGTTCATGTCAAGTGTGACAGACTGCAGGGTCTTTCGCAGCTTTGATACAGGTGGCTCTGATCGTAGAATGCTGGTGCTTACGATGCGCCTCCGCTTGTCAGTGGCCAAGCAGCACAGTGCGAAGGGACAGCCAGCACGGCCCTATGACTGCAGCCGGCTGCAAGAATCTGCAGCAACTCAGCAGTGCTTTGAGCTGGCAATGTCTAACCAGTTCAGCCGTCTGGTAGGGGCTCAGTTGCAGAGCGCACAAGACGAATGGACACAGCTAACAGCGGCAGCCAGCCAAGCAGCCCATAAGGCTGGTCTAAACCTCAAGCCTCAGCAGCGGCGCCGAGATTTCGCTATATCCGATGCGACCTTGCAGAAGATTGAGCGGAAACATGCAGCACATGCAGCGGTGCTGTCCTCTCCTAATGATGCTACCAGGGCAGATTACAGGGAGGCCAATAATGCTGCTAGGCGAGCGGTTAAGAAGGATCAGGAGCGGTACTTCAAGCAGCAAGCGCTGTTTGCGGAACATGCTCTAAAAGCTGGTAATCTAGCCGTGTTCCACAAGCATGTCCAGCGGATCTTCAAGGAGCAGCAGGGCAGTAGCTCTGCTGCTCCTACAGCTGTGCTAGGGGGTGCTGATGGCAAGCAGCTGTTCCAAAGCAGGGAGGAGGTGGTGAAGTGCTTTGCTGAGCACTTTGCTGATGTCCTCAACTGCCCTGCCAAGCTCGACCAGCAAATGCAGCAGACCATTGAGGAGTTAGTGCAGAAGATGGAGGCAGGGCAAGGTGCAAACCAGCAGAGTGAAGCAGCAGCTCAGCCACCTACTGTGCAGGAGGTTGAAGAAGCTGTCTTTGCCTGTCGTAATGGGGCAGCTCCTGGGGTTGATGGTATCGCAGCGCCTATGCTAAAGCTCAGTGGGACCATGCTGAAATGGTTGCACAGGGTCATTGTGGCGGTGTGGGAGTCAGGGAAAGCGCCAGTGGAGTGGAAACGTGCACTGTTGGTGGCACTGTATAAAGGCAAAGGAGAGCGCAAAGTGAGAGATAGCTATAGGGGGATAAGCTTGCTAAGTATACCGGGGAAGGTGTATGTCTTGGTCATTTTGGCTAAGATCAGTTCTCATATCGATGCACAACTGCTTGATAACCAGTCTGCTTTTAGGAAGGGGAGGGGCCTCACTGATGCTCTGTTCACCATACGCCAGGTCATCTCTAAGTCTGTAGCATTCGATCAGCCTCTATTCATGGCTTTTGTGGATTTGCGTAAGGCATATGATTCTGTACCGCGAGACACGCTATGGCGCATCCTGCATGTGTACGGGGTACACACAAAGCTGATAGAGTTGCTGATGGACTTGCATACTGGCACACAGGCTGCTGTTAGGATGGGTGGTGTGGTGTCTGAGTGGTTTGATGTGCATGGCGGGGTGCGGCAGGGATGTGTCATTGCTCCCTTGCTGTTCAACATCTACATGGACTTTGTGGTTCGGCAGGCAATGGCTCAGATGCCGGAGGGATGTGGGGTGAAGCTAGCCTATCATGCAGATGGGAAACTTGAGCGTGATGGGTGTGGTAGTGGTGGGTGTGTGGAGCTGTTGTCTGTTCTGCTGTATGCAGATGATATGGTGTTGCTAAGTCCCAGCAGGGAGGAGTTGGTGGTCATGCTGCAGGTGATGGACAAGGTTGCTGCTAGTCTTGGGTTGCGCATCAATGCAAGCAAGACTGAGATCCTGTCCATTGACAAGGATTGGAAGGAGGGGGATGTGCCAGTGCAGCAAGGACCAGAGGTGGTTATCAGTGAGGGTGTGGTAAAAGAGGTGTCACAGTTCAAGTACTTGGGAAGTGTGCTTGTGACTGATGGCAGGTTGGATGTGGAGTTGAATATCAGGAGGGGTAAGGCTGTGGGGAGGTTTAAGCAGTTTGAAAAGATGTGGGGTACCAAGCATCTGTCATTGGCTACGAAGGTGAAGTGTTACAAGGCATATGTGTTGCCAATTCTGCTGTTCGGGAGTGAGTGTTGGTCCCTGACCAAAGTGCAATCGCAAAAGCTTGAGCGGGTGCACTCTAGCTGCCTTAGGAGCATCCTGGGGGTCAGGCTGTCAGATCGGCACACCAATGAGCATATCAGGAAATCATGTGGGGTAGCCACCTTGTCAGCATACATCACAGCAAATAGGCTGAGGTGGCTGGGGCATGTGGGCCGCATGGAGGAGGGCAGGTTGCCGCATATTGCGTTGTTCTCTTCATTACATGGTGACATGACGAGGCCAGTGGGTAGGCCTCGCCATACCTGGGAGAAATGCGTGTGTGCAGATCTGAAGGTGCTTGGTCAAGATGAGGGGAGCTGGGAGGCTTCATGTCAGATTAAGAGTGCTTGGAGGAAGAGGTTGTGGGATCTTACGCACCCTTGGGAAAGCCAACGGTTAGTGAGGTGTAGAAGGCGCACTAAGCAAGCTATTGATAAGCATGTGGAGCGCTATGTGGTGCCTTTCAGTGGCTGGGAGGATGGTGGTTCACCAGTACCTAGGTGGTGGGAGCCACCTCCAGCCCCTACTAGGGTGGTGCTTGATCCTGCTGCCTCCCCGCCACCCATGTGTGATGGAAGTGGAGCAGGTTTTGGGTTTTAGTGGTGGTGTTTGTTTCCCCTTGGTGTGCACGCCGTTGCATCTAGCCTCAGCTTGTGTGTGGCAAATCCACCATCGGTTGTGTGGCTTCGTGATTGTGATCAGGAGCCTTGTGTTTGTGGCCTAGGTTTGTTTGGCCATTGGCATTGCTGGTCTTGCGTTTTGATTGATTGATTGACCCACAATACCAATACCAATTACAAGATGGCCCTCCCCGTCAAGTGTAGCAGATCTGCCTCATCCAACAGATTACAGTACAAACCAGACACTGCAGACCCCTCACAAATACTACCACCCCACCCCACTAAGAAACCGCTTGGAGTCATGCTTGGGTGCTGCACGCCCAGAGGGCTGTGCAGTGGTTTCTCTTAACAAATCTACCAAGGTGGTTCCCTCACCCCTTTAAGAAACTGCTTGGAATCATGAGTTGGGTGCTGCACGGCCCAGAGGGCTGTGCACTGGTCTCTCTCTTAACAATTACTACTATGATGTAATCGTAATCGTAATCGTACTACCAAGGGTGCTTGCACTTGCACATGCGATGCTGTTCAGACCATCTCAACTCGACGTCCCTCTACCAACAATGGCTATCCCTCCTCGTACCCTGCTGGTATACATAGCTGGGGGGCAAGCAGCACATATGCTCCCCTGCTAGTTTTTTATCATTGCTCTCTGCCTCCGCAAGCAATACAACCACATGAGCACCAGCAGCAGCAGTAGCAGGAACAGCACCGTCAGCAGCAGCGGACCTAGCAACTCACAAGACACCAGCTAAATGGTCTTGTCCGCTGTATCCGAGCAGCAGCTTGGTGAAACAGGAGCCAATTGATGCTGCGGGCTATGGAAGCATGGGGAGAAAAGGGGGTTCTGGAAGGAGTGGAGGGAGGGAAGAGGAGGCAAAAGCGGAGGAGAAGCTTGGAAATTTTGCAAGGGGGGTGAGGATTTGACTACCAAGCAGACCTATGGCAGCAGGTGGATTAACTGGGACAACACCAGCAGCAGCAGAAGCAGGAGCAGCACCTGGAAGGGGAGGAGCAGCAAGCATGGGCAGTAGCAGCTGGATCGGACTGGAGCAGCAGCAGGGGCAACAGCAGTAACAGTTTGGGCGAAAAGAAGACCAGCAGCAACAGCAGCAACAGATGCAAGAAGGACAAGCGCAGCAGCAGCAGCAACGGGGGCTGGAGGGGGAAGAGAAGCAACAGCAACAACAAGAGCAGCAGCAGCTGCAGGGTAGGAAGCCAGCAGGCCTCACAACAGCAGCAGCAGGGGCTGGAGTACCGGTAAATTATGTAGGAGAAGCAGACTTAGCCATCTTTCATGACAGTGTCAACCTGCTAAGCTCACTGCTGGCAGCTCTAGTCCGCTCCTGAAAGGAGCTCAATTTGCGCCTTCAATACAAGGGGTGTGAATGCTATCACTGTACGGCTTTCACCCTCTGCAAGGTAGCCAAGAGGCAGGAAAGAATGATGGGGCAGCAGACTGATTGTAGCAATGATACTATCAGGGGCTACAGACTGTAAGCAGGGTTGGTATGGGTGCGTTTGCATGAGCAGCAGTAGTGTCAACTAGAACGGCAGCAGAGGCAGCAATAGCAGGGGCAATAGGCTGAGCTTTTTGGCCGTCAGCAGCATGATGCTACTAGCTCCAGCGAAGCACTCAAGAGTCAGCTGAACCTAGCAACAAGGAGGCTTAGCAAAACAAGCAGGGAAAAGTTGCAAGCATTGTAACCATTCCCTTCATAGGACCTAGCAGCCCTTGGCGGTTGCCACACCTTCAATGTTTGTTAGTTTGTTTATGGCAGCAACTGCAGGGGGTAGTGGGGCAGAAAGGAGTGGCAGCGGTGGCTGCAGGTTTGCGCTGCCAGTCTCTTGCGCATGTGCAATTTACTAGAGCTGCATATCGCAACCATATGGGTGATGCCAATTGCAGAAGGTACAGCATGATAGTGCAAAAGCACCATCAGGATAATGCACAATGGTAGAGAGGTGAACATAGACAAGGCCTTGTAGGCAAGGATCCCCTCTGTAATGCATCTTTGGTTCTTATGGTCTGGATGGGCAAGGAATTGTGATCAACACACCTGGTTGCCTCGTTGGAGCGCCAGCTGCAGCTTGATAGCCTATGGCTGTATGTCTCTGCAGCGCTGTAGAAGTCCGTGGGACGCTACTGACCCTCCATCATGCGTATCTGATGGCTGCCTGCTCCAGGAAGTCCACAGAAAACGCCTCCTGGCCCCGCAAGGTTCGTCAGCAAATAGCTCGACTACAAGAGGCCTAAACTCGCCGTCTGACCCCTCGCAAAACACATGGGGTTCGTCCATCCTATTGGTACCGTTCTATAGTACCCCGGGAAGCCCCACACCGAAGCTCAAAGCTCAAAAATGCACCTCAGAATGGACTCGACAAGTACCCCATTGAGCATGCCTTACTCCCGAGTCGTGTCCCGCACAGGCAGCATGGTACTGCCACAGCTTGCGCAATCGATAGATATTTGAAACAAGTATCCAACGCACTTTACAGCAGAGCCAACCGTGCAGTACATCTGCCGTGACAAGGATTTTTGTTGATGGGCACTTGGCACTGGGGTAGAACCCCACTCCAGGGGACTTCGTCACTGACTGCCGTGACGCACCGCCCGCCTGTTTGTCTACCGACGCAATTTCGGAGGCAGTGCTCCTGGGCATAGAGTCCTGGCAATGGTTTGTAACAGGCATTCTACGAAGGTTGCAGCTAATGAAGAGTTTTAGCATGATCCACGGGTCTGCAACTGTAGATGCTCTTGAATGCACCAGTCGGTATAGCGCGCGGTAGAGCAGAAGTGCGCTGAAAAAGAAGAAACGCACAGGTCCGTATCTGCTAATGCTTGCCACTCATGGGGTTTGCCTTGGGTTAAGGTGGAACCTTTGCTCGCATGGCAAGCTTCTCGCACGCTTCACGCTTGTGACGTGCCTACAGCCGTAGCCTATGTTTCTGTGTCTTGACGCCAAGGGATGAGACGCCTGCATAAGATCGAATTTGAAAGAGTTGCAGAGGCCTGGGACTGGGACTCCTTCAGGGCCTCCATCCCACTTCACACGACCCAGCACGGTATGACCTTTTCTGCTGCTCGCGACGCCTGCTGATCCGCCCATGTGCAGTATTTTAATCTCTACCCACCTATGCATTGATCTCAGTTGCCCGCTTGTTCGTTTAGCTTCATCTGTATGTTGCCAACCTGTATGTAGGTGCGGGTCTCTCCTATCACACAGCAGCCCCATCAACGGCATGCATGGGCGCTGAACCTTCGACCTGCAGCTCCGCTCGTCCGGCAGTCCAGCAGGCGTTCTGGCTCATTAGGCGAGACGATGCTTCGCTGCAGCCGCAGCCCATCTAGTCACAGCCAGAACTCAGGTACAGATAGAAGGCAGCTCATTCTCCAGCGATCTTGGCGTTCAGACTCTTGCAGGGCCACATCCTGGACTTCTGGTAAAAGCACACCAAGGCAGGTAGCTGCAGATACCTTTACACTCAGCAGCAGCAGCAGGAGCAGGAGCTTCAGGCAAGGGGCTTGGCGCGTTGCTGAACCTGGTCTGTTGAGGCCATCTCCTTCTGGTCCTGCTTTGCCTCCAGGCTTGGCAACAGCCAAGGGCAGCAGATCAGCAGACCCTTCACAGCACAGCACAGCCAGCAGCAGCTGATGTCCTGCACAGCAGGCAAGGAGCAGCAGCAGCAGCAGCCACTATAGTCGGAGCACCAGTCTACCTTTGCAGGCAGCACTCTCGAGGTTCTACACAGAACACCTTCGGCGAGTAGAACTTTCGGCCACACAGGACCTGCTACTACTAGCAAGAAGCAGCTCGGAGACGTCAAAGAAGCGTTTTGCAGCCTCTGATTCTTGTCTTAGGAGAAGTTTGGCTTCACTCGCAGGAGCGGCAGCAGGAGTAAGGGCAACAGCAGCAGGCAGCAGCAGTAGCCAGCAGAGCTTGCAGCAGAAAGCAGCATCGAAACACGAAGTGGCTCTCCCGTACTCAAGCAGGTTGCGAAGGAATCCACCAGCAGCTGTTAAAGCAACAGGGAGGAAAAGTTCAGAAGCAAGCCCAGGGTGTACAGTGCAGCAGTTAACGGGATCTGCACCAGCAGCACCAGCAGCAGAAGGAGCAGGTCCAGCAGCCTGTGCTACTTCAGCAGCTCCTGGGCGACAGCGGCGGCAGGAATTGCAGGAGCAACAGCTACTACAGAAGCCTGTGCTACAGCAATAGCTGCTACTACAGTAACAGCTACTACAGCAACAGCAGCTACTACAGAAGCCTGTGCTACAGCAATAGCTGCTACTACAGTAACAGCTACTACAGCAACAGCTACTGCAGCAACAGCAGCTACTACAGAAGCCTGTGCTACAGCAGCAGCAGCTACTACAGCAGCCTGGACACCATGTGGTGCTGTTTCAGACCAAAAGATGCTGGTACAGCTGATCCATTAGAGCAGCATGACCCCAGCACCCATCCCACCAACCAGAGGAAGCCTTCCTCGGTATTCTCAGGTCCATCTGCCTCCACAGGACTCAGTGACTCGCCCTTTGTGCAAGGCGGCAAACCACCTGCAGCAGCAATGGCGGTTGGGTCAGCGGGATCTCTTGGGTCAAAGGCAGGGGGAGGCAATGCAGGAGCAGCAGCAGCAGGAGCGGGGAGCCAAGGGAGGCCATCACAGCAGCAGCAGCAGCAGAGTGGGGGAGATGCTGTTGGTGGTGGGGGGTTTGGTCATAAGCTTTCGAGCGAGTCGAAGTGGTCGGGTGCGGGCGGGTCGTCAATGCAGGGGTCAACGCAGCAACAGCAGCAGCAGCAGCATGGGCAGGAGTTGGGGTTAGCAGGGCAGCAGTCCTCCTTTACCGGGAGCGCCGACGGCAGGAGTTTATCCATGTCGGGAGGGGCCACCGGTGGGGCTGGAGGCAGCAGGCATGGGTCGGGTACGGAGGATAACGTACTCAAGGTGTTGGCGCTTCTTCAGGAGCTGCTAGGGCTTAGCGGGAATGTGCAGCGGCAGCCCTTGAGCAAAGCCATGGCGCTTCTGCTGCTGCGGCTGTCATTGGATTGGGCAAGTCTCACAGCGATCAGCAGCAACGGGCAGACGCAGCTTCTCATGGGTGCGGCTGTAAGCCCTGAAGCTCAGCGGTTGAAAGGCGCTAGCGGCAGTGCGTTTATGACGCCGACGCATAATATGAGTAGCTCTACGGGGGTGGGGTTGCGGCGGGGGACGGGGGGAATGGCGACGGGGGGTTTAGGGTTGGGGGGTGCGGGTGGGGGGGTTTTGGAGTTGGGGGGAGGGGAGCCTCAGCAGTTGATGGGGAGTGGGAGTAGTATAGAGCGGGTGGCTAATAGCAGATCGGCGATGGCGATGTATGCGGAAGGGGTTGAGGAGTTGCCGTCGGATTGGATGCGGCTTCATCAAAATAGAGATATAAAGGTGAGCTGTGGAGGGGTAGTAAAGTTTACGATTTTGTTACAAATGACGTGACAAGGAATCGAACTTGGGTCTGTCCTGTGACAGCCAGGTATGCTAATTGACTGCGCCAATGTGAAAAGCTTAGCCACACCCAGCTTAGTATATGATCTCATGTGATACCCCAAACACCTATCACAAGCTGTGGAGGGGTTGGGGCGGGGAATGGGGCTAAAGGGGTTTGAAGGGGTCAAGGGCAGGCTGATTGTGTTTAACTGAAAGCTAAAGGGCGAGCGTAACTCAGCAAAGCACACCACATTCAAGCAGGTAGGCGATGCATTCTCTAGACGAGCTAGGCAGTCTCTAGACGAGCTAGGCAGTCTCTAGACGAGCTAGGCAGTCTCTCCCCTGAATAATCACGACTTGGGAGTGTTGGAATTAGGGTGCAATTGCTTCAAGATGCTCCAACTGCCACAGTTAGAGGATGGTGCATCCACTGGTGACACACCCGGCCCTACGGGCCTGTGCTACGCCCTAATCCTTTGGATTAGTACTTCGTTCTGCTGCTGGGCAGCAGTAATTAATCCCTAGCCCTAGCATATTGTAATATCCTACGGTCTATTGTCTGTGTACTGCACTTTTGCGGAGCTTCTTAGCAGTCCATGGGTGCCTACACCAGAACCCCAATCTTCGCACCGCCCTTATTGCAGAGCCTCCTAGCAGTGCCGTTGCTGCCTAACCCTGCAGCTCTAAAGCCCAAATTCTCAGCATTGCCCTTTTTGCTATTGCCGCCTAAACCCTAAAGCCCAGTTGCCCCGTGCTGCCGTTTTTGCAGAGCTTCTTGGCAGTGCCGCTGCTGCTTAAAGCTGAGACCCTAATGCCTGAATAGTCCACACTGCCCTTGTTGCAGAGCTTCTCAGCAGTGACGTTGCTGTTGAAACCTGAAACCCTAGCTCCTGATTCTCAGCACTGCCTTGTTTGCCATTCCCGTCTTAACCCTTTGTACTGTGCCCTTTTTGCAGAGCTTCCTGGCAGTGCCGGTGATAGCTGACGGCAGCAACGGCCAGGTCATAGGTGTGCTGTCCTTTGGCGCTGTCATCCCTCGAGATTGCTGCATTCGCTGCCTAAATCTGGAACTCTAACGCCTATGCTCCCTGCGCTGCCCTTTTTGCAGAGCTTCTCAGCAGTGGACGTTGCTGCCAGAACCCGAAACCCTAGCGCTTATTCTTAGCACTGCCTATTTTGCCATTACCGCCTAAACCATAAGGCCTTATTTCCCTGGCACTTCCCTTTCTGCAGAGCTTCTTAGCGGTGCTGCCCAAGCCTGAAACCTTAAAGCCTAATGTTTCCACACTGAGCTTCTTAGCATGTCATGAACCTGAAACCCTACTTATCAATGTCCCCACACTGCCCTTCCTGCAGAGCTTCTTAGCAGTGCCGGTAATAGCCAACGGCAGCAACGGCCAGGTCATAGGCGTGTTGTCCTTTGGCGCTGTCATCCCTCGAGATTGGTCTAATGAATGGTGGATGTCCAGCAGTCAGCTTCTGTGTGGGTGGGCAGCAGGAGCACTACCACAGGCCAAGGCGGTGCTTAGAACAAACTTCTTTGATGCGTTGGGGTGTTTGGAGGACATGGATCAGATAGCAGGCCTGATTGTGCACCAGCTGCCACATGTGCTCATAGATCAGGTAAGGGGTGTTCTCCTTCGATAAGTGATATGTCTGGTTGCACTAGTATACGTCAGGGGTAGAAAGGAAGCAGGCTATGTGCGTCCGTTGTTGTGTGGGTGGGCAGCAGGGCCGATATCTTGTGCTAAAAGGGCGGGGTGAGCAAATTTTATGACGCGTGGGGTTTTTGGAGCATATGCATTGATAGCGGGCCTGATTGTGCTTCAACTGCCACACGTGCTCATAGGTCAGCTAAGGGGTGTTTTCCTCGAATTGGAAAATCTGCTGTCTCAGGTTGCCAGAGTATCTGTCCTTGTCAGGGGTTGGGGGGTAGAAAGGAAGAAGGCTATGTGCGTCCGTTGTTGTGTGGGTGGGCAGCAGGGCCGATATCTCGGGCTAAAAGGGTGGGGTGAGCAAATAATATGACGCGTGGGGTTTTTTGGAGAATATGGATTGGATAGCAGGCCTGAATGTGCATCAGCTGCCACACGTGCTCATAGATCAGGTAAGGGGTGGTTTTCTTGGATCGATGATTCCTCTGCTGTTTGTAGTTGCTGGAGTTCTTGCGAAGGGTTGGGTAATACAATAAGAGGGAAGCGTTCGTGCATTAGATGTTGTGTGGGTGGGCAGCAAGGGTGCTGCTCCGCGCTAAATAGGTGTGACCATCAAATTCTCATAGATCAGCTAAGGGCCTCCTCCTCAACAATAAGTGTCTGCTGTGTTACGGTCAAAACTGGTTTGACACCACCGAGTGTCTGGAGGATATGTATTAGATGGTAGGCCTGATTGTGCATCAGCTACCACACGTGCTCATAGATCAGGTAAAGGGTGGGGCCCTTGGATCAAATTATTTGGTGCCTATGGCTGCTAATATCCGTGCCTTGTGAAGTGTTGGGTCATATGGAAGTGTGATCGGTGCCTCAGTTGGTGTGTAGATGGGCAGCAAGGGGCGTGACCTGGCATGAAGGTAGTATCTAGAGCAACCCTTATTGTTGCGCTGGGGTGTCTAAAAGATAGCAGGCCTGATTGTGCATCAGCTACCACATGCGCTTTGCGGAATCTGTGAGCACAGGGTGAATGGGTAGGGGTTCTTAGTCCTTTTGACTTCCGAAGCTCCAAATTGCTCTAGTTTCTGGAGAATGTTACACCTTGGTTTAAATCTTCAACGAAACGAAGTAAGATATGATCACTGAGCTGAACAAGCTGGAAGTGCGGTTAGCCCTGGTATCGGCTAGTTTAAGGTTTAGGGTTAATTGTGTGTTCATCTTTTTCCCTACAGAAACTCAACAAGCTGGAAGTGCGGTTAGCCCTGGTATTGCCTAGTTTAAGGTTTAGGTTTAAGTTGTGTGTTCATCTTTTTCCCTGCAGAAACTCAACAAGCTTGAAGTGCGGTTAGCCCTGGTATTGCCTAGTTTAAGGTTTAGGTTTAATTGTGTGTTTTCTCTTTCACTGCAGAAACTCAACAAGCTGGAAGTGCGGTTAGCCCTGGTATTGCCTAGTTTAAGGTTTAGGTTTAATTGTGTGTTCATCTCTTTCCCTGCAGAAACTCAACAAGCTGGAGGTGCGGTTAGCCCTGGTATTGCCTAGTTTAAGGTTTAGGTTTAATTGTGTGTTCATCTCTTTCCCTGCAGAAACTCAACAAGCTGGAGGTGCGGTTGGCCCTGGTATTGCCTGGTTTAAGGTTTAGGGTTAATTGTGTGTTCATCTCTTTCACTGCAGAAACTCAACAAGCTGGAGGTGCGGTTAGCCCTGGTATTGCCTAGTTTAAGGTTTAGGTTTAATTGTGTGTTCATCTCTTTCCCTGCAGAAACTCAACAAGCTGGAGGTGCGGTTGGCCCTGGTATTGCCTAGTTTAAGGTTTAGGGTTAATTGTGTGTTCATCTCTTTCACTGCAGAAACTCAACAAGCTGGAGGTGCGGTTGGCGCTGGTATCAGCCAAATGCAGCAACGCAGTCATCTTTGCTGATCCCACAGACCTCCCACCAGAATGGGTTGCTAAGTCAAAGCTAGGAGGCTTAGGTGGGATGTCTCGCAGCCCTGAGCCACCGCAGCAGCAGCATCAAGAGGGGCGTGTTAGGAATGGCACTAACACCGGCGGCTTGCAGTCAGCAGCAGTAGCAGGGGCAGCAGGAGGGCAGGAAACAGCAGCAGCAGGGGCTGAAAGTGGGGGTTTGTTGGAACCTGTGTCTAGCTTACCATCGGGGGTGATTTTGAAAGCTGTAGGTGACAGCTCCAGCCTTATCGGGAAGCCAGAATCTGTAGGGGAGGAGCAGCAGCAGCAGTACACACACCCGCATATGAAGCCACCGTCACTAGAAACCGGCGGCCGAGATGGAGGGAAAGGGTGTAGGTTTGGGGGGGAGGCAACGACTAGTGCACCATTGACGCTGCTGAGTGAGTCGGCGACATTGACGACTGCTTATAGTAGCAGCTTGTATGACTACAAAGCACCTTTGGCGGTCATTGACTTGAGTACTGCTAATACGGTGATGATGAGTGCTTTGGAGTGGGGGGACGTGATGGTGGTGAAGGATACGGTGCAGTACTTTGGGCGAAATGCGGGGCTGGTGCAGGATCTGTTTATCAGTAAGAGTGCTACACCTAACAAGACGCTGGTGAGTAATATGGGGTGTAAGTTGGTGAGGGAGGGCAGGATAGAGTTGGCGCTGATTGGTGTATGGTATAAGACGGGTGCTCTCAACACACACTAACAAACTGGTTGGTGTCATGTGGCGGGTGTTGCACGGCCCGAAAGCTGTGCAGTGATCAATCTCATATAATACGGGTGTGGTGGAAGTCTTAATTAGAAGCATGGAGATGTGGGTTTGGGTGCGCTGGGGTCGCCGATCTGTTCATGGATAGGAACGCTAGTGTGAATTGGAAAGTGGTTGGGACATCTTGCAAATTAAATATCTTGCAAGTTACCTTGCAAAATAGGCGTCTTGCTTTTTCGGCCCGATTCTTGCAAATTCGATTTTGCAAGATGTCGCAACCACTTTCCAAATCACACTATATCTAGTACGGCGTCGCCAAGGAGCAGGAGGGGTTGCGTGGGGTTTATGCTTTATTGGCAAAACTCATATTTTTGGTCTTATTGAACTTTTAGGGCTTGGAAGCGGAGCGTGGCTTTGCATGGAGGAAGCCCTGCCTTTGATGCTGCGTTCTGGCTGCAACTTGCATTCTTGCACATCGGTGCTGGTCCCACTGGTGGGGGCCAGATGCTTTTCCTGGGCTGCATCTATCTTGTAGCGGTGTTGGGTTTACGGGTGGGACATTGGTATCCTAAAGTCTCCTGCCATGGATTTAGGACTGTTTCTTCCAAATCCAAATTCTTATAACTCCTGCTGCTGCTGTGCCTGCTTGCCTCTCTCAGTCCTCTACGTTGGTGCTGCTGCCGTTGGTGTACAAGTGCCGTACACTAGGCTGCATTTACCTCACAGCTGCTTGGGACATTGATATGGTAAAGTTCCCTGCCATGGATTTAAGACTGTACCTTCTGAGTCCAAAATCTTATAACGCCTGCTGCTGCTGTGGCTGCTTGCCTCTTGCAGTCGTCTACGTTGGTGCTGCTACCATTGATATACAAGGGTTGTACCCTGGGCTGCATCTACCTAACAGCCGCTTGGGACGTTGGTATCGCAAAGTTCCCTGCCATGGAATTAAGACTGTACCTTCTGAGTCCAACATCTTATAACTCCTCCTGCTGTTGTGCCTGCTTGCCTCTTGCAGTCGTCTAGGTCGGTGCTGCTGCCGTTGGTGTACAAGTGTTGTTCATGAGGCTGCATCTACCTTCCAGCCGCTTGGGACGTTGGTATCGTATAGCTCCCTGCCATGGATTTAAGACTGTTGCTAGTGGATTCAACATCTTATAACTCGTCTTGCTGCTGCTGTGCCTGCTTGCATCTTGCAGTCGTCTACGCTGGTGCTGCTGCCGTTGGTGTACAAGTGTCGTACCCTGGGCTGCATCTACCTCACAGCGGCCTGGGACATCAATGCAGCCCTGGGCCGGGGCGGCCTTGGGGAACTGGCGCAGCAACTGGCAGCAGCACTGTTCAAACGGCTGGTCAGGGGATCTCCGCTGCAGCGGCAGTGGTACTGTTTGTTGCTGGATGATAGAGGAGAGGTGGGTAGGGGTGGGGAGGTGTGTGTGGAGGGGTGTAGTGTTGTGGTGGGTAAGGGCTTTGCGTTTGTTAAGTCAGGGGATTTTGCTAGCAACAGCTATGATAATGTTTGCTGCTGGATGATAGAGGAAGGGTGGGTAGGGGTGGGGAGCAGGGGTACAAACCTTGCATGTGTCTTGTCAGGGGGTATTTACTGCAGCGGCAGTGGTGCTAGTTGCTAGTGGATCATAGAGGAGCGGTCGGTGGGGGCGTGGGGTTTCTGCGTCCGTTCTGGCTTCTTGTTGCTTATCTTTAGCCACAGATGTGTTCCTGTGGGCCGTTATATGCTCCTGCGAACCCCAGACCCTGCTGCTGCTGATGATCCTTCCAAACTTCTATGACTCTGATGGGTACCCCTCTGGCCCACTGACAGTGCCCGGTAGTTAGGGTTTAGGGTTTTGTTATTGTTAGGGTTTAGGGCTACTCTAAACCCTAACCCTGGTCATGGTGTATTCAAATTTCCATGACTTTATGGAAGTTCCATGACTGTGACTTTTCCAACATAATTTGAATCGGTTTTTTTATGATTAATGGCTGATGATGATCCGTTCAAACTTCCTTGACTCTGATGGGTGCCTGCTTGGTGCCTAGCAAGAAGACATGTACACCAATCGTGATCTGAGGCTCTGCTGAGAGGTATCCTACTTGTATTCTGATCCCATGTCCCAAAACTTGGGGACACTTCAGTGGACAATGTCCTCCTGGTTTTCTTTGTTTCTTTTGCATTCTGGGATTCAGATGGTATTGGGCCTATCTGTATTTGAGGTACAGACCCAGTCCCTTAACACAAGCAGGATGACACCCCCCCCCCCCCCGTGCTTCTGTGTGGACCTCTTTTTCGCGCTCTCCAGATCATGCAACTCCTGCTGGGGCATGTTCCTTAACCCTGCTTGGGAGCCCTGGTTGAGTGCGGGCGATCTGTAAGATGCACTGCTATGATCGTTAGGTGGTTGCAGAGCACAAGACGAAGCCATAACAGCTTGTTTGCTTCTGATTGCAGGCACACGCTTGTTCTGTCGTTTCACAAAATATAATAGATGACCCATAAAAAAGGATAACTATAAAAATTAGGAAAGTTTTAATATTAAAAGCTTCAAACAAATGTATAGTTTTTTTTTGCTTCTGACTGCAGGCACGGGAGCGCTGTGTGAGTGCAAGCTTTGAAGAAGCCAGCTATAGCAGCAACGTGCAGCACAAGAGCGGCACTTGCGACAGCATCGCGATCAGTGCGTCATCCACCATCGATTACGACGAGTCACCAGCGGGCGGCGCCAACCCCGGCGAGAGCAACACCGGACCCAGCGTCCCTGGTAGCGCAGCTACATCGCCGACGCCCGGTAGCACGCTTCGCGAGCAGGCCCACACCCACCACCACCAGCAGCAGCAGCAGCAGTATGATGGGGCAGCTAGTGATGGCAGCAGTGAGAACGCGTTGAAGGATGGTGGGGCAGGGGGAGGTCGTGGAGGTGCAGCGCTGCAGCCGGTGGGGCATAGCAGTAGCAGGGAGTTGGCGTTTTGGCCGGAGCTGATGACTTTGACGGAGGTGCTGGCTAGGAGCCGGCATACGGCGGTGTATACGGCGGAATATAGTGGGCAGATGCTGGCTCTCAAGGTGAGCTGATGCATTTGATTTGATCTGGTTTGATTTGATTTGATTTGATTTGATTGATCGTCATTACATGTCAAGGAAGTGTATACGGCGGAATATAGTGGGCAGATGCTGGCTCTCAAGGTGAGCTGATGCATTTGATTTGATTTGATCTGGTTTGATTTGATTTGATTTGATTGATCGTCATTACATGTCAAGGAAGTGTATACGGCGGAATATAGTGGGCAGATGCTGGCTCTCAAGGTGAGCGGAAGGGGTGGCGGATGCAACCTGCTTTTTCGCTGATCACCAATTATAACGGAAGACCAGCTATGCCAATGGCCAAAGAAACCTAGGCCATAAACACAAGGCTTCTGACCACAATCACGAATCTTTTTTGCTGCACTCTGCTTTTTTGTTCTTGCACTGGATGAAAGGCCCTGTCTTTCTCGTACGCACTCTCCCCTGTTGATTGCCTGTACCAGCCTCCGGGTGAGCTGAGGCAATTGATTTGATCTGGTTGATTGATCTGATTGTCATTACAATACATGTTGAGGAAGAGACCACTGCTGCAACTACACACGTTTTTACTTGCTTTCATCTGGAAAACCTTTCTTTCATTTTTCACATAAATTAGGTTTGGGGTGGAATGCAAGGTAAGCCGAGGCATCAAAATCAATTTTAGTACAGTAGGTAAGAATCTTCCACTTATGTGATGAATACCATTAACTCATGGAGGTCTGCAATGGAGGGATGCTGGCCCTCAATGCAAGCCGAAGGATCTGATCATGTTTTTTCCAAAAACGTCTAGGATTGTGCTCCTCCACAGCTTGCTAGCAGTGCACAGTGAAGAAAACCTGGAGGAATAAAGTTGCATAACATCTATGAGAAGAAATGATTCTCGGTTTGCGGGTTGAGCTGGCTCTACTGCTTGCCTATCTTCTTGACAATTAACGCCTTGTTGGGGTTGATGGGTGTTTGTGGTCACTCTTGTCGTGACTCTTGTTGGATCCTCTCTTTTTTTCTGGGGTGGGGGGGAGGGACCAGGCAGAAACTGCTTTAGGAGAAGACCATAATCCAGTGGGCAAATCCATAAGCGGGTTAACCTAGATGTATCCTCTCTCGTCCTCTGCTGCAGGCGTGCAGGTATGCTGCCTCTATGGATGGCATCCCTAGCCTCGTCCCCACCACCTCCTCAAGCAACCTCGGCAGCAGTAGCAGCAGCGCCCATCGGAGCCCAGACGGGGAGCTAGCCGCCACGCTCAGCGCATTGTACCGCCTGTGCCATGTGCGGCACGAGCATGTACTGCAGCATGTGGCAGTGTACCCGCAGGTGTTTGAGGTAGTGCAACGGCGATCGTCGCGAGAACCTGCCGAGATGTATCTTACGGCGATGACGCCGCGAAAGGAGCGGTTCCATCGGTGCTGCGTGGTCGCGACGGAGTACTGCAACGGCGGCTGCTTACGGGATGCGCTGAGTCGGGGTGCATTGTCGCGGTCGCGTGCTGCGAGCGGGCCGTTGCCGCACGCGAGTGGGGTGGGGGGGCTAGAGGGATTGGATGGGATGGGGGGCGGCTCGGCGATGACGGCCACAGCGGCAGCAGCGGCGGCGGCGGCAGTGGGAGGTGGGGGGCCGTTGCCGCCCCAGCCGGTGCCGGGGGTAGTGCGCATGCCGTACCTGCCGCTGTTGCGCACGATCTTGTTGCAAGTAGCGCTTGGAATGCAGTACCTTCATGCCCATGGTTTGATACACGGGGAGCTCCGGGCCGATAATGTGTTGATCCAAGGGTCACTGCCGTCACTGCCGGAGTTACCTAGTGACACCCAGCACGACCAGCAAGATAGGGGGCAGCAGCAGCAGCATGTAGCAGCAGTAGCAGCAGCAGGAGGTTCTGCCAATGGCGCTGGTTTCGTGCTAAAAGTGAAGGACATAGGGATGTGTCACTTGAGCACGGCGGCACGGGCGGTTACGGTGAAGAAGCTGGTAGGAAGGAGTCGGATGCATGCTGTGAGCTGGCTGCCTCCTGAGTGCTTTAGAGGGCAGCCGCTGGGGAAGCAGGGGGATGTGTATGCCTTTGGGATTCTGATGTGGGAGCTGTATACAGGGCAGGTGAGGATGGGCAGGCTGGAAGGGGCTGGGTTTAGGGTGTAGGGTGTAGGGTTGGGATGTGGGAGCTGTATACAGGGCAGGTGAGGATGGGCAGGCTTGAAGGGGCTGGGTTTAGGGTGTAGGGTGTAGGGTTGGGATGTGGGGGCTGTATACAGGGCAGGTGAGGATGGGCAGGCTTGAAGGGGCTGGGTTTAGGGTGTAGGGTGTAGGGTTGGGATGTGGGAGCTGTATACAGGGCAGGTGAGGATGGGCAGGCTGAAGGGGCTGGGTTTTCAGGTTTAGGGACGCCATGTGCGACCTGTGTACTTGGCAGGTGAGGATGGGCACGCTGAAGGGGCTGGCTTAGGGTTGAAGGTCTAGGGGTGCGATGGGGGTTCAAATTGGTATGGCTGTGCACATAGTATGCTAATTGTGCATAATTATGCATTGCTCAAACTGCTGAAATTCATCTGACTAGTTCTGTGTGACCCCTTGTATCTAACCCCTACCCCTACCCCAAACTAGACCCCCCCCCCCCCGCAGATCACACCTCCCTTCCAAACAACCCCCCCCCCCCAGCTCCCTTCCAACCCCCGTTGGGGCATCACATGAGATCATATACTAAGCTGGGTGTGGCTAAGCTTTGCACATTGGCGCAGTCAATTAGCATACCTGGCTGTCACAGGACAGACACAGATCCCATCCCTTGTCACGTCATTTGTAAGAATCGTATCTTTACAGCTCCCTCCCCCCACCCCCACCCTCCTACCCCAACTTTTTGTATCTGTGCTGTATCTCACTGTTACAACTCCCTCCCCCCTCTTTCTCCTGCAGTTGGCCTTCTCCAATCTGTTCAACACCCCCTCCAAGATCTTGCAGACCATTGTATGTGATGGGGTGCGGCCGGCGTTCCCGCCAGACACACCTGAGTGGTACACCTCCCTTGCAGCTCGCTGCTGGGACCCCGTGCCCAAGCACAGACCAAGCTTCAGGAGGCTGGTGCAGCAGCTGCAGGCCTTAGAGGGGAGGATAGAGGAGGTGTGGGGGTCTAGGGGGTCAGCTGGCTAACAGTGCCTTTACTTACGGTATGTTTGCTGTGACTTGGGATTCGTTTTTGAAAGGTTCAGAAGCCATTGGTGTGAGGCCGGCGTTCCCGCCAGACACACCTGAGTGGTACACCTCCCTTGCAGTTCGCTGCTGGGACCCCGTGCCCAAGCACCAGCCCAGTTTTAGGAGGCTGGTGCAGCAGCTGCAGGCCTTAGAGGGGAGGATAGAGGAGGTGTGGGGGTCTAGGGGGTCAGCTGGCTAATAGCCCTGGTTACGCCAGACTAGGTGCCTGGGGTTTAGGGTTTAGGTTCTTTGGGTGAGTGCCCACATTTGACAAGTTGGAATTTGAGACAGAGTGAAACTTAATCTCATTACAGCCATAATACGCTTTGGGGGGGGTGGTGCAATGGGTTGTTCAAGAGGTGTGTTTGTTAACATGTTAACACAACAACTCGACGAGCTTGGGGAGTTGATATTAGAGGTTGTTTGCTTATCCAGCGGTCTTTCAAGCTGCGTCACTCAGGGTGTTTGTGCGTTACGCAGTGGTTTCTGGGGGCTGTGTTGAGGTATGTTGAAGCCCTTTCCTGCTGCTGGCAATCTGTGTCGGTATTTGTTGATTTTGTTTGTTTGTTTGTATAAGGGCTCATCTGAGAAGACTAGCCCACTAGCTTTTCTCAAAGCTGCAGGTTGAAAAAATAAGTGGTGAATAGTTTATGACCGACAACATCACGGGTGGGGCGATGCCATTTCATGGAAGGCAGGAAGGGGACATGAGCTAGATAGATTGTGGTTATGGCTGTGGCGGCCACACCTTCAAGGATTATTTGCTTGTTATAATAGGGAGCCCTATGACCTTCAGCTTGCTGTGCACCATGGGGATGAGAGCGGTTCATAGTTTATGACTTCAAACTTGCTGTGCAGAAAGGGAGTTGGAGTGGGTTTTGTTTTTGCAAGGAGATCCAGGGATCAGATTGTGAGGTTCCCGTGATAGGGCATCCATTGGGAGCCAATGCAAAGGCTCTTGGGAACTTTGGGTACCTTCCAGTTTTTCCGTGTTAATGCTGTGGTCATGGGCAGCACGAGGAATATAGATAGGGGTATGTTTCAGGATTTAGGGTTTAAGGGTTTCCTAAACCCTACTGGTTGCGTGGGCAGCATGAAGGAGATCAGGAAGGGCCATCTTATTGGAGGGGAGCTTGCAGCAGGCTTTGGCGCGGTTTGTAGGCGGCATCCTGAGAAAAGTATAGAATGGGCTTTATATATCCTCTATGTCTTCTGGGTGCTCACGTTGTTTGTGACAGGTTGGGGTCTTGGGGAATGCATTAAGGTACGCCGGTGTGCATTGTGATCTTGGACGGTATTTCAGTTGCATTTGATCAGTAGGTCATGCTGGACCTGAACCTGTACCTGTCCATGTCAAGCATGACCTATAGATCACCCTCAACTGAAACACCACGGGGTTTTTGGTCTTTTTTTGACCTCAGTTAATGGCTGTGGAAAAGCCTCAAGTGGCAGTCGGCCGTGCTGTATGTGGACATTGGTTTCAGCCTCATCGAAGTGCTTGCAGACAGCAGTGGGAACTTAGGACTGAAAATGATTAGAAGGGGCATGGCAGAGAGAGAGTGAGAAGTACACAGAGAAGGGGGGAAATTCCTTGCATACGTTAAACGGGAGAGAAGGCCATGGCCTTTGCGATGAGCCAAGGGTATGTACAGTCAGACTGCCTTGGAAGGGGATTTGGCCCTTTCATAGGGGTTTGGCTGGGTGTTAGTTGCATATGTTTAATGTGCAATCACTGGGCAATCACTGTTTAGTCGACTGGTCAGCACATGGCAGGTCGAAATGGGCAGGTCGGCAGAACGCCTGCATAATTAGTTCCAACATACCTGACATACCGGCATTGGCTAGCAAGGGATCTAGGGTGGGCTGGTGGCAGCCATTGTGTCAGTTTTGGACAGGAACTTGAGTATGCCGTTGGAGCCTAAGTTGGCTCCTTGTGGGTGGCGCTGCCCCCATCGGCGCCCCGCTTTGACGGGGTAATTTTTTTGGTAATTGGTAAGGAAATGGGGCTGAGTGGCAGCCCATGCATGCATGCATGCATGGGCCGGGTTGTGGCTGAGTGGTAGTAGCCGCTCGACTATGTCAGTGAGGATTATGGTAGCAATGCATAGAGTCCAGGCACCGCGCACACAGCAGCAGCTGCAATCAAGTAAGATCACCAGATTACACACTACTAGCCCATGGGCCAGAAGGACATTCCATGGGAGCCAATGAAGGCTCATAGGGCATAGTACTCCTGCACACTGGATGTTACTGGGCCTCACTGGTTCTCGCACAGAATTTTCCATTTGCTGCTGTGGGCGGGACCGGTAGCAGAAGCCCCAGCTTGGCAGTGCTGTAAAACTAGATGGACTTGGTAGCGTGAGGTGAGGGCAGCGCCACCCACAAGGAGCCAACTTGGCCCTCCCACGGCATACTCTCAAGTTCCTGTTTAATACAATACAATACAAGTTGGGGGACTGAAACCCCTCCCGGCACTAGCCTGCAGGCCTACTTCGTGGCCCATGGGAGATCGAACCTTGTTCGCAACCTTTGTAATTGTACCATACCCTATCCACTTTTACGCCATTCAGCGTGCGGTGCGGTGCGCCCAAAACCCAAACACACTCTGGGTCGGAGCGGCCGTTGATGGGGTTCGAACCCACGACCTCCCAAGCACCAAACGAGCGCCTTAAATCATAGGGGGCTAGTTCACCGAACCAGGTCCCCGTTCGTGGTCATTGGTGTCACTGTTTAAGATGGCTCGCACAATGGCTGCCACCAGCCCACCCTAAATCCCTTAATGCTAGCCAATGCCCTGTGTCAGGCCAGCCCATTTTCAACTTGCCATGTGTTGACCAGTTGACCCAGTCGACAGCAAGCCAAGCAGTTTAAAGCCCATGCTCAGGACACATACTGGCTCACTCGCGTGCCGCCCATGTGTGTGTGTGTGTGTGTGTGTGTGTGTGTGTGTGTGTGTGTGTGTGTGTGTGTGTGTGTGTGTGTGTGTGTGTGTGTGTGTGTGTGTGTGTGTGTGTGTGTGTGTGTGTGTGTGTGTGTGTGTGTGTGTTTGCCTGCGAAGGACCTGAGGTGCATTCGACACATTGATTAAGTGTCATTCCTCAGGCCGGCAACATGGGCGAACCCACACTTTGACCCGATCATACCGCGTACGGCATGACCCTTCGAAAACCCCGCCCGCATCGGGGTTCGAACTGGCAACCTAGCGGATAGCAATGGAGAGTGCTAACCCATGTGATGGGGCCAATTGGTAATCTGATCATCAGGTCGGTCATTTCGACCTAGCAGCCCTTTGCGGTTGCCACACCTTACATCTTTATGTTTGTGTAGTAGCTACAACACACTTGCGGCCTAGCTACTGAAGGCTACACAGGCACGAGCGCTCTGCGTTCCTGCTCGGCAGCATCAACGGGCATATCCTCCTCAGCTCTTTGAGCACAGGTAGATTATACAACGGATCAAGCATAACAAACAAACATACCCACTCAAAGGTGTGGCAGTTGCATACTCCATAACAAGTTGAATCTCTGGAGTCCTTTACGCCAGTGTCTACAAGATAGCTCAAACTGATGTCATGCAGTCAGGGCATGCCTCCATGACCCACTCCTTCACCCTTGCCATTGCCGTCACCCGAGCTTCTGTGATGTCACTAGTGTCACCCGGGTTACTAAACATCAGGTCCACATGGTGCGCACCATTGGGCAGGACCAGCACCAGAAGATGGTCTGAGATATTGGTGGTAAAGCCATAGGCACTCCATGGGTCTAGGAGGCCATTTGTGAAGACAATATTACTGACACCCCTGCATTAAGACAACACAAACAAACGTACAATTAAGGCGTGGCAACCGCAAGAGGGCTGGTAGCTCAAATTGAGGAAACATACCATTGGAGGGATCCAAATACACTGGCGCAGGGAGGCCATTTATTTTGAAGACAGTATTACTGACACCCTTGCAACAGCACATCTGAAGAAACCACTGCTTGGAATGTGGTTGTTGCTGCATGTAGTTCTGAGGGAGCCCTGAGCATTGTTCTCATATCACATAATGGAAGCATGCCTACATTTCTGCCGCAGCATGCACATCTGGCCTCTCAGCTTGAGCTGCATGCACAAAGCCTCCAGCCCATTGGATGACTGCAGTACTGCTTGTCTGTGCAAGCAGTACATGTGTAACTAGCCGGGTGACCATAAAGTGACAACCAGCAGCTTCAGTGTGGTGCACTCGGACTAGCACAGGGGCATGGGTTACTGACCATTTTGTGATCTGACCATGGCATTACATGCATGCTGTCGGGATGCCATTTGGATGGCAGTCATCAGCTCTTGTGTATGCAAGCAACATAAACAATCAAGATTGTAGAAGCACGAGTTCCTGTTTGGCTTGGCGCTTGTTGAAACAAGGAAGTGGTCCGTGTTGACTTTGACTTTTTGGACATAGCATGTGTATGGAGTTGGCTTGAGATGCCCATGGCTAGATGGATATTTCAATCTTTACCGCGTGTTGTATCTTGGCCGTTGCTTCTGCCTAGTTTGGCTCCGTCACGGGCGCCCCCTTTGCGGGGCCACTTTGTAATCTGTAATCTGTTTATTGTACAGACTGATTTCATGACCCAGGATCCTGAGGTTTTTCATTGGAAAATGGAGCGTGGTTCCACCTCCCTTCATGCCTACAGGGCAGCTGAGTTTGTATGTGTCATCATGTGGCAGCTGTCTATGCTGAGTGGTGGTGGAAATGGGTGGGAATTAAGGTTTGAGACGTAACTGTATTAAATGCTAATTTTTACTTACGTGGCTGTGCCGTCCTCCGGAGGTTGGGTACAGGTAATCAAAGCAGGGGAGAGTGATGCGACAAGAAAAGCAGGGTAGGACTTCTCTTTTATAGTACCAATTATTACCAATTATTACAAAGTGGCCCCATAAGATAGAAGCGGGGCGCCGGTGGGGGCAGCGCCACCCACACTACAGCCAAGAAACTGCCGTCGGTTGACTTACAGGGCGAACAGCTGGCACTCAGGTACTGACTATTATAAACAGTGATTTGATCCTCTCCTTGTTGGAGTGGCAGGCACCATATATAACAGTACCACCATGCATCTCCAAGCCCTTGGCATCAAAGGTGAAGCTCTAAAGAAATGCATATCAGAAGTACATACTACAGCAGTCAAGTCCCTCCAAAGCATATATTCAACAAAGAGAAAACTAGAAAAGCCCAAAGAACCTCAATGGCACAGGAGGAATTACAAGAAGGGCATCCAGCTAACAAAGGCGGGTGGGCGGAAGCTCACCCACGGATGAAATAATCCCATGGTAGGCTGGCCAGTGTAATCCTTACACCGATGGGCCCCTCCCTTAATCTTACGCGGGAGGGCAACTCACGCCCCTCCTTGCGTAGCTCTCTCTCTCTCTCTCTCTTAAACAGTGATTTGTTAATACGTCTAAGTGCACAACATGGGGGTGTTCACATGTGTGCTTATTGACAAACACTTCTGATGTTAAACTGCTATGAACATCCCGCCATTCACTAACTTGGCCAAAATGCAATGCGTAAATACCATCCTACATCAGGCAGACACCATGCAGCTAAGCCCAGGACGATATGCCCTAGCATACTGCTGGTCAGCAACTTGTTGAACAATCAAAACAAACAAAAATTTAAGGACCGGCAACTGCGCAAAGGGCTGCTAGGTCGAACCGACCAAACACACCATCCGATGGGTCCAAATTCAATGGATTCCACACCACCAATCAATAGGAATAACAAAGCATACATCCACTACGGAGAGTGCAAACAGTGCGCATGAAGCACATCACCAGGAGGATGCAAATCAAACACAAGGAATCCGCCAGAGCATCAACCAAGCAACCAATAACCAATTGCTAATCACCAAATAGACCCGCCCGTCAAAGCGGGGCGCCGGTGGACGCAGCACCACCCACAAGGAGCAAACTGTATATTGATTACGATAACGATTACGATTACATCATTATTGGAAACGCAGGTTCACAAGCAGTGCCGCAAACTAACTACTGTTCAACACTCCAAACATTCAAAACACTACTAGCAACCACTTCAAAAGGCACAGCCTGTTGCTGAAAGATGAGAAGAAAACTGCCAAGCAGGGACCAGACCAGACACTCTTAAGAGCATCTATTATAGAGAGAGAGAGAGAGATCTACGCGAGGAGACCGTGTATTGTTCTCCAGCGTGGGATTGTGGGAAGGGCTCCTTGAAGAGCGTCTATTACTGGTTTGCTTCATGCACGATATCTGCCCCATGCCGGAGAGAGGGCCACATCTTCTTGTTGCAAATGATAGCAAATTCCGCTGCCTAGTAGAAACCACTAGACACTCTTAAAACTCGTCAACTACTTGCCTTCCTCATGCACAATGACTGCATGGCACATAGGAAATGGTTGTTGCTTAAAATCGAGAACATGCCAAACAGGGACCAGACACTCTTCACATCATCAGCTACTGAGTATATGGGCTTTCACACCCTGCAGCCTAACAAGTGGTCTCTCACGCCCTGCAGCCTAACAAATGGGCTTTCACGCCCTGCAGCCTAACAAGTGGGCTCTCACGCCCTGCAGCCTAACAAGTGGGCTCTATCACACCCTGCAGCCTAACAAGTGGGCTTTCACACCCTGCAGCCTAACAAGTGGTCTCTCACGCCCTGCAGCCTAACAAGTGGGCTTTCACACCCTGCAGCCTAACAAGTGGGCTCTCACGCCCTGCAACCTAACAAATGGGCTTTCACACCCTGCAGACTAACAAGTGGGCTTTCACACCCTGCAGCCTAACAAGTGGGCTCTCACGCCCTGCAGCCTAACAAGTGGGCTTTCACACCCTGCAGCCTAACAAGTGGGCTCTCACGCCTTGCAACCTAACAAGTGGGCTTTCACACCCTGCAGCCTAACAAGTGGGCTTTCACACCCTGCATCCTAACAAGTGGGCTCTCACGCCCTGCAGCCTAACAAGTGGGCTTTCACGCCTAACAAGTGGGCTTTCACGCCCTGCAGCCTAACAAGTGGGCTTTCACGCCTAACAAGTGGGCTTTCACGCCCTGCAGCCTAACAAGTGGGCTTTCACGCCTAACAAGTGGGCTTTCACGCCCTGCAGCCTAACAAGTGGGCTTTCACGCTCTGCAGCCTAACAAGTGGGCTCTCACGCCCTGCAGCCTAACAAGTGGGCTCGGCACGCCCTGCAGCCTAACAAGTGGGCTCGGCACGCCCTGCAGCCTAACAAGTGGGCTTTCACGCCTAACAAGTGGGCTTTCACACCCTGCAGCCTAACAAGTGGTCTCTCACGCCCTGCAGCCTAACAAGTGGGCTTTCACGCCCTGCAGCCTAACAAGTGGGCTCTCACGCCCTGCAGCCTAACAAATGGGGCTCTCACGCCCTGCAGCCTAACAAGTGGGCTTTCACACCCTACAGCCTAACAAGTGGTCTCTCACGCCCTGCAGCCTAACAAGTGGGCTTTCACGCCCTGCAGCCTAACAAGTGGGCTTTCACGCCCTGCAGCCTAACAAGTGGGCTTGCACGCCCTGCAGCCTAACAAGTGGGCTTTCACGCCCTGCAGCCTAACAAGTGGGCTCTCACGCCCTGCAGCCTAACAAGTGGGCTTTCACGCCCTGCAGCCTAACAAGTGGGCTTTCACGCCCTGCAGCCTAACAAGTGGGCTTTCACGCCCTGCAGCCTAACAGGTGGGCTTTCACGCCCTGCAGCCTAACAAGTGGGCTTTCACGCCCTGCAGGGGTCCTAACAAGTGGGCTTTCACGCCCTGCAGCCTGATTAAAAAACAATCCCACCCCAGACCCAGAGCCCATCCCGATCACAACCCCACCACACTCGATATAACTCCTTACCCAACCTCCATCATTTATGCCTGGTCAACAACGCCAACAGCTGCTCGAACAACTATACACTAGACTGCATCTCTTCTTGATCACCCGCCCTAGACAGCCCCATCTCTGCCGTTGGTTGTATGCACTACCTCAGGGTGCTGCCCAGGCTCACGTCCTCCTAGCAGAGGCCGCAACTCTATGTCGAGCTCTTCTTGCTGCCAAAATCTAGCCCCTTGGCATAGTGCCTTTACCACTGCTGCACGCCCAGGGAAAAGCCTAACGAACCCCAGTACCACCATCCAGACCCCTCCCAAAACCATGACTGCCCCAATGGTAGACATACTGCTGAAAACAAGGCCGCTGGCAAGATGTGTCACCCCAGCCTTTCCCACTCTCCATGCTAGCAGCATCTGCCGCAGGAGCTGCAGCATCAAAGTCAAATAATCTTGACCGATCAAACTGCTTGATTTATACCTCTGGTATGCCACCTCTAAACCCTGCTGCTCCCAACCCCACAAAACCGCCTTAAGACCAACCTCCTGAGGTACAGTCCCAGGTTCTAGAACCGCAGCTGCTGCTGCTACTGCTGCTTGCCGTCGTGATGCCGCTGCTGCTTGCGTTGCTGCTCGGCGCGCGGCTCGTTCAGCTGCTGCTGCTTGCCTCGCCACTTGCCCTCGTGTCGCTTGCGCTGCTGCTAATGCCGCACGTGCTGCTGCTACTGCTGCTTCGGCATTCACTGCTTGCGCTTGTGCTGCTGCTGCTGCCTCCTGAGCCGCAGTAGCTTGCTGAGTCACTTGTCTCACCGCTCTGGCATTGTCACGAGTTACACTAGTGCCACTAGTGACCAACCCCTGTTGCTGCTGCTGAGGATACCTCCCATCAGCAGAAGATGATGATGACAATGGTTGCATGAATCCACTTTCAGCTACTGCTGATCGTAAAGCCTTCCTCGCTGTAAGAATCAGCAGCCTTGCTGTGGCTGCACACCCCTGCTCCCTAAGATAGTCACTCAGCTCTGACACCAACATCTCATACTCTTGGAAAGGCCTCACCCCCTCTTGCCCCGCAGACACCACCTGCTGTTGCAAGAAGCCATACCCGCTGCTGCTGCTGCTTTGACCACCATAGTCAGCAGCAGCAGCAGCAGCAGTGGCGGGTGGTGTAATTGGGACATGCGGCCCAGCTAAAGCGCTAGCTAGGTCTCTAGACAGAGGCGCAAAGGAGTGAGAGTACGCCACAGCAGTAGCACCGCCACACTCCTCAGTCATTGTTTCAAACAGCAGATGCAGTTCATCTGCTATGGGGCTAGGAAGCACCAACAGCGACAACTCAGCCAACAGAACATCTGCTGTGTGCTCTCGTCGCTCAAACTCCTTAGGGTCACGATGGCTGCCGCCCTCGCGCCTACCCATATCCCTCCTGCTATGGCTGCTGCTTGTCCCGCTGCTGGAACTGCCACCACCACCACCACCACCACCACCACCAGCAGCAGCAGCAGCTGATTTGCTAGCAAGCACTACCACTTGCAAAACTGCACTATGAGGTATATCAGGTAGATACACTATCACCCGCTGCTGCTGCTGCTCCTGGTCATTATAGAAGTGACGGCTGTCACCGCCAGCATCAGCCGCCGCTGCCGCTGCTGCTGCTGCTATAGCTTCTGGACTTATTGTGGAATCCACCATTGCTCCCGTCTCCCCTGCCGCCCCCACCACGATCCTTAAACCCCACCCAGAGCCCTGGAGCTGAGACCAGACATCTGCCGGCAGCAGCAGCCCCACCTGCTGCTGCTGCTGATGATGACGATCTGAGATCAGTGATGAGTCATCAGCCGCCGCCACTACCACTGGGTCCAAGGCCCAGCCGTCACTTGAAAGTAACTGCTGCTGCCAAGTTGGCACAGGGTGCAACGGAAACGCTGCCGTAACTTGCACTCCCGCTCGACCACCACCACCACCTCCTCCTGCTGCTGCTGCTGCTTCTGCCACGAAGGGATCCCATATCACACCTTCACCACCACTCGTAGTACCACTAAACCCTGTACCCATACCCATACCTTCGTTCGTGTAGGTAGGACTTGTACTGCTGCCCGTAGACTCCACAGACAACCTCGATAAACCTCCAGCACCTGCTCCTTCCCCCTGACCATCATCAACAGCAGCAGCTCGTACTGCTGGTTCTGCTGTCAATGACAGCAACGCCCTTTCCCTCCTGTCTCCTACCCTCACCCAGCCCCCTCCACCACCACCACCACCTCCTGCTGCTGCTGATGGTGCTAAATCCTCCCCCACCCCCCCTCCCCACCAACAGACCACTGCCACGCCTCCACCTCCTGACTCCCACCATCCAAAACCACGAGCGTAAACCCTACCAGCGGCAGACTAGACCCTAACCTCAACCGCAACTCATCCAACAGTAACGATCCCTGTATGATCGGTGCTGATGGATCGGTGGATCGTGCGGGCTGCTGCAGCAGCACGCTGAGCACGGTTTGCACGCAACCTGGGAAGCTCACTGCGTTACTGCTGATTACTATAGCACCAGCAGCAGTAGCAGCAGCTTCAACTGCTGATCGTCCACTTGCTTCGATTGCAGACATAGCAGCTAGCTGCTGGTGCTGCTGGTGCTGTTGCTCACCACCTCTACCACCACCACCACCTGCTACAGTTGCTGCTGCTATTGATGTTGGTGCAGCACCCAACACAAGAGCACCACCACCACCACCACCAGCAGCAGGAGCAGCAGGAGCAGGAGGTTGTGGGAGAGCCACTTTGCAGCTCACCAACACACTATAGTAACTGCTGCTATATAAAGGGCTTCTCGGCCCACCCCCGACTAACGCCCTACCCACCTGCAGCCCCCTACCACCGAAAGCAGTGGCAGCAGCTGCAGCAGCGGAACCACGCCCCGGCCTGGATCCCCCCTCCGCACCCCTTCCTTCTCCAACGCTGTTCCCGCTGCCACTTCGCCTTGGTGTGTCACTTTCCTCCATGGTTGGTGTAACCGGCCCCGGCACTTCAAAGCTACCTCGACCCCCACCGGCACCAGACCGTGAGATGAAAACAGCACTAGTAGGAGCAGCAGCTGCAGCAGTTGCAGGTTCAAAGGATATGCTATTGCTGCTGCTGTGGGGCGAAATCCGCTGCTGCTGCTGCTGGTGGTGGTGGTGGCGACGACTGTGTCTGGGCGGATCGAAGGGAGAGATGGAGCGAATGGCCTTAACACTGCCGCTGCTGTTGTCCGTGCTGCTGTAACCAGTAGTGCTACTGCTCCTGCTGGAATTGCCATTATTACCATTGCTGCTGCTACTGCTGGTGGTAGTTGCGGATGAATGCCCATGCTGCTGCTGGTACTGCTGCTGGTATGGTACTGCGGTACGAGACTTAGGCACCAGTGGAAGGTGTAGTGCTGGTACTGGTGTAGCACTATCTGTACTGCCACCAGCATTTGTACTGCCCATGTGATGATTGTACGAGGTAAGCTGTACCTCAGGTGGCCCCAGGTCATGGATACGCAACACACCATTACCACCAGTCCGTAACACCACCTCCTGCTGCTGCTGCTGGTGGTGCTGCCCCTGGCTGTTCTGCTGCTCGTGTAGGCGGCGATGCCTAAGCCCTGCTTGCTGCTGCTGCTGCGGCGGCGGCAGTCCAAAATCCCTGGATGGTGCAGACATTGTAAGTTCGTTTGTTGAAGCAATTGCTGCTATGGTTCCTACTGCCCGTGATGCTTCCTGTGTGATATGCGCTAATGCTGCTCCTCCTGCTGGTGTTGCAGGGCGAGGGATAAAAGCTTCCACGGCAGCTGCCTCTTCTGCTAGCTGCTGCTGCTGGTGCTGCTTGAGGAAGCGCTTGCGGGATGCTCTGTCTAGAAGATACAGCAGAAGTGCGGGACAGACAACCCCAATAACGAACCCATCAAGACCAGCTAAACCGGACCAGAGGAGAAGGCCATGGCCTTCAGATAGTGCTGCGCCAGGAGCATCATCACTAACGGCTGATGTTGAACTGATGCTGCTGCTGCTTTGGTTGGGGAGAGGTTTGCTGAGGAGAAACATGGTGATGGTGTAGCCTAGCCATTCGAGAAGGCTTACGGGAAGCTGGAGGGACAAAGGGAGCTGGAAAAGGAGGGCGCGGAGGAGGAGGAGAGGGCCAATGGCGGGGGCTGCGGTCTGGAGGAGGACGTTGGGGTCGGGGCAGGAGGACGGGTCGACCGGCTGGGCGTCAGAAGGGACGAGGCGGGAGACGAAACAAGGGCCGCAGAGGAGAGGAGATGCGAGCTGAAAGGTGGAGCATGCCATGCTGGACAGCGCGTAGATAATGGGGATGAGGGTCCGGGTTCCAGACACGAGAGCATCACGGACTTTAGGTCGCAAGTACGTCTCTTGCTGCGTGGCAACAAGCAGCAGCATCCCAAGGGGAACAACCACGATGGAAAGGACCATGGGCACCTTGCCAGCGTACAGGCCATACGCTAGGAGCCAAAGCTGCATCCTGGACCATGCTTGGTGAGGTCCTCTTGGCGGAGGGGCAGACGGCGGGGACGCTTGTACCGGCGGAGGCGGTGGCCCCTCCTGCTGACCAGCGGCGAAAGCTGCTGCAGAGACAAGCACCTCGTCAAGCTTGCTGTCCAAGGTTGCTTTTATGTTGTCGTGCACATTTGCGGTCTGCACAGAAGGAGGGTGAGGGGAACGCACAGCAGCTGCAGCTGCGTCAGATGGGGCTTGGTAAACGACGTTGAGGCTGCTGATCAAAAGAAGCAGGCTGCAGACGTATCCCAAGCAGTCAAGTAACAGCAAGCTTTTCGTACGGTGCTTCCTATATGTACTCTCCAGCGTAAGGTCAGAGAAATGCAACTTTCGCAGCCCCAACATGGCTGCAAAGGGGCTGCGCGTACCCTGCGCTGGCTATGAGCCTGAGAAACAAGAATCAATGAAAGCAACCCGGATAGCATGAGCTCTCGAAACCCTGAATCAATGTATGTTCACAACTCCTGCAAGGTAGACGCATAGTACAGGCGGACTTCATGCGTGTGGCACTTCCTAAGGTGGAAGATCATGTAGTAGGCTTCGTGGCAGTCACCCTGTGGTCCAGTGTCAAAGCAGTACGACCTTGAGTAATTGCCACCTTTAGACATAGCTTTACCACCGGTGGCAAAAACTTAGCTTATACCGTCCTTGCTGCTATGTTCCTTTGCGTGATCTATGTACTTTGTTGCTCACCTGCTATGTTGGTGCTCCAGCTCCGCCGGCCGTAGTGCCTCCAAGGTATGAAGTAGTGTTTGTTCCGCTGGGATGTGACGTCATTGCCTTGTTGGCCGGCTCACTCAAGTCACCCTCCCAGGCCGGCAACATCGTCTTTGCAGGGTTTCACTTTACTTGGTGATCCAGGCAAAGCGCCAGCTCCTTTATTTGTGTGTTCTACGTCCCTGATGCTGTTCACCCAGCGTCAGACATCATCCCTAGGCTGGCACCTGTTTATAGTTGTTAGCTGGATGATGTAACGACAGCAAAGTATATGGCTGTGGGTTATCAAAGGGGATACAATATGGTGCTCTGCTTGCAGCAGACCAAAAGGAGAAGGCTTGCAACGTTGTGTGTGAACGGGGCATGTGTGGCTGCAGCTTAGTTGCTAAGCATGATTCCAAGCACGTCCGACGCAGATGATTGCAGGGTCCCTTGGCTAGTTAATGTTCTGCTTGCCAAGTTGCCGTAGCGACCCTGTCAGCATTGCAGGCTGCCATCAGCCTGTGTGAAGTCACTTGTCTCACTCGTCTGTCACTCCAGTTCAAAGCGCAGTGACGACCTACCTTGGAACTCCCGATCGAGAGCAAAACAGCCCTTTAATGTCACTAAAGACTTGTCCATCGAGCGGCATTAGCAATTGTGTAATTGGAGGGGACAGAGTCTGCATAAGAGTCCTCAGCAACCTTACATGCTTACGTCCCCCTATGCCACGTTGCATTCGCCTAAGCGTTCTATCGCCACACATTCCAGCATAAGGTATGCCTGGATATATACGGGCGCAGCTATGGCTGCTCTGCTTGGCCCCATACCTACTCCTAGCTTCAGGATCTAGTGGCCACCTGAGCGCTTTCCGGGGACCTATCGAGGACTGCAAGGAGAATTGGTTCAAGCAGACCTTAGATCATTTCTACTACAGTGGACGCAACGGACAAGATTCCTACCAGCAGCGCTACTTCACATGTGACAAGTTCTGGAAGACTCGACCTGGCGGACGACGGGGTCCAATTTTCTTTTACGGTACGCACGGCAATCGTTCCATCCTCCCAGGCGGGGTTGACCACCCGAAGAATCACCAGCAATCGATGCAAGCACGCTCCTGTGTGCCTCACATGCAACCCTGTGGTAACATAGCCGCAGCAGCATATATGCCTTACTTGCCTATCATGCCGAGCCGGGCATCAGCAGACGGTTTGGATACACGCCTCACAATCAATGGCACGTTCACTGCCACATGGCTAGTGCTCCGTGAGACCAACCTTCACCTCTAAACCCCAGCCATGCGAGGTGACCCTGGAGCTAGGAAAGTGCCTTCTGCCCTCCCCCCTTGCCCTACCCCCCCCCCCCCCCCTTGTGTCAGCCTTTTAACCCTAATCCTAAACCCTCTTTAAGGGTATCCTATATGATTTGTGACCATTTTCCCTCCACCACACTTCAATGGGCTTACTGATCACGGAGTCGTAGGAATGTATTGCTAAAGTCCTCACGGCTTTGATTCTGCCCAACCATCCAGATCATGGCGCATGGGATGCCATACAAGGCCGCAATCTTGGAACTGATGCGGGGCTTTTATGGGACAGTGCACCCCTGCTGTTACATATGTTCCCAGCATAATCACATAATCACATGTGCCAACTAGCAAGACATCCATCCATCTCTGCTTTTTGCACCATTCTGATGCATTTCACATCATGCTTATGCCACTTCTGTTCTGTCGTGATGACACCTCCTCCACTGCAGCAGCTGCTGCTGCTTCTGCTTGTGTTTGAGTATCTAGGTTAGAACAGATTCTGTCTCTGCTTCCGTCTGTCCCGCTACCCTGCTTGCCCACTAGTGTCTGTTGCTCACCCCTCCCTTTATGACTTCATGACTTTATGACCCATATCTTTGTTTCACTGCACTGCTCACAGCTGGTAATGAAGGTCCACTCACGCACTACCTGATGCCCATGGTACCCATGCGGTTTCAACTGACCTCCTTTGAAGCTGTTGCCCTGCTGATGCTTGCCGGCTCATTCTCCTTCTGTCTCTTCACCTTCTCCTTCCGTCGCTTCACCTTCTGCTTCCGTACTTCTTTTATTACTGTTTTGATGTGATTTTGTGTTTGTCTGCAGCTGGTAATGAAGGTCCAGTCACGCACTACATCAGGGCCACGGGACTCATGTGGGAGAATGCAGAGGCTTTCGGTGCCCTACTGCTCTTTGCTGAGGTGAGGGGAGGGGAGATCTAGGGTTTAGAGTTTGAGGGTTCAGGGTTTGAGGGGGGTTTGGGTTTAGGCTTGAAGGGTTTAGGGTTTAAGGTATGTATGGGGCAGCCGGAGGTTGGAATTGGAGGTTGGAATAGAATGGGTCCTAAACCCCATGAAAAGAAGTCATGTTGCACACCCCACTCTGGGGCCCTGCTGCTTTTTGCTGGGATGAGGGGAGCTCTAGGCTTTAGGGTTGAGGGTTGAGGGTTGGAGGGGTTAGGGTTTAGGGTTTCAGCATGTATAGGGCAGCCGGAGTTTGGAATTAAATGGCACAACCATGTTGCACGCCCCACTCTGGGGCCCTGCTGCTCTTTGTTGAGGTGAGGGGAGCTCTAGGCTTTAGGGTTGAGGGTTTAGGGTTAAAGGTGGGTTTCTGCATTGGTCCACATGACAGCTAAGGGTGCAGCCCCTATGGCATGTCTGCTATGGCATCTCATGGACTGTATTGATGATAGGGGCTACGCACATAGTACTAGAAAACCATATCTACAGTATATGCCTCTGTAAGTATGTGGCTGGTAGCCCTGCAACATGGATAACCTTTCCGCTTGTTTCAACCCGTTCCCCACAGCACCGCTGTTATAGTGAGAGCCAGCCCGTTCCATAGCCTCCCACATTGATATGTCGCTCCCCCCCCCCTCCCCCACCCGTATCCCCTCCCCCCACCCAATACACACTGTTTTTCCTACAGCACCGCTACTATGGGGAAAGCCAGCCCTTTGGTCATGACTCATGGTCCATAAACCCCGGGTATCTCACATCAGGCCAAGCCCTGGCGGATTATGCTGCATTGATTAGTAACCTGACCAAGGAGTGGGGAGCAGAGGACAGGTAAACCCAGGGGGGTTAGGGTTTTAGGGGTGTGTGGGCTTTAGGGTCTAGGGGGCGGTATCCAGGAGGCATTGGGAGGTACAAGGGTCTCTTTTCGGAGGATATGGTATAGGGTTTGTGTTTATGTGGCATCTTGCGCCGCTGCTTGGATACGTTTAGAACAAGGGAGTGGCGGGGGGGAGAGGACTGCTGACCGGGAAGAGGCGGTTTTGGGTAATGCACATATGGTATGGTGGTTGTTGGGCTATCATGGGGGTTCATAGAAGGAATGATATAGGACCGGTGACTATGGTCTCGTGTTTTAAGTTGCTCTGCCCCTGACAGCACTCACAGCATGAGGACCATTGAAGCAGAATCAGCTCTTTTAGCAGCAGACAGCATTGAAAGCTGTTGCTAGCAACCTTCAGGAGTGCATGCTAAGAACTGCATTGTGCTCACAAAGCTGCTAGGGGGAGCCCCACAATCCTATGAGGGGGGGTTGGGACGCGGGGCCTGATTCAAACGGGGGAGGGGGGTCTGGAGGGCCTTTTGGGCCTGTGTCACTAGAGACAAAACCCTAAAAGTGAGGGGGGGGTGGGGGGTCCGCCCAACCCCGCCCCCCCCCCCCCCTTTAGGATTGTGGGCTCCCCTAGCTGCTAGTCAACACCAGCAGTTCAGCATGCAGCAGCAGCAGGCGCCGTGAAACTGATTTTAACCTACTACCCCTTCTCCTTGTGCTCTCTACCCATATTTCTGTCATGTGCAGCCCTGCTAGTGCGTTTGGTGGTAGTTACGGCTGCACGTTGGCGGAATGAAAGCATTTTATAGTGTTGGCGGTCTTCCATTACAGCATTGATTCCAATTTATGAAGGAATAATCACAGAGAACCCGATTACTAACCAATGCCAAACGTGATATAAAACTATGAAACTGGTTCTAAAATATCCCCTCCCTTTCTTCTTTTCCCGCTTTCTGTCATGCAGCCCTGTCGTTGCGTTTGGTGGGAGTTATGGGGGCATTTTAGCGGCATGGATGCATCACAGTGCGTTGACGGTTCTCCATTTTATCAGTCATCCAGGTCTTAAAACAAACACCACATCAAGACTGATTACAAACCACCGCCGAAGGTGATCTTGAAGCACTTCCTTTCTTTCTGCTTGTCGCCCTTTCTGTCATGCAGCCCTGTCATTGCCTTCGGTGGTAGTTATGGTGGGATGTTAGCTGCCTGGATGAGGCGGAAATACCCTCACATTATTACGGCAGCAGTAGCAGCATCAGCACCAGTAGGAGCATTCCCTGGAGCGCAAGGAGGATTCGACCCATCGAAATTCTGGCAGGTATGTAGGGGTTTAGGGTTTAGGATTCTGGGTTTAAGGTTCTGGATTCTAGGGTTTAGGGCTTAGGATTGGTGGCATGAATGAGGCGGAAATACCCTCATATCATTACGGCAGCAGTAGCACCAGTTGTGCTGCTGCTTTGTTCTGCCACTACCCATACTCTAAGTGATATGATTTCAACACACTTATAATTAATAGATAGTATATATTATATCATACTGGGTCCACACCAGGCCGGCACGCTGGGCGCACAAAAGTCAGCAAACCGTCTGGGGCAGGGCTCGTCCTTTGCTCACAAGTAGTGCACCGTCGACAAGCGGCCAGGCAGGGTAAATGAATGGTTTTATATCATATTGTGGTACATGGGGTACTGTTGGCCAGTCACAAAGCATGCTGTTGGTAGAGCGCTTGCGGTGGTTAGCATGTAGTTTCCTGGGTATCTTGAATGGTCTGGCAGCCTTGGCTCTCTAGCGGTCTCGCCTCTTTGACTCGATATCTGCTCTTTACATGCTAACAAACTGGATGGAGTTATGCCGCGGGCGCTGCACGGCCCGAAAGCTGTGCAGTGATCTATCTCATATATATCATATTGTGATTTGTATCTTAGAGTAAAATATGAACACATAATTGGCATGTGCTGTCCCTACAGGTAGCTACCCGGGATGCCAGCCCCAAAGGAGGCTCTGCCCCTGGTTGTGCTGTTGGAAGTTGTTCTGTCGCTCCTCTTAAGTAACTTCAACTTCAACACCTTTTCATTTAATCCTCTAATATGATGTAATGGTAACATTTTTACTACATGTATTTTATTCTATTATGTTACCGCATCTAATATTTCATGTTAAATTAAAAGAAGGAACATAAGAGAATACATACTATGTTCTGCTGTCCCTGTAGGTAGTTACTCGTGATGCCAGCCCTGAAGGCGGTTCTGCCCCTGGTTGTGCTGTTGGGATTCGCTCTGCCTTCAACCTGCTGTTCCAGAAGGGGGAGACGGAGGAGGGACGGCAGCAGCTGCAGCAGCAGTTCAGGCTGTGTAAGGGACTCAATTCCACAGCAGAAGTGACACAACTGGCATACTGGGTGCAGGTAGGTTATAGGGGTCATAGGGGTGGTTGTGTATGGATGTTTATATACCCTTTTTGGTTTGGGTTTTAAATATGTTAGTGGTTTAAATGCTGCAGCATTTAGACCCTATCCCCTAGGAGAAGAAGGGAACGTAGCGTTTCAGGCTGTCCAAGAGGCTCAACTCCAGACAACTGGCATTTTGGGTGCAGGTGAGTTAAGTGGTGATAAAGGCGCTTGTATCGGGTTTTTTGTGGGTTTTGAGGTTTCTTTTGGGGGTGTTTGGATGCATTGCAGCACTTAAACCCTAAACTGCAGCGGGGCAACAGTCGCAGCAGTATAGGCTGTCTAAGGGAATCAGTTCCACAGCAGAAGAGACACAAATACCATATTGGATACAAGTGGGTGAGTTACTGATCGGGCCTTTTTTTGGGTGGCTTAAATGTGGTTTTTGGGGTTGGTTGGGGCAATGGGGGGTTATTCCATTACAAAACGGAATGGTAGCCATTATCATGAAGATAAGCATCAAGAGCATCAAAAGCAGAAGCAGCAGCAGAAAGGATTATGGGTGAAGGTGGTCTCTTTTGGGTTTTTTCTATGTAATTTTGTGGTTCTTTTGGAGCATTTCAGTGGCTTCGATGCAGTTATTAATGGTACATGTTAAAGTCCTGGGGCCAAGTGAAGGAGAAGTAGGCACTAGTGACTAGTGACTAGTGATACCACCCCTGCAGGGCTGCAGCACTTGCAACTTGCAGCGCAGGTTCTGTACGGCAACAGTATTGTGAAGTATAATGGAATTCTACAGCAGATGGAGCAGCAGCATCTCTTTGCTGCTGAATGGTTTAGCAGACGTTATAGCTTATATGGTCATGCATCTGAGTTTAGCTTCTCAGCATCCATAGACTGTCAATGTTGCTGCTCTGCCCCGATTACCTCCCCTCCCCCCGCCCAGGCTGCCTTTGATGCATCTGCCATGGGAAATTACCCCTATCCCTCAGACTACATGTGATGGTTTTGGGCCTAGGGTTTGTGTTTTAGGGTAAAGTGTTGAAATGTCCGTGTTGCTGCCCCGCCCTCGCCCCCTCCCCCCCCCCCCCCCCCCCCAGGGTGCCTTTGATGCATTTGCCATGGGTAATTACCCCTACCCCTCAGACTACATAGCAGGGTCACAAGAGCATCCCCTACCAGCATATCCTATGAGAGCAGCATGTCAGGAGTTTGTGAAAGTAGCACCTAGCTGTGCCACAAACGCATCCCCTGCCCTCTACCACAGCAAGCAAGAAGAGCAGCAAGGCGCATTGAGCGTGTTACGAGGTATTACGCTGAAGTTCCTTGAAGAGCAGCAGCAGCAGGGACAGCAAGGGGGGCAGCAGCAGCAGCAACAGCAGAAGCAGGGGCAACAGCAGCAGCGAGAGCAGCAACAGAAACAGCAGGAGCAGCAGTTTTTCAGTCAACAGGACGACGTCAAGGCGACCAATTCACTAAGGATCAGCAGCAGCAGCAGCAGCAGCCGAAAGCTTATGGGGACTGATGGGACTACCCGTAGTGCGGATAGGGAAGGGTTTAAGGGGGAGGGGGGTGAGGGTTTAGGGCGTAGTAGTGTGGCACAGGAAGAGGCGCTGCTGGGGGGTTTACGAGATACTGTGGCGGTTTTGTATAATGTAACTGGGGGGGAGACGTGCTACAAGCTGGATGTGCAGGGACCTGCTTCTGCTAGTGTAGGTGAGTATTTTGGGGGGGACAGGGGGGAGAGAGGATTGGTGGGGGGGCGGGGGGGGGGGGGGGGCGTGTTTTCAGCTGGATGTGCAAGGGCGGGGGAGAAGGGGGGTCTGCTTCTGCTACTTTATGTGAGGATTTGGGTGGTGGTGTGTGTGGGGCTGGTAGGGGGGGAGTGGGAGGGGAGCTGTAGGGGTGCTTCAGCTAGTGTAGGTGGAAAAACGGGTTTAGGCAGGGATTGGAAGTGAGGAGTGGGAAGGTGGGAGAAGGTGGATAGAGGGAGGGGCATGCTTCAAGCTGGAATTACAGGGAGCTGCATCAGCTAGTGTAGGTAAGTAGGTTTAGTTGTGGGTTATTTGGGCGGATGAAAGACGGCCGGGCGCAGATACGGGGGGGAGACATGCTTTGAATACGCTGTATAACGAGACTGGGGAAGGGGGGGGGCGGTCTGCTTTCAGCTGGATGTTCAAGGGCCTGCTTCAGCAAGTGTAGGTGAGCATTTGATGGGGGGCGGGGATGGTTAGGGGAGGGAGGAGGGGGTATGAGGTGTGCTTTGAGCTTGTTTCGGGACCTGCTTCTGGTTGTGTAGGTGGGAAGGTAGAGGGGGGGGGTTGAGGGGAGGGGTTATGGGTGGAAGGGGGGGGGGGGGAGAAAGAGAAGGGACAAGGGGCGACTTGGGAAGGGGAGGGTGCCCTTGGGAAGGGCGACAAGGCTCGGGGGGGGGGGGGGGGGTGAATGTATGAGAGATGGATCAGGAAATGCTGTATAACATCACTGGCCCGGAGCCATGCTTTGACTTGGATGTGGAGGGATCTGCTTCTGTTAGTGTAGGTGAGAGTTTGAGGGCTGAAGAAGGGGGGGAGGGGAGTGGCGGAGAGATAGGGGGCGGAGGGGGCATACTAGTATTTTCTATATGGACATGAGAACAAAGGAAGTATGTACTTTAACAATGCATGCTGCAGGTCCTTGGGACTATCAGTTCTGCACGGAGCAATTAGCCCAGGAGCAGCCCTACTCCCCTTCTGCAGGTCCCCCCTTCTTCTTCCCCCTCCCCGCCCCTGCCCCTACCCCCCAGCATGTCCCCGGGGACAGGGGGGTTGGGGGTCCCACCCCCCTTCCCCCACCACCGCACTTGCAACCAAAGGGTGTTAATTGAGACCCAGCTACAATGCTGCTGTCAATAATCCATGCAGGTCCCTGGGATTACCAATTCTGCACTGAACAGAGAAGCTTGGCATTTGTACTTCTTACCCCTTTTCTGGAATTGAATACATATGATACCGGTACTGTCTAACTAGAATAAAACAGTTTACACAAGACCAACGAAGTAAAATTTTTGCACTGCATGCTGCAGGTCCTTGGGACTATCAGTTTTGCACGGAGCAGCTAGCCCAGGAGCAGCCCTACTTCCCAACCAATGGCGTGACAGATATGTTCTGGGACCAAGGGCCTTGGAACCCACAGGGAATTAACAACCATTGCAAGGAGGCTTGGGGGCTGAGCCCTAGATGGGGGTGGGCGGTGACAGAATATGGAGGATATGATTACAGGTACGATTGCAAGGATGATTGTAGGTGTGATTATAGATGTAATTAGCACTGTAAGGGGGGGTTCAGCCCTAGATGGGGGTGGGCGGTGACAGAATATGGAGGATATGATTACATGTGCGATTGCAAGGATGATTGTAGGTTTGATTATAGATGTAATTAGCACTGTAAGGGGGGGTTCAGCCCTAGATGGGGGTGGGCGGTGACAGAATATGGAGGATATGATTACAGGTGCGATTGCAAGGATGATTGTAGGTGTGATTATAGATGTAATTAGCACTGTAAGGGGGCCTGGGGGATGAGCTTTTGATGGGGGTGGGCGGTGACAGAATATGGAGGATATGATCACAGGTACAATTACAGGGATGATTATGGGTGTGATTATAGATGTAATTAGCACTGTAAGGGGCCTGGGGGATGAGCTTTTGATGGGAGTGGGCACTAGTAACAGAATATGGAGGGTATGATTACAATATTGATGGGTATGGTTCTTCGGTACTATCCCCCCTCCCCTGCCTTCAACCCTCAAACTTACTTGGAGACTACTAAAGCCACAAGAGTTGCATATATGCTATGCGGGTTTTGTTTACATGCAGGGCAGAAGTAGTAAGTACAATACAGCATCTTATTCTTTGTGAAGTTTACTGCAATAACCTTCAAGTAGAGCTTAAGGGGAAAGGCTGGTAATTCCAGGGCCATTTGGGGCTGGTGCAATGCAGGCAGGTAAAGCGCTCGGGTGGCATGGGCAAGTATACTAGACCTAAACGAACTCATTCGTGATCATCACGGCTGGCGGCGGCCGGCGGTTTCAAGTTTCGGAGGCCGCTTTAAGGGTTCCGGCCCAGGTTGCCTTTCACAGAGACTCACGGGAGTCTGCCGCAACCGATCTCAATGAAAGCGTATTCTCAATAGCTGGATGTTCAATATATTCCAATCTCTGATTTCCTATGCAATGGCATCCGCATATTGTCCTAGTTAGCGAACCGACGGGGCCTACGCGTGTGCATAGATCCTTCTTCGGTCGACCTTTTGGCCAAGTTGGAGCAGGGTGGGCGGTCTGTTTCATTGAGCGCCAATTCAGTTTGTAAATACACTACAAGTTCTGCTAGTCGCTCGAGCGTTTCATTGAGATCCACTAAAATAATATGCAAGGTGTTGCCGATGGAGCTGGTAACTCAGTGTCGAACTTGCATACAAGCAATGGCTTTGAGGTGCATGTTCGTGCTCTTCGATCACACCGTGTATTTATATGTTCCTAAGATCCGTTAGGCAGCAATAGACCGTACCAGAAGCGGCCCCTGTATGCGAGGGGACATACCATGCAGCAGCACCAGCAGCAGGAAAGGGTGGGGTTAGCAGCTGGTCAGAACATGCTTCAGGCTTGCATACAGTCTAAGGACACCCTATGTGGTCCCTACAGATCCTGGTATCCTTGTGACGCCAGGCCTCGTATATCTGGGATGATTCTGCTGGAACTACCCATTCTAGGGCCAGTGGATCTTTCTTCACTCTGAGGAGTGGGACGTTACCGTGCTAGTTTAGTGCTGTAATGCCTGGTCCATCTCTATGATGGCGAGTACAACATGACACCCTATGTGGTCCCTACAGAAGTTTGGCGAAAATTGAGCAGGTCATGATTTAGCAGCTTTCCCCCTTAAGGTTGGGTTTTTAAGGGGGGTTGGCAGGGGCGTTGTAGCCTATGTGAAAAGGTTCCCTGTTCAGTTTTTGGAGATTGGGACATCAGGAGACAAGACACATGAGAGGAAACGCTGCTGCCTCTGCTGGTGCTGCCAGGGTGTTTGGATTTAGGGTTTAGGACCTTGAGTTTAGGGTTTAGGGTTTTTGCACACAGGAGCAATGTAAGCGTGCTATTTCAGGCACAACAGGAATGGCCAGGAGGTTGGGTACAGATAATCAAAGCAGGGGTCGGAGAGTGGGCATGATAAAAACATATTTTTGCCATGCAGTGCTGAGCAAAACCCAAAGAATCACAAGGACAGGCAGCTCGTAACAAACTACTAAACTAGCAATCAAACTTCCTGTCCATGCACCGATTCCTAGTGCTACTCGTGAGCAAAGCAGCATATATAATTATAAAATGATTTTTGCTTGACTTGCTTTTGCTTTTGGATCTAAGTTGGAACTTACAATGATATTACCTTGCTCTGAGATGATGTGTAGTTTTCCACCCTGTCTGGCCTCTTGCTATGGCTGTTCTACTTCCTGGGTCATAAATAGAGCAGCTTAGTCCCAGATGGTTTGCTCAACCTGTCGTGGGCCCACTCCATTGTCTGATGGGATAGTTCACTGCACAGCTCTCGGGCCCTTCGTCACTCAATTACTGTACTGGACAAAATAGGGGATATTTTACAAAAAATGCAGAGCACACACCAGCTGCAGGACCTGTTATACTCATCTTGATTTTCGCTCGGGCTTGAAGCATTAGTTCTTTGATGTGCTGTTGCAAGGGTGTCAGTAAAACTGTTTTCACAAATGGCCTCCACCATTGTCTTTGGATCCTTCCAATCGGGTGTACAGGTTTGACCTACCGGTTTGACCTACCAGCTCTCTTGGGGTTGCCACGCATTAATTGTATGTTTGTTTGTTGTGTCCCAAGGAGTATAAATATCTATGATCTTGCACTCCTTTATCCCCCTTGTGTTGTCTTAATACAGGGGTGTCAGTAATATTGTGTTCACAAACGGTCTCCTAGACCCATGGAGTGCCTATGGCTTCACCACCAACATCTCCGACCACCTTCTGGTGCTGGTCCTGCCCAATGGTGCCCACCATGTGGACCTGATGTTTAGTAACCCGGGTGACACTAGTGACATCACAGAAGCTCGGGTGACGACAATGGCAAGGGTGAAGGAGTGGGTCATGGAGGCATGCCCTGACTGCGACATCAGTTTGCCCTCTAAAACTGGTGTGAAGGGCCAGAGGTAATAAAACCCTAAGTTATTGATTTGGGGCAGGAACTTTATGTGTGTATGCTGTTGGAGCTGCTGAATCTGGCTCCTTCTGGGTGGTGCTGCTCCCACTGGCGCCCCACTTTGATCACATGGGGCCATTTGGTAACCTGGTAATCTGTTGTTATGCCCTGATTGGCCCTACTTTAAACTGTTGTGGCTTGTTTTGTTGCCGTTGGGTCAACATGGCAGGTGAAACTGAGTGGGCTGGTCAGGCGTACACTCCGAATACTGAAGTTCAGTTGGCTAGCTAGCTAGCAAGCGATCCGATCCCTGAGGCAGGGCTGTGTGTTGATATATCTAACATGAAGGATAAATGAAGAGACTGAGACTGGAAATGTAAAGTAAGTTTAGGTGGAGCGCTGCTGATGCATGTTGCTGATGGCAGGCATTGTGAGGTACTTCAGTCTCCACCAGTCAATTGAATCATTAAGACCCGATTAAAATGAAACCCGACACAAAACCAGAATTACGCGGCCAATCTCATGATGCGTACGGCAGCTATGCTAGGACGGCGGTCATGCTGCATGCCTCGTAATGGAGTCAAGCGGCCGAAGGATCGGTACTTAAATTCTAAATAGTCTCAAATGACCAGTCCAACGTATCTTTTCATCCCATCACCACTAGTAAGTAAGAGCTGGTCATGTCGCTTCCAGGACCTCGCCTCTCTTTAGTTGTCGCATCACTCCACCCTGCTATGCTTGTTACCTGTACCAATCTCGAGAGCTCAAGGTTGGAGTCAGTGCGGCTCAGGTGGCTGCACAGCCTGGAGAGCTGTGAAGTGGTCTCTCTCAACCAACTACCAATTCACCATCAGTTACCAAATGACCCTGCCAAAGCGGGGCGCCGGTGGGGGCAGCACCACCCACAAGGAGCGAGCCAACTTAGGCTCCAACGGCACTATACTCAAGTTCATGTCCAGGACTCCCACAATGGCTGCCACCAGCCCACCCTAGATGATCCCTTGCTAGCCAATGTATGTCAGGCCAGCCCATTTCGACCTGCCACGTGCTGACCAGTTGACCCAGAAAAAAAACTGTTGGCTCAACAGCAAGCCAAGCAGTTTAATGCCTTGCTCAGGTAGGGCAACCAAACCACTCCAACTCATCTCCAACAACCAGTCCCCGCACATACAAGAACGGAAGCATAGACTAATTTCATGACGCATACGACACTGCTAACATACTGGCTCCATCCTGCACGGTCCATCTCCGTCCAGTCAAAGCCCAATACTAATGCCCCACACAAATGGGAAAAGCATGCACCTGTTCCTGGCAGCACACTGCATGCATAGTCTAGGCACGTCTATTTCGCAGCATGCTGCTTCACCGCTCCGTGCACTAAGCGTGCAGGAACCGGGTCTGCCTACTCGCTGACAGTACGATTGGCAGTGCCTTACGGAGCACTGCACATAAACGTCTGCCCATATTATTACATTTAATCATATGCCTCGTATGCCATCGCAAAAAATGCCATATGCCCCGCACCTCAAGCTGCAAGGTGCCTGCCCATAATCAGCTCCAACATGAAAACAAGCTCATGACGCAAAGAGCTCAGCAGACATACTGCTGGGACTATCATGGTGCCTTGCGAACGCCATTTTGTACGTGTATATCACCACAGGCTTGTTCCCAGCTTTCATAAACTCCATCTCCCCATCAAAAGGTGTCAAGTAATCAGACACCACCTGGGTGGCAACAATAGCTGGACCTCCTCCGCTGACTGCTTTTGATCCCTCATCCCGCCAGAGGTACTTGGTGAAACATTGACTGGCTTTTACCCTTGGAGCACCTGTGCAAAGAAAAAACGAGAGCGACATGATTTCTTGGCATATATATCGATATCATTAGGCATAAAACTGTTGGCTTGCTGTTGACTGGGTCAACTGGTCAGCGCATGGCACGTCGAAATGGGCTGGCCTGACATACATTGGCTAGCAAGGGTTTAGGGCGGGCTGGTGGCAGCCATTGTTTGAGCTTGGACAGGAAATTGAGTATGCCGTTGGAGCCTAAGTTGGCTCCTTGTGGGTGGCGCTGCCCCCACCGGCGCCCCGCTTTGACGGGGCCATTTGGTAATTGGTAATTGGTAATTACCGGTAGTACATTTATACTATTGATGGTATATTGATATTTTTAAATTTCATGATATGCCATCGCAAAAAGTGCCATACTAGGCCCCGCACCCCACTGTCAAGTTATATATTGATATCAGTAATCTTAATAATTTTTTTATACATTGAAAAATATTTCTCTCCGGCCTGCCTGGCCACTTTTCCACTTTTTGGACAGGCAAATGCTTCATTGTAACACAGGTCCACTTTCATCCATTCCAGAGCCCTGAGGAAGGAAATAATACATTTTGATACAACAATTTAACTTCGGGGATTGAAGCCCCTCCCAGCACGGCACTGGCCTGCAGGCCTATCTTGAGGCCCATGGGAGTGATCTGCCACTGATTGCAACCTCCGTTGGAGCCTAAGTTGGCTCCTCGGTGGGTGGCGCTGCCCCCACCGGTGCCCCGCTTTGACGGAGCCATTTCGTAATTGGTGAATGGTGAACTGCTTGGCTTGCTGGTGATTGGGTCAACTGGTCAGCACAACAACAAATCAATATGGGCTGGACTGATCTACATTGGCTAGCAAGAGATGAAGTGAGGGCTGGTGGCAGCCAGTGCGTGATTCCTGCTGGACAGTGACTTTGAGTATGCGGTTGGAGCCTATGCTGGCTCTTGTGGATGGCGCTGCTCCCACTCACTGGCGCCCCGATTTGATGGGGACATTGGGCAATCTGTCTTTTGTGTCCAAGTCATGTACATATGGCTATAGACTCTCCCTAGTGAAGCAAAGCTGTCATTGGTTGCACAGCTAGCTGCAGCACATCCTCCTGCAGCAGATCAGGTTTCAGTACCCTAGGGTTTAGGGTTAGGGTTAAGCCTAAACCCTAAACCAGCTAGCTGCAGCACACCCCTCCCCGTGTCTCACCTGCCCCGTACTCAAAGATCTGCTCCAGGAACTCACTCGTCTCCAGTCGGTCACTCGCCACATTAGTCTCACTCCTGCGAGTTACACGGGTGCGCACTTGGGTGCCACCGCCTCCTCTTGACGAGCCTGAACAACACAGAAAGATGTCCTCAGTGGTTGCAGGATGATCAAGGACACGATTCAAGTGCAGCTGCCCTAAGGTAAGGGCTCCATTTAATTAACATACCAAGGAACCCTTCCCACAATCCCACGCTGGAGAACAATTGATACACGGTCTCCTGCAGCTTCCCTCCAACTCTGTACATCCCCTTTTCATGAAGCTTCATTCATTACAACTCTCGTGCTTTCTGATTGTAACATCTTGAGGGCCCGGGCCATGGCAGTTCTGCGGCTATGGCATTTCAAAAGTGTGTTGATACATGCATGGTGGCTTTCAAGGATAGACGAGGTGCATGTCTCCACCATCACAAGATTAACAAGCAGGTACCCGAGTGTGTACAGGGTAACAAGCACTGCTTGGAGTACTTGAAAGGTTTTATTTATTTATTTAATTGTTTGATTTTTTAAATTTTTCCGTAGCTCGGATCGCCTGCCAGTACAAGAGTTACAAGATGCGCTTGGAGTAGATTGGGCCACTGGTAGAAGAGAGGCTGCTTCAGTGAAGAAACTCCAAATACGCTTCTGCATAGTGTGCCAATCATTTGAAGGGTCTCCACAAGCAGAAGTCCCCTCACCTCCACCCACCCACCCCCTTGACCCCCTACCATCCATCCCCCCCCCCCACACACACACAATCCACCGCGACGTGATTATATAGACTTGATATTAGCTCCCAAAGCTAACAGCGTTGGCTTATGCTTTTAGCTTATGAGTTGTTACTTCCAATATTGTATTGTAAAGCTACCCCAAGTCCCAACACAAACCATGTGCCCTGCTGACTACTACTCCCCGTAACCCCAATGTCACTTCATGCTTTTGCTGCTGTTGATGTCATGGCTCCTGCTGCTGCTGCTGCTCTTACATGGCCCCTAACATTCTGCTAATCAACCCGCACTCATGATACCGAGGACAACACACTAACATTAACAACCCCCCCACCATTGGTTGTAAAGCTACCCCATGTCCCCCCACTGAAACCACCAACCCCCATGTCACCCCTCCCTTGCACCCACCCATAGCTACTTACCTGGTAAGCTAAGGCTTAGCACATTTGGGTTATTAGGGTCCCAGCTAATGCGCCCTGCAAAGTCTGTACCACTGCCGTAGTAGCCCGCCAGTAACGATGCTGTGTTAAAGCGCCGATCATAAATCACACCACCCTCTCCATTGCGCATGAACGCTACCTGGGGCAGGACAGAAATGAAAAAAAGGGATGGTTAAGGCCGAGTTTTCAAAGAAAAGAGTACAAAATCCGCACACAAGCAAAGACAGAACCTTGGTGGGCGAGAGAGCTCCAGGGGGGTGCCAGTGGTTAATAAGTCAGAGAAACAGCCCGGGTTACGGAGGGTTACACACACACGTGCAAAGACAGAACCTTATCAAACCTCGCCAATAGTGATGCTGTGTTGGAGCGCCGGTCATTTATCACACCACCCTCTCCATTGCGCATGAAAGCTACCTGGAACCGACAAAGGGCGGATGGTAGAGGGCGAGATTCAGAGAGAAATCAAGAAGGAGTTGCACACATGCAAGTGCTATGTGTTGCTTAGCTTGTGGTAGCCCCTGTGGCTTTCATGCTAAGATTGGAATGATACAGAGAAGACTAGCATGGCCCCTGCGCAAGGATGACATGCAGAAGTCGAGAAATGGTTCCAAAAACAATATGCCACGTGGGTTTTACTGCAATACTATTGCCCAGGTGGCCCCAAACAAACTTGTATAACTAAGCAAGCAAGCTCCCAGAGAATCCCTGTTCAGTGCTGGTTAAGCAAGAGAGGCAGGTGGGGGTTGCAAAAGCCTGTGCACATGCAAAAAGACAGGATCTCTTCTAAGCCCGCAATATAGTGATGCCGCGTTGAAGCGCCAATCACAGATGACCCCACCCTCTCTATTGCACATAAAAGCCACATGTACCTGTGGCAGCTTCTTTGCTTTAAATTTTTTATTTTTTGGAATAATAAAATTTTCCAATTTTTTTCATTTTTTTTAATGAGACGGAAACTGACAAAGGATGGTAACGGGGGAGGCTCAGAGAAAAGAATCCCGAGCGTGCACACATGCACAGACAAGACACGGGGCGAGGAGGCTACTCGAGGGATGGCTGTTAACTGCTGCTTTACACAAAAGACGCATGAAAGCTACCTGGGATAAGAGAGAACCGAGAAGGGATGGTAAAGGGCGAGGTTCAAAGAGAAGATCAGCAAGGGTGCAGACAGGGCGCGGTACACACATCAACCAATCACTCAATCAATCAAGAACACAAGACCAGCTATGCCAATGGCCAAACCAACCCAGGCCGAAAACACAAGGCTCCTGATCACAATCACGAAGCCACACAACCGATGGTGGACTTGCCCACACACAAGTTGAGGCTAGATGCAACGGCGTGCACGCAAGGAGCGGTGCACCCATGCAAAGACAAAACCACACTGGGGATTTCCTCTTTATTGCTGATCAGTTATATAAATTGCAGCAGGGGGAATGGGGTGGTGCAAACATGCAAAGACAGACCCTCAACAGAGCCCCCCAATTGTGATGCAGCGTTACAAATCAATGGTCGATCATATACCACACCACCTTCTCTGTTGGCCACGTAAGCTACCTGTGAAAAGGAAGGTTTTCGACAAAGGGGTGGTAAGGTGAGGCTGAGGGGAGGGGAGGAGAAGCTGCACACATGCATAGTCAAATTATCATTACATTTCATGATATGCCATAGCACAAAGTGCCATAGGCACCGCACCTCAAGCTGTCACAAAAAACAGCGAGGTGGAACAGAAACATACCCTTACTTGGCAAGAGAGCTCTCGGGGGAACGCCTTTGGAGTGCAGGCTAAGCAAAAAACACAGCAGGGGTTTTGGAAGAGTGCAACATGCAAAGACAGGACCATGGCAGGTACTGTCGACAAGGGATAGTAAAAGGACCGAAGGAAGCATTTGCAAAGCCAGAGCCTTAGGAAGGGGAACGGCTCCACTTACTAAGGGTTGTTATCATAATACCAATATTGTGACATGTTGCAGCAAAATTGACATATATAGGCCTTGTACATAAACAGCGAGGTGGAATGATGTGCGGGGTGCTTTCAGTATGCAGCAGAAAATACTGACAACATATGCCAAGAAATGAGACTGGTACCGCTACAGCAAATGCTTGTGATGATATTTTGTTGCTGCTGCTGGCTGGGTCTGCTGTACGGACCAGTGCTTGTGCCCTAATCCGTTGGATTAGTACTAGCGTCCTACTGCTTCGCAGTATCACTATTCCATCTCATGATATGCCATAGCAAAAAAGTGCCTTAGGCCCCACACCTCCAGCCGTTCTAATAAACAGCGAGGTGGAACAGAACATGAGTTGTTGTCAGCAAGCAACCATGATGATGCCTAAACATAAGGTCCAGCAGCTAGGTCCAAAGCACCCAAAACCACCACTGCCCCAATGCTTCGCAGTAGTACTTCGCCCTGCGGACAAGGACCAGTGCTTCGCCCTGCTGCTACGCAGCAGTCCTACATACCAGGAGTAGTGCTTTTATCACTAGAGTTGCTGCTGCTGGCTGTCATTAGAAAGGGGAGAACACTAGAAGCCCACTTCCTCACCTCCTCCCTCTTCTCCTCCTGCGCCCCCCCAAGAAACCTCCTTACCTGGTACATCTGTTGCTTATTGAGGTCCTCCTGCTGTGCCCGCCTCACAGGTCTCAAGTTAGGCACAACCTCCTCTCCCAATGGTGTTTCAACCCCCACTAAAATGCTTGACACATCCCACACCCCCACCCATGTTTCAGGGAAGGTTAAGTCTGACGGCCCTCCCCCCATGGCCTCCCAAGCCCTGTCAGCAAACGCCGGGAGGGCACTGGCACTAGCTGCGGGTGTGACAGGTGACACTAGTGACACCAGGGGTGACACAGTGGCGGCTGTGCTGGTGAGAAGGAGTAGCTGTACGCGCCGGGAGAAGGTGTTTATGTCCACAATGGAAGGAGGGGCCTCGAGGTGGCTTCTCCTGCTTGTAGTGTTGAGTTGCTGCTCTTGGCAAATCGAGCTTCTGCTGCTGCTACTGCTGTTGATGCTGCTGCCACTGCTGCTGCTGCCGGCCCTCCTCATGAAAGAGGCATCAGAAGGCGTGCTCCCACTGCCACTGCTAATGTGGGACTTCGTGCTGGTTTGGGTGGCTTCATTGTGTCTGCTGCTGCTGTTGCTGCTACTGCTGCTCATTTCACTGCTGATGCTGCTGGCAATGGCTCCATCTGAAGCTCCATGTGCCAAGCCGTCCTTGCTGAGAAGGTCATCCAAATCTGAGCTAGGTCTGATGGCCCATGCTGTCTTTGATGGGTGGTTTGGAGCTCTGGTGCCACTGTGAGTTGTGAAGAGCACACAAAAGCAATGGAGATCAGAATAGAAATTGCACTCACAGCATCGGATGCTGCTGCTAGACCATACTTTCTCCTGCTGTTGTGCTGCTGCTGCTGCAACTAGTGAGCTGGTATGCATGGGCAGGTCTTTTCACATTGGCCAACCAGTAGCTTGACTTGTTAAAAGCCCTAGATGAAACTGGTGACTCCATGTGTCACTGTTTGTGGTTGCGTAGCACATTCGAGAGAATGAAAATCTCAGCATAACTGTGAACGAGGGCGTACCTCCACCGCAACGGTGTGAAGATAGTGGAGCTGCTGCGTAAAGGCTTAACGGTTGGAGGACATCTACATTGAGCCCACATGGCTCTGATAGCGGGGTTCCCAGCTTCTGGTCACTCTAGCAGAAAGGCTTCCAAATGCCTGATAAGTGGCTGTGAAGTGTCGACGAAGCGTGGTTGGGGTGTCGACGAATGCTACGTGATCGGGTCTGTATTCTAAAGGTATGAAGTGTTTACGACGACCTAGCTAATGCTAATGTAGCAGTTTGTGGCTTGTCGCTAGGGAGGAAACGGGAGGTAGTGAGGAACACATTGTTGGAGGCAGTACATACCGCACCCGCTGTAGTGCCCTGCAGCTGCGAAAAGGGGCCCGCTGCACGACATGCGGGCTGCATACACTTCCAGTCTGGCCAAATTCCTGGGTTGCGGGTCTCAACTGCGTCAATGATTTTGTGGGACCAGACCGCAGACCCCGAGATGCGGGGTCAAGCCAGTGGGAGCTTACAAAAAACTGAACTAATGCACGCCTCCTTGCATAAGGCTGTCTATCGTCACTGTTGTATGGACGCTCCAGTAGAGCTGACATATATTTCCAGCTTTGCGTAGCTCCCTCTGTCCCTTTCAGTTTGGTTGGGGCATGCAAAAGTATGATTCACACATCACTTAACTTGCCTTAACACACTACCAACGTAACGCTATACCAGAACGTCCCATACAGCACCCATATGTATCATAGTCAGCAAGCAGACTGGGATTGCACCCACTAGGATGAGCCACCCGCCAGCAAGTAGTGTGGAGGACTACATCAAGTTTGATGCTCTCCGCGCTACCTGCTGGTAGTCCATCATAGTCGGGGAGACGTCACAATATGTCACAATACAGGAAGTAACATTGACACATTGTCTCTTCCACAGCCCTGAGATCTCTGCGCGTATTTTTTCTCCTCCTTTCCTCCCTTGCACTCTAAAAAACCAGCCCTGGCCACATTGAAGTCTGACAGTGAATGTTCATCTCTGCACCTTCCGGCATATGCATGCATCAGACAACCATGGTTATCACAACGCACGGCACTGACCCCTTCGTTCCAGTTGGTAATCAACAGCAGCAAAGCCAGCCAGGCAGGTACAGACATATTGACGTTCAGTCACCGGCACGGTGCATTTATTCACCCGTCCATCAATCTCATGGCAATTAATACATTAACTGTATTACCACAGCCATGCATTACTATGTAATCATGGGGCCCCAAGAAATATTAGTTTCACCCCCATTACGCTGCAATTCAAAAGTGCTGTCTACCCCCACTAACGAAGTGCAACATGATCAACAATCTGTGCCAGCTCAAGTAGCAGTCATTGACTGAGCTGTAAGAGCTTACCCCATGACACACCCCTCCGCACCGACCAGAAAACCATGCAGCCAGGCATGAGACTTTTCAAAGCCCCTAAACTCTTTCCAATGCCGACAAGCATACTGACATACATTCCCAAATCACCGCCATGACATACACACCGCCAGTTCCAGCGAAGAGCGCCAAGTCACGAGAGTTCTCGAAACCCATCTATATATTCATTCCCCTACATCACTTGGTGGGTGGCCTCAATGTGATTTGCTGCCAGACGAGGGATGGCTGGCATTACCACCTCGCCATTAATGATGCTCACCTCCCCCCCCCACCACCATATGTTGCACATCAACATACAAGGATTGGCATGATTGATGTGGCATGGGTTTTCTTTGGATCCATGCCTGGCCACAACTTAGGCCCATTACATACAGCAATGAAGAATGACAAGACGGTCACATACAGCAATATCCACTAAATCATCACATACTGCTGGGTACCCATCCAGAAATCTGCAACAAGTTGGATGAGTGCGTGCACCTCATCACTACCACTAGTTTGCCCCGGCATAACACACTCACGAGTGTGCACCAAAGGTCCAAATTCACGAGATATTACCCACGCACTCCAGTCACGAGACTTACAAAGCAGCTGTACATAAACCCCCTGAATCACTCACGAGTCTGTGACAGCACGAGAACTCACACTGTACTCACACCAACAAGAAAAAGATGCGTGGAACACATAGCGGCAACCCACGCCAATGTCCCTTCATATAGCATGTGTATGAGAAACAATGCACACGAATGTTTACCCATTTCCAGATTCAGTGCAAGTACACCTTTTTGAAACATGACCATAGCTGATGATACATGCTAGTCTCCCTCCTCACTCTTCCAGACAGTTCTGGTTGGGTTGAGTACAGTGTCAAACAGCAATTGGAAACGATCAACAACCCCTCCCTATGCAACATCACAACCGGAGATGGCTTATTGAGCACAGAGTGCAAAAAGAGGCCAGTAAACCACAAAAGTATGTAAATCACTAGTAAGACACTTTCTTGAGTTATCATCATTTTCTGGATGTGAAAGTGAAGAAGATATGATGCTTCTTGGGATCAAAGACCCAAACACAAATCATTACCAACAAGCAGCCATAATGCATGTTCACCTGTTTTTCCAGCCTGATGACAGGATCATGCCACATGGGTACACACAACAAAGGTCCTCACAGCACCAAGCTTTCCTTCAGCATAAACCAAGTTACTACTTAGCAAACTGAGCAGCATATCCACAGACAAGGCACATGCTGCTACATTTGCCAGGTAAAGCCACTGAATACCTGCATGCAACTGCTCCATCCGATAAAACTAGGGCTAAGAGCTAGGGTTTGGAGTAAACCCTAAAACCTAGTTGCCATCTGAAGTCACTGAGTACTTGTATGCATCTTCTCCATCGTGCAAATAATCTGAATGTTGGAATGACAATGCACCAGCTTGAATGCTGCAGAACATAAAAAGTGGGCACATGGCGTCAAAAGGGTGGCTGCGCCCACCCCCATGTCCCCTCTCTCATATGATGCCACTTGAACCGTAAAAACAATATCGCACCAAGAATCCTTGCAATGGCGTCGTGAAGGTGGCTGCGCGCACCCCCTTGTCCCCTCTCTCATATGATGCCACCTGAACCATTAAAACAATATCGCACCAAGAATCCAATAGCACGGGTCAATGGTTATGCGCCGAGACGGTACTCATAGCATGCTTGGCAACAACCATGAAAGAAAATGGTCATACACAACACGACCATGTCCTGCACACGTCATAACTGCATAACATTGCATGGCATTGTCTTGTTTATCCTTTACTTTAAGCACTTTTTCCCTTTTGTTTTTCCCTATTGTCCCTTCTTTTTGCCTTTCCCAACGGAGCGTTTAATGTTCTGCATTCACCTTCTTTAACCTGTCGGGAGCCTAAGTTGGCTCCTTGTGGGTGGCGCTGTCCCCACTGGCGCCCTGCTTTGACGTGGCCATTTGGTAACTGGTGATTGGTAATTAAACATACCATCTATCCAACAAACAAACCCTTTGCCCTACACATCTCAATGCAGCATTCTGCTTCAGATCCTGCAACAAGTAGTGCATCTCAACTGCCCACCTTCCGCAAAACTTGTCACCCCCAGATGATCATTATACACCTGTATCATCCACTGGCTGAGAACCCCCTGACATCATGATCTCATGTAGGCGGGAATAGGATTTAGACCCCAGTGGTCTGAACCAGCCATTCCCCACATCTTTCCTGCTATATGAATACAAATCCACGACCCCACAATGCCAAAAACCCCAAACCCCAAACCCGAAAGAGGCCGCAAGGCCATGAACCGAGAGATGCGCAGCTTGTACACGACAGAAGCCGGTTCCATGTTAACACAGCGCACACAAATAAAAGACCTAACACAGCAAGCGCACACGCAGTTGCTGCACATGTGCATGCAAGAGCCCCACAGAACGCCAGGGTCCTTTCAGGATCCCCTCGATCCCCGCTTGCTGGCCACATAGAAAAAGGCAGCTGCATTGTGCATGCAAGAGCCCCACAGAAGGCCAGCGGCCCTTCAAGCTCCCCTCAATCCACGCTTGCTGGCCACAGAGAGAAAAGCCAGCTGTAAACAAAAGAAATGTGCCTTATCATTTGCCCGAGGGCGAAAGCTGCTTCAATCACAGACTAGCAGGCAAACGATAAGGCACCTTTGTTTCGTTTCCAGCTTAACTATCCATGCTTGCTGGCCACAGAGAGAAAGTCAGCTGCATTGAAGTGCGCGCGCTCAGCCGCCTCAGCCAGACCGTGAACAAGGGCGGATACGGGCGCAGCCCCACAATGATCTGGGCTGCCTGCCACCAAGTGAGCATCCCCACAACATAATATGAGAGGCACCAGTCCAGCCAATGCAGCCTCGCCTCTATATCCTCCAGCTGACTGCCGCTGCGATCAAGTTCCTCGTGTACGCTAGGGTCCAGCAAGTACGGGTTAACCATAGCGTGGAGTTCAGCAGCACTAGGAGGCGCCCATTTTGCTCCTCCACCTCCTGCTGCTGCTGCTGGATATCCGCTTGGCCCCAAGCTCTGCATGCCAACATTGCCCATGGCAGCAGCAGCTGCTGCTGCTGAATTCAATGGCATGCTGCCGACTCCTGCTCCTAGTGGTGGTGGCGGGTGCCAGCCTGTGCCTGCTGCTGCTGCTGTTTTTGTTGACATGCTGCTGACTGCGGCTGCTGGTGAAGGCGGTTGCCAGCTTGCTGCTCCTGCTGCTGCTAAATTGAATGGCACGCTCCCGGGTCCCCCTCCTGGTGGTGGTGGGTGCCAGCCTCCGCCCGCCGCTGCTTGGGGCCATCTGCTGCTCTCCCCGTACAAGCATGCTGCTGATTCACTCCCATGAGGAGGATACGCCGTTACCGACATTTTCCCTGGGCCTACATGCTGTGCACTTGCTGCTGCTGCTGTCCTGCACGATGCAACCACAGATAAAGCGTTGGACTCTTCAATGATTGTTTGGATGAAACTACAAACTAGTCAAGGTGGAATCATTAGCGCCGTACTCTGTGTGCAAGGCACTCAAGTTACAGCAAACAGAGTAAACACATGAGGGTGCCTAAACCTGTGCTTTCAAACATGGCATCCATCAGCGGTTGGTAAGCGTTGTGGTTAGCAGTCCTTTTCTCAGCCAAGCCCAAGAATGTCAAGGTCCTTGCAGAGACATGGCATGCATGCTCAGATAGCCAGTACCTAGTATCAAGCAGTCTGTTGAACGCTCAAGCTGTCGATGCTTCACAAGGAGCTGCAAAAAAGGAGCTGTAGGCAAGCAGCTGCAGGCAAGCAGCTGCAGGAAAGGAGCTGCAAAAAAGGAGCTGCAGAAAAGCAGCTGCAGGCAAGGAGCTGCAGGCAAGGAGCTACAGACAAGCTGCTGCAGGCAAGGGGCTGCAGGCAAGTTGCTGCAGGCAAGGAGGTGCAGGCAAGTTGCTGCAGGCAAGGAGCTGCAGGCCAGGAGGTGCAGGCAAGGAGGTGCAGGCAAGGAGCTGCAGGCCAAAAGGTGCAGGCAAGGAGCTGCAGGCAAGGGGCTGCAGGCCAGGAGGTGCAGGCAAGGAGCTGCAGGCAAGGAGGTGCAGGCAAGGAGCTGCAGGCAAGGGGCTGCAGGCAAGGAGCTGCAGGCCAGGAGGTGCAGGCAAGGAGCTGCAGACAACTTAGCTGCTTCTGCCACAGCATTTGACCCAAACTGTATACTTGCAGTACATAGCTTAAGAAGCAGCCACGCTGTTATCCCCGTCCTGGATGCCATTGGCATGACCCATCATGGCATAGACCAGAGGCAACAATAAAATGGAAACATACCCTGACCTAGAGTGTTCCCCGTTGCGCACACCACTGAGCCAGCATCCACATAATGCAAAACTGCAGGAATGTATGCTCAGTTGAACCAAGCAACTAGCAACTAACTTATTCACAAGACTCAAAGCTCACCTACTATAACCACCTGCACCACCTCCACCCACTCCTGCTGCTCCTCCTGCTGCTTGCCCACCTAGCCGACCTGCTGCTGCTCCCTCCCCTACTGCTGCTGCTGCACCATTCGCCAGATGCATCATCCCAAGCCCATGTGACAGCATATGAGAGATACGAGCTGTGATCTCAGCCTTCTGCTGCGCCAGAGGAGCCTGCAACTCCTGGAACACCTCCAGCAGCTGCGAAATCTGTTTCAGCTGATGCTGGCTCAAGGCAACCTGCTCCGTGACTTTGTCAAGAAGGGCGTCTGGAGGGAACCCTTCGTCGCCCTGTGCTGAACGCCTAACAGCAATGTGCTTCTCTCGCATGCTGAAGAGAAGTGAATTCGCTGTGCTGATGCTCATGGCATGTACGATGCGGACTGCTATGGCGCAAAGGACCTCAGGAGCAGGGGCGTGGTCCATGCTGGGTTTTAGCTGCATGAGCTGCAGGAGGTCGCTGTGGAGGCAATCGAGCCAAGCCTGAATCGCAGGTGCCCCTCCATACCAAACCTTCTGGACTTCGTCTGTGACTGCAGGGTCGTACAAGGCACACAACATGCAACTGTGCATGAAGGACAGCGGCATACCGTTCAAGATTGACCTGTGGAGAGGTCCATCGATGCACTTGCGATTGATGAAAGACTGGATTAGAGCTGGGGCTATGCCTGGGGATGGCCTGGGTGGGCAGTAGCGCTTAAAAGGGTCCTCAAGCAGATCGGCGGGTACGTTCATTTCTGCTGAGATTAACTGCTGGAGATTCTCAGCTACCAGACGGGCGTATTGACCAGACCGGCTGCCATTGCTCCCAGTCTGTGCTGCAGCAGGCGACCTCAAGAAGCTCGCCGCCTGACGTATGGCAATGAAGGTGCCATAAAGCATATCAAAGCGGAGCTGCAGTCTACCGTTCGCCAGTTGAAGCCGCTTTGCTTGCGCAGCCAAGTCGTCCTTCTTCGCTTCAAGTTCCTGCACCTCCTCGGGCCTTAACCTAAACTTTATACTTTGCTTTAATTTGGTGCCCATGGCGACATGACAGTCTGCTATCTGTCAAGACACTCAGTCCGGCAGTTACCAGCATTGTCCCGGCACAGTCCTATACAACCCACTTGCTGTCCAGCACAGAGCAGACATGTCAACGGTAGTCCACGCTCCACGATACGTCGTATCAGTCGTGTGACAACGTGTTCATGCATCTTGAAGCACATCTCAGGCATATGAGCCACCGACAGGAGGTCTCCATTCGTTGTTACCGCGTCAACCAACGCCCATGTGCAGTAGCCTACGCTGCATCATCCGTCTGCGTCCATGCATCCAACGAGTTGATATGTAGGACCTAGGATGGGAGAAGGGCTGATCTATCGCTGCATGAAGGTACATCTTAATGTTACAGACTCAGAGAGTACGAGTAGTGACAACTTCTCACCGACTCGAGGCACCCCATACCGGCACTGCGGCACTGGATGTAGGAGCTGGAAGCCTTTTTGTAGGAATTGAATTACATGACTAGCGTTATGGAGTGTCGCGCAAGCTGGGTAGCTGAAGAACCCCAACATGAAGAGAGCAGGACGCGCAGAAGATACAATACCTTGTTCTGAGTAATCTACCTCAATCCTGGCCCTTTTCAGAATCCCCTTTCAGGCCAATGTCCCCTTGTCTGGGGAGACGTCGCTGTAACGCCCCTTACACCAGCAGGAAACAGTCAGCCCCCTTGGGTCTCAGCAAGCGACCTGTGCCTGAGCGGAAAGATGCGGTTATGATTTCTAGTAACATAGTACACCGCAAGGAGTCCATTCGAGGCCCTAGTGTAGCCTCTCTGCCTGAGGACAACCACAGCGCAGGACCCCACGAAGAGGCATGGCTTCTTGTAAAGGAGCCCTCTGGAAGCTCAGGGGCCAGTCAAACGACCAAAACCCGCTCCAAGCTTCGGGTTATGGGCATGGACGTGACACCGGAGCTCGTGGCCATCTCTATGGGTGAGTCAGGGACGTTGATTTGATGCAGCTATGGCAGGTTACCAGCACAGTAGTTGGGTTCAAGGACAGCCCTGCTAGCAGCTACAGAGGTCATGAATAGAGGTGGAACGGTCGGATTATAATCTAGTGATCAGCAATACATTTTAGTAACGAGCAAGGTATATCACGACCAGCAAAATGTTTTACAGGCCAGCAAGGCACACTTGCGGGATAAGGTTGTACATGAATCCACCTGCATGTGTTTGTCTCCCCCAAAACGACGGGGTTATGGTCGAGGCAGATAGCATCTTGCTGGCGTTAAACTCTCTTACGTCTGAGGAATCAGAGGTTCCAGCAATGTCTTATTACTGTCAGATTGAGAGTGCACATGCTATGAATGTAGCGCCTTGCATCCTTGGGGTCGTTGAGCTCCAGCAGCTGCAGGATCGCAGCAAGTAAGAGGTCATAAGCAACAACAGAAGGAGGGGACCAGCAGCATCAACAGGAAGAGGGGGGTCAGCAGCAGCAGCAGCAGCAGCAGAAGGGAATCAGCAGCAGCAGCAGAACGGGATAAGCAGCAGCAGTGGCAAAAGAGGGGATTAGCAACAGCACCAGAAGGAAATCAGCAGCAGCAGCAGCAGGAGGGAATCAGCAGCATCACCAGGAAGAGGCGGATCAGCAGCAGCACCAGAAGGAAATCAGCAGCAGCAGCAGCAGGAGGGAATCAGCAGGATCACCAGGAAGAAGGGGATCAGCAGCAGCACCAGAAGGAAATCAGCAGCAGCAGCAGGAGGGGACCAGCAGGATCACCAGGAAGAGGGGGATCAGCAGCAGCACCAGAAGGAAATCAGCAGCAGCAGCAGGAGGGAATCAGCAGGATCACCAGGAAGAGGGGGATCAGCAGCAGCACCAGAAGGAAATCAGCAGCAGCAGCAGAAGGGAAATACGAGCAGCATCACCAGGAAGAGGGGGATCAGCAGCAGCAGCAGACGGGAATTAGAAGCAGCAGCTGCAGAAGGTTATTAAAAGCAGCAGCACCAGAAGGGGATTAAAAGTAGCAGCAGCAGAAGGGAATCAGCTGCAGCAGCGGCAGAAGAGGAGGATAAGCAACAGCAGCAGAAGGGGATTTAATTGCAGCAGCAGCAGAAGGAGATTAGTGGCAGCTGCAGCAGCGGCAGAAGAGGAGGATAAGCAGCAGCAGCAGAAGGGGATTAGAAGCAGCAGCAGCAGCATAAGGGAATCAACAGCAGCAGGAGCAGACGGGGTACAGGAGCAGCAGAAGCAGATCATCAGCAGCGGACACCTTCCTGCTTCTCTATGAACCTGGCTAAGCAAGGGCCTGTCATTGACGGCAATCACCACAGATCTTGCGGACATGTGACCGGAAATGCTGCTGCTGCAAGAACAGAGCAAGCAGCAGCAGTACAGCCTTTAAAGGCAGCATCCGTACCTGTGTTATCAAACACATGGAGGACTGGAGCAAACCATTAGGTGCTACTTGTGACTTTTTGTTGCTGTTGCTGTTGTTGCAGTGTATTTTGTCCAAGGGATCTTGGGTCTAAGCCGCTTGGCCATGTCATTCTTTCTGAAGGATGATTTGCACATAGAGCCTGCAGAGGTAAGGGAAGGGGGGTATGGCTGGGAAGGGAAGGGGGGGGAAGGGTAGGGGGGGGGTATGGCTGGGAAGGGAAGGGG
>OY744499.1:9615414-9668414 GCA_963556185.1 Pseudopediastrum boryanum | reverse complement strand
AAAGGGCGGAGGGCAGGGGAGCGGGGGAGGGCTGGGGATGGCGGGGAGGGGCAGGGAGGAGGAGCTACCTGGTGCTGTGTGGATTGATGGGTACGGTGTCCAAGGTGCGGGGGGGGGGGGGGGGCAGACTGGCGGGGATAGAAGGGGGTTTTGAGGGATGGGAGGAGAAAGATGGGCAGGGGACAGGGGAAGAGGGCCATGGGAGTGGTAATGGCAGGGGAAGAGAGGGGCAGGAGGGCGGGAAAGGGGAGAGGTCACCTTTTCTTAGCAAGAAGAGTGTACTTTTACAAAATGATATGCATGCAATTAACAAGCTGTTCTGAAAGTTGCCTTATTACTACCCACCTCTCTCAGGCGAGCACTTCAAAAGAGTGACCTCCATCAAGACCCGAACTGCGGAGTCTTAACTGATTGGAGAGGTCTGCGATTATCTGCGATTATATCCCATGGTCTTTGATCACATTGTGGTCACACTTGTTGCCTTCAATTGTGTCACTCTCGATTACTCAAGTGTGCTCAGGCAACGACGTTAGCAGACAAGGTATTGAAAGGGCCTCAGAAAGAAGTTGTTGACCTTTCTACGATAGCGTGAGAAGCTCTCAGTCGCGATGAAGGAAGGGCGGCGTCACCAGAAGCATTCCTAACTTCTTTGCCATTATGTCGAGGAATTCCATCTCCTTGTGTGGTCATCTTTTGCAGGCAGCTTACATGGCTTGTGTCTGCCACCCTGGTCCAAAATCCAATTCCTAATCCTAAACCCTGAAGACTAAACCCTGCTTGCTGTTGTTGTGTCACAGGGAGCTTTTCGTGGCTTGCGTTTGCCACTGTGGTCCGCAGTGCCCCTGCTGCTGCTTTCTTCATGCTGCTTTCCAGTCTGAGCACTGCTGCTTCTGATGTGGTCGTGGACAGCTTGGTAGTGGAGAGAGCAAGAGGGGAACCACAGGTGGGAGGGCGAAGGGTTCAGCATTTTTATAAGGGTTTTGCGAATTTAGGGTTATAGGGTTAACATGATGTTGGAGGGTATACAGCTGCATCTGATGTGGTCGTGGACAGTTTGGTAGTAGAAAGAGCACTAGGGGAACCACAGGTGGGGCGGGAGATGGAGTTTTGTGGGTTTAGGGGTATAGGGTGTAGCGGTTTAGAGGGTGTTGGACAGGTGGAAAGGGGTACTGCTGATTCTGATGTGGTTGTGGACAGCCGAGCCTGGCGATGGAGAGATCAAGAGGAACACCACAGTTGGGATGGGGCAGGGTTTATGGTTTTGGCTGTTTAGGGAGGGTGGTGGAAAGGAGGATAGGATACTGCTGCATCTTCTATGGTGATGGACAGCTTGGTAGTCTAGAGAGCATGAGGGGAACCACAGGTGGGAGGGCAAAGGGTTTAGGGTTGAGTGGTTTATTGGGGTTTGGGGTTTAGGGTATAGTGGTTTAGTGGTTTAGAGGCGGTAAATAATTGGGATTTGGGCACTGCTGCTTCTGATGTGGTAGGGGGTGTAAGGGTGCTGGGCGACTCCTAACCTGATGCCTAAAAAACATGGAAATCAGCCAGTTCTTTTTTGAAAATGAGACATTAGGAGCAGCATTAGGACAGCTTGCTTAAGAATGGTGTAGCGGGGGGAATGCTGTCGGGCAGGGAGGAGGCTCTGGGGAATGACGAGCAGTGAGAGGTAAGAGGCTGCTGATGGCCACACTCCAGTTATCCCTCAGAGGCCAGCTGAATGGCCTAACCATTCCATGAAGCTGCTTGCTGCTGCCATCACTGCAAACCCGCCCGGGCAGCTGCAGTGATCCTGCTGCCTCCCCACCACCCATGTGTGATGGAAGTGGAGCAGGTTTTGGGTTTTAGTGGTTGTTTGGTTCCCCTTGGTGTGCACGCCGTTGCATCTAGCCTCAGCTTGTGTGTGGTAAAACCACCAGGGGTTGTGTGGCTTGTGTTTATGGCCTAGGTTTGCTTGGCCATTGGCATAGCTGGTCTTGCGTTTTGATTGATTGATTGATTGATTGATTGAGCTGCATTGAGGCTCAGGTTTTTCGATGGAGGTTGGCTTGGTTTTTACCATTGTATTGAAGTCGACTGTATTGATCTTAGTAGCTGATGCATTTTAGTCGAAGCATAAGCGGTAATCCTACTGTTCAATTTCAAGCAAAAGCTTGTTTTGCTGTTTAAGCGACTGCAGGCAGCCTTCAGTCACTGTGTTGGGCCAGTTCAGCAGTACCCTTTTCCCCTTCTAGTCGAAGTCATAATTGTACCCTTACTGCTTAATCTAAAGGGGAACGTGGCCTTGCTGTTTAAGCAACTGCAGGCAGCCTTCAGTCCCTGTGTTGGGCCAATTCAGCAGTACCCCTTTCCCCCTACGTCTTAAGTCATAGGAATGACCCCACTGCTCAATGTCAAGCAAAACATTGTTTTGCTGTTCAGGAAGCCTTCAGTTCCTGTATCGGGCCAGTTCAGCAGCAAACCCTTTCCCCTTAAATCATAATTGGTAAGCTTGCTGCTTAAAGCGGAATGTTGTCTTGTTGTACAGGCAACTCCAGGCAGCCTTCAGTCCGTGTGTTAGCCGCCTAGCTCAGCCGCAACCCTCCTCCCCTCCATAACTCTTAGTCATATGCGGTAACCTTACAGCCCAATATAAACAGAAACCTTGTCTTGTTGTCCAGGGGACTGCAGGCAGCCTTCAATCCCTGTGTTAGCTGCCTAGCTCAGCTGCAACCCTCCTCCCCTTCTTAACTCTTAGTCATATGCTGTAAGGATATGGCTAGATCTAGGCCTCTCAGGCTCTCTGGGATGATGTGCAAGGAAAGGATCAGGGTTTAGGTCTTTGGGGTTTAGGGATTTGAATGTGTCACTCAGGTGTGTACTGCCTGGAACGTCCTGTTCCATACCGGTTGAGCTGCAAGGCTTGGTAAGCAGGCAGCTTTGGTGTGTTGTCGAGAGTATATAGAGCATGTTGTCGTGTGCTTCTAGGAGCTTTTCTTATGTAAGTTCCATAGTGCTGGCAGTTGGGTGTAGTCAGTTAGGGTCCCGGTTCGGTATAGCATGTCCCCGTCGAGATACAGGCTGGTAGCTACCTACAGCACAGCTACTTCCTTACATATGCGGTAACCCTACAGCCCAATGTAAAAAGACATATTGTCTTGCTTTTCAGGCGACTGCAGGCAGCCTTCAGTCCCTGTGTTGGGCCAGTTCAGCAGTAGGTGGCGTGCTCTCTGCTTACTCCAGCGGCAGCCTAGTACAGCAACAAGGGGTGTATTTCGTGTTTGGCATCACTGCGATCTTCCCGCTTATTGTAAGTGCTAGTGCACTGCTGATCGATGAGCGGCCAAGACCGGCATTGATTACACCATCGACACTTACTACATCAGCAGCAGCATCATCAGCAGCAGCAGCTGGTGTCGGTGGCGGCTGGGGGCAGGCAGGTGATGACTCATCATTATCAGCAGCAGCAGTAGCAGAAGGTGGAGTCAGCGGGGGTCGCTGGGGGTTGGGGCATAGAGAGGGTGGGGTTGGGGGTAAAGGGGAGTCGGGTGCGGGAGGGCGTGTGATAGATGTATTGCCGGACGGCAGCTGGCGGCAGGCAGGTGATGACTCATCAGCAGCAGCAGTAGCGGCGGCTGATGGTGGTGGCGGCTGGCGGCAGACAGGTGATGACTCATCAGCAGTAGCAGCGGCGGCTAGCAGCAGCAGCAGAACGCTAGACAGCAATCACACTAATGATAGGACCATCCCGCCTTTTTCAGACGACCCTGAGTCGCCATGGTTAAGAGATCCATCAGATCTGTCAGCCGCCGCCACCGCTGCTGCTGCCGGATCATCATCATCATCATCATCAACTGCTGCTGTTGCTGCCGGCAGCCGTCACTCATCACCTTGGATCATGCTGAAGGCGCAGGTGGTCAGCCAGGGTTTAGTCTTGTGGTCTGCATTGAAGCAGAAGCACATCCTGCTGCCTACGGTGTTTGTGTTTTTATGGCAGGCGACGCCGAGTGCTGATACTGCAATGTTTTACTTTTATACGAATGAGTTGAAGTTTGATGCGGAGTTTCTGGGGTGGGTGCGGTTGGCCGGGAGTGTGGCGGCACTGGTGGGAGTGGGGCTGTACAATACCAAGTTCAAAAAGGTGGGTAAGAATATGTACACGAGATAGCACAGTTTCAGGTGACCGATCCAGCTTTTATACCCAGCTAAATTCTCTTCCTGTACAATACCAAGTTTAAAAAGGTGAGAAGGGGTGGAGAGAGTATGAGACTGGAGACCACTGCATGCATGAGGGTGTGACAACATTCGGATATCGTTAGGCACTTAAGTGCAATTCAGGAATTGAAAGGCGAGAGGGAGAGCAGGAACAATGAGCAGGAATGGTCCCGGTTAGATGTGGCAGCATTGGTAGGGTTGGGGAGCCCTGTACAATACCAAGTTCAAAAAGGTGGGTAAGGATATGTCTATAGAGAGAGAATGCAATGTCAGGTGGCCCGTCCAGGTTTGAAGAATTCGCCATATGTTTTCGCAAGTGACAAGAGTCAGCCAACTTCTGGGGCAGGGCTTCTACTTTGCTCACAACAGTCCTGGCAGGGTGGGGAACTTGTGTATAGAGAGAAAGCTCTACATGCATTGTGATGTCACAACTGCCCCACATTCTGGGCATTAAAGTTCAAAACAGGAATAATGAGGCAGGAGGAAGACGGTTTTGAGATGCCCTTACATAGCATCAAGGCGGGGGAAGGGGGGGAGGGCAGGGAAGATAATTTCGGACCCCATCCTCTCTTTTTGGTCAAAAACTGTCTAAACCCTTGTCATCCCCAAGAGAAATTCTGAAGATAGTTTGTTTTAGGGGGGAAGGAAAAAGCGTCTTGGAGGTCACTTTCAGATATTTCTTCGCACCTTTGGTTTTCTTACTTGGCCTTAATAGTGGCAACCATCTAAAGGAATTTAGGGATCTTCTGGTAACCCTAGCTTGCTGGTGTCATGCCAAATACATGGCCCAGCTTCTGCTGAGTCCCTTGCACTGGTTTGAAGGCGTCAGTCTGGCTTTGGAACCATGGTGTCCAACTTTAATTCTTTGTTTGAGAATGGCAGATAGGCAGAGATGTTGAGATGATCATGCAGGACATCATGCAGGTGAAAAGCAGCAGGTGGTAGGGTCATACGGTTGGACTTAGGGTTAGTGACACCTAAACCCCGAGTGTCAGTTTTGGCTTGACAGTGTGGTTACAACCACCCTAAAGTACCATGCCGCCCAAGTCAATCATAGTGTGCAAGCACATGCTGACCATCAGAACAGCCCAGAAAACACAGCAGGGGGGCCCCTGGGCACAGTCCCTCAGGGGGGGGGGGGAGGCAAGGGAGGGTCTGGAGGTCAAGCTCAGTGGGATTTTTAGGATGGGGTCTTGCAGGGTTTATCTTCGCCCCCCCGCCCCCCCCCCCCTTCCTCAATCAAAGGAGAAGAACATCTGGCCGATGAATCCTTCTGTAATGTCTCCCTAGCCAACTGAACCTCGTTGCACACAAAGCCTATGTAACCCTCAAATGCGCCCTGCCCCGTTCTGCTCCTTTATGTCAATGACCAGGTTCCCCTCCGTAAGATGTTATGGTGGAGCATGGTGCTAGGTACCGCCCTGGGCAGTACACAGCTGCTGCTGGTGTCAGGAGCAAACAGAGCCCTGGGCCTCAATGACAAGCTGTTTGTTCTGGGGGACAGCGTTATACTGACAGTACTGGGGCAGGTGGGTGGGGTGTGAATTTTATGTTTCTGTGTATATGGCTGAAGGTTGAGGACAGCTAATCAAAGCAGGGGATATGCCATAGCAGAAACTCCCATAGACCCTGCCGCAGGTCTAGGTGTTGAAAGCGCACAGGATACGGGTTGTCTTTGGCATCCACTAACCAGAAAACTGACAACATGTGCCTAGATTGCGTCCTTCATGCCTATCCCCGTTGACAACTTGGTGTCATTTGTTTGGTGCTGCACAGTCCATGGGCTGTAGTGCAGTTGGTTGTCTCTCTTTAACTTGTAATAATGCGATTCTAAAGATCAAAACACATTTGATGGGGCATGCGCCTTGGGTTTCCGCCTTGCGTTTCCTGCACCGATGAATGTTTGTTTGTTTTTGTCCTCTGCCTGCTTGCCTCAGGTGTCCTTCATGCCTATCCTAGTACTAGCTGCCCGCCTCTGTCCGGAAGGAGTTGAGGCCACACTATTTGCCACTTTGATGTCGATCCTCAATGGGGGTGCCTTCGTCGGCAGTGCCTTGGGCGCTTCCCTTACGGCTCTGCTAGGCGTTAACTCAGCGAATTTTGACAACCTGTTCCTGCTGGTGGCGCTATGTACTGCAAGCACAATGCTCCCGGCGCCTTTTCTGAAGCTGCTACCTGCAGATGTAGATCAGGAGCCACCTCCCTCGTCAAAAGAGGAGGAGGATGTGGATGGGTCGGGTAGTGGCCCCAGATGAGCAGTAGTGGTGGGTGGAAGGGAGTAGCTCAGTGATTTTAAGTAACGACCAAGTTACCAATCGAAGGCGGCCTTGGACTCAAGGGTTACAATACAATACAATACAAGTTGGGGGACTGAAAACCCTCCCGGCACTAGCCTGCAGGCCTACTTCGTGGCCCATGGGAGATCGAACCTTGTTCGCAACCTTTGTAATTGTACCATACCCTATCCACTTTTACGCCATTCAGCCTAGTTTGGCTCCGTTACGGGCGCCCCCTTTGTGGGGCCACTTTGTAATCTGTAATCTGTAATCCCTATCCACTTTTACGCCATTCAGCGTGCGGTGCGCCCGTCACCCCGCGTGGAAGCGATATGTACCCAAACACACTCTGGGTCGGAGCGGCCGTTGATGGGGTTCGAACCCACGACCTCCCAAGCACCAAACGAGCGCCTTAAATCATAGGGGGCTAGTTCACCGAACCACGGTCCCCGTTCAAAGGGCATCATGCCGGCCACGGCGGTGGCCGGCCACAGTTCGGCAGCGGTGACTTGCACGTTTGTGTAGAGATGACGGCGGAAGCACGCGGAACCCGTTCTAATTGATAATTTCTATCGATTCGTGCTACAGAAAGCGGAGACTGTCACATTCCGTATTAGTCACTCATTGCAAATGTACTCCCGTACATCGCATCCGGTTCATGCAAGGAATTATACACAAATACCGTCTTAGAAAAAGGAAAGCATCTTCTTTAAGCACGCATAATAGTACGACCAGATGCTCTACAGCGCACCCGATTCCGAGCTAGCTTCTGCCCAAAAGATGAAGGGGCACCAGTGAGTGGCAGACCGCCGGCGAGGGTGAGTTGGAGAGTCTTACAACGTCGCGGGTGGCGCCAGCCGCAAGGCTTGATTGCACTCACTTACTTTAATTTGACATGATTTAGACAGGAACCAGCCTCTATGAACGGCATTGTGGCTTTGCCGTTCGGTGCTAGAGCAGCATGTCGCAGTACACAGTGTGTGCAAATGAGCATACTGATGCTGCAAGCCTTAGAATATGGCCACATGGTGTCTAGTATGTTGATTACCGGTTTTGGCTGTGATCTGAAACTATTGGATTTACTAGCCTTCCACCTTAAAGCATAAACCCCGCTAATAGCAGAAATGCACAGCTTGCAAAGCAACCTTGAGCTGCAGCTTTGCAAACTTCAGACTGCATGTTGCAAAGCAGCAGGTGGTGATGCACAGTTCACACTATATAGCAAAACAGCACAGCACGAACTTTGCAACAGTACGCACAAAGCTTTGCCAATCAAGTGCGGAAAAGTAGCAGCATCCCAGCAGCTCAACATGCATATTCATGCCCCCACATTCATACCACAGCCAGCAACCAATGGGCCTTGCTTGCTTCTGTTCACCCATATCAGCAGCAGCAGAAAGTGGAACCCTGCAATCAAGCATGCAGCAGCTGGCACACAACCCCGCCCTTGTGGTGTTGGTAAGGAGGCATAACCCCGACAGAGAGAGAGAGAGAGAGAGAGAGAGAGAGAGAGAGAGAACACTACGCAGAGAAGGGGGGAAATCCCTTCTTGCATATGTTAAGGAAGTGGACCCGTACCTAATATATATAGATAGGCCCACTACCAACCCCGACATACCTCATTAATGAGGAGTATGCTCCCGGATAATGAGGATATCTTGCTCCCGGCAGGTCAATATTTGGATCTGTTTGATTCGGAGTCGGAGACAGATGTTCCTAGTGATTCGTCTGATGAGGAACTGGTTGAAGTCTAGATAGCTACATGTTTGGGTATTCGCCTTGGTTGGTGTGCTGGCCGTCTTGGGTGGTACATATGCGGTGGACTTACTGGACATCCTGCTTGGTTGGTGCTCTGGATTGTGTTTGATTTGGATACACCCATCAGTCTCCTGCTGGTGATTTGTTTGCCGTGTCCGTAGTTGGATGTCTGCTTGGGTATTCCTCTTGCTTGGTGGTATGGATTCCATTGTTTTTGGACCCATCCGATGGTGTGTTTGGTCGTTTCGACCTAGCAGCCCTTTGCGGTTGCCGCACCTTAAATTTTTGTTTGTTTTGTTATGCCAAAAGCCAAACGGGAACGCATACAAGCGGCAGCATGTGCCCTCAAAATGTGCTATTAATGGTACCAGCGTGTAAAAAGAAGTTCTATTGAGTTCTATTACCAGCTTGTGAACACATACAGTGTGGCAGGTAAATTTGCACACACATACAGATTCCAGAACCCAGGCCACAGCTTCATGTGCCCTCATACAGCTCAGGGTGGTTCCACAAAGCAATCAATGATCTGCAGGGGGCTGGTACATGCTGAGTTTTGAGACCCCCTTGTCTTGGCTGGTAGCTGAGCCAGCAGCACAAGCTCTGCCACTCAGAAGAACAAGAACAGGAAGACGAGAAGGGATGCAGCACAGGAGTGAATTTTTGTTTGTTTGTTTGTTTGAATTACCCAGGCGCTGCTCTGCCACCCACTAACCACCCACCAATATACAACATACACACCCAACCAATCATGTTGCCCTCATGCACTGTCTACGAGGGCAGCTTGCATGGGTGGGTCTGAATCAAAAGCATTGACAGACACCTTTCATCTCTCCTGAACTACGGTTCAAGCCTCACCCAACACAGTGGCTTAAAAGACAGCCAGCCAGAAGCAGATTGGGTATCAGCATGCAGTCCTGCAGAAAGGTCCCCATCCCTGGTGCCTGAAATTATGCATATGGAAATTCACCCAGGCACTACAAATTGCCTATTTATGATCAGGCAAGCTTCATTCATCCACACATCTGTCATACAGAAACTTCTGTTAGAGTTAGTTGCCTCATACTTGCCCCACACAGTTTCACCAACACCACATAGAAGCACACTGATGCCCACCGTAATAAAATGCGTACTCTCAGCATCACCTGTATGAAAAGAAGGTGCATCCTAGGATATTCAATACTCAAATCAAAAGCCAGATCAGATCAGGGAGCTTGCAAGGGCAGCACATTTGCACAAATCGTAGTTACATCTTGCTAAGGATGGTCCTGTTAGCACTCCTTTATGAACTCCGCAATATGAGATGAGCACGTGTGGCACCCTGACCTGGAGAATATGGTAGCCATCCTCCAAATATACACTTGAGTTGCATTGCCTACCAACGCCATAATAACGATCTCATGCACCCAGACAAGGTCCCCTTCCCCAAGACGTGCCTGAATGGCCCTCAAGTAGGATAGTAGTAAGAAGCAGCAGCGCCGGCACTGAGAGCAATCGCTCTACCGGCGCTTAGTGTGATACGGTATCCAGCTTCCCTCGGCCATCATTGCATGCAGCTGCAATTTGACAATCATACATAGCCCTTAACCATTGTCGGCAGAGGTCAAACATGCTAAGCACAACTAAATCTTCATCATTCTGGATGTTCAGCAGCTGAGCATGCCCCAAGGGTAACATACGCTCCTGCAGAAAAGCACTTGATCAATCCAAAGTGCTGCAACGCATACGGCACGTTAGGCTAGACATTTCAGTTCAGTGACCCGAACCCCAGGCCCGCTCAAGCTCTGCAACCATGCTCATGGGCTGACATGTATGTGGCAAAGCATAAAGTTGCAAGCAGACCCCACATATGCCCACAAGCTAAGCCCTGGATCCAATATCACCGCGGACACCAAAACTCTGTTGCCGCCTAAAGGGTCAGCAGCCATTGATCGACGCCACTCAAGTAACATCCAAGGGCAACCACAACACACACCACTGTGGCCCCGGACGTGTGCCCATGGGTTTGCCAATGTAAGATCCCACACCATAGTGCCCCCACCTTTGGCACCTTCCACGGGCCGTTTTGTTCAGCCAACCTGTGGCCATGTTTTATGATATGATAACAGCAGCTCGCCGGGCAAGTGAGTGAACTGACAAGTGGGCAGAAGCTTGAAGAGAGGAGCCAGCAAACAACCTATGCCTTTGCTACCTATGCCTTTGCCTTACACCAATGGGCCCCTCCCTTAATCTTACGCGGGAGGGCACCTCACGCCCCTCCTTGCGTAGCTCTCTCTCTCTCTCTCTGCCTTTGCTACGTGTTTGCAGCCCCGGTGGAGCCGATCTTACAAACTCCAAGTGCCGTCAAGAACAGCTGGCTCGGCACTTTAACCCTTTAGAATCCGGTAAATTAAGCAGATTCCAGCCCATGCCAAGCCATATATATAATGTATTTGCATAGCTATGGCAGATGCATCTCAAAGCCCCATATCAGAGGTCCGGGGGACGGTAAAGGGTTAAAGAGAGGGAGCAAGGATGGGTTGCACAAGCGCCTTTCACCAGGTGGACTTACTTAATGTAACAAGAGAAAGAAGGCATGACTGCAGAAAGCAATATGTCGAGCACTCTTGCCCTCACCTTGGAATATGCATGTGTACATCATGTCCATGCATGCTGGTAATAACATCTTGCTTGGCCACGGACCCACTCCTCACTGAGCAGCAGACACACTCATTTGCTCATCTGCATGCATGCATCCCAAAAAAGCCCAGTCCACTTTCTCTGCCACTATGGCCATGCCCTCACGGACTAAAGCGGATTAACATCCAAGCCTGTTTTTACATACCCTGGTATCATCTCCCCGCCACACCACCATCCTTCACTTCCAGGAGAAACAGTTGCGCAAAAAAATCTCCCCAGTAGAAACATGTTTTAACAAAGTTCTTGCACCTTTCTGCAAAAGGATTGAGCCCTGAACATGCGGAACGCTCGGGTCCGTGCCACCTACACAGATTTGTATTCATACATCAAACCACCCAGCCACACTAGCAGCTTACTAGATAGAGGATACACACCCAGCAACGCACTGCAGTCACAACAATCAAAGCCATAGTCACTCACATAGGCAAAGTCAAAAAAATCACAGCTTCAGTTCTTTGTCTACATGATAGCACTAAGGGACAGCCTAAGGTGCCATAACCCCGCTTGCGCTAAAAACTCACGGGCGGAACCAAAAAACCACGTTACGTGTAGCTACAACATGTCCCTCAATTCACACTTAATCAGCTTGCACCAAGGAGGGCTTTACAGTCACGTACGTAACTAGTACACAGTCCCCATCCCAGCTGAACTGCTTCAATATATGCCACCAGCAGCCACTCACCACATACCACCCACCACAGCTGAGAAGGCCAAAATATCCAGAAGATCCAAACAGCTCACTCAACGTCTCCGTGTCATAAGGCCCCAGTAGTGCACTTGATTCGAGTTCCAAGAAAGAGCCGGTTCACTTGCCACTGTCTGACCACAGAGAGAAAGGCAGCTGGAGGGAGGTGCGAGTCGCCAGCCGCCTGAGCCAAAGACTGAAGAATGGTGGATACGGTCGAAGCCCGATGATAAACTGTGCTGCCTGCCACCAAGTCAGTATCCCCATGGCATGGCATGTTAGGCACCAGTCCAACCAATGTAGCTTCACCTCAACTGCCGTCAGCTGGCTACTGCAAAGAGCAAGCTCTTCATGGATGCTGCCGTCCAGCAGGAGCGGATCGATTATGGCACGGATCTCAGCAGCAGTAGAGCTTGTCCTCGCTCCTCCTCCTGATCCCTTTACAACTGCTGCTGTAGGTGTTGCTGCTGGAATGTGGTAACCCCCCGGGCTCTGTGTACTCAGGTCGCTCATTGTTGCTGCTGTGCTGGCATTCATCAAGCCTAAACCCCAATTAGCCGCCTCTACAGAAGCAGTAATTGCTCCTGTCCATGGTTTGCTGGCAACCCCTGCTGCTGCTGGAATCTCTGTTTGCCTTAAGCCCTGCGTGCCCCCACCCACTCCTGCTAAGGCATCTACGGAGCCCCACTCCCAGCTAGCACCTCCTCTGGCTACTCCTGCAGCTGTTGCTGCTGCTCCTGCGGCTGTTGCTGTGCTCTGATGTATGTCGGCAACCCCTCCTGCTGCTGCTGCTGGTGGTGGGTACCAGCTTGAATGGACCCTTACTGCTGCTCCCGTTACTCCTGTGCGCACATGACCCCCACTGGCCCCTTCGCCTGCTGCTGCTGCTGCTGCCTGGTGCCAACTAGTGCCGCCCTTATGCGCACCAGTTCCTGCTGCTCTCCCGCCACAAGCTGCATTTGCCATTGGCATACACCTGCGACATGGATCTGCAGCATAAGCAGATGCTGGTGTCCTGCAGCACGGAAAACATCAAGCAGGTAGAGTTACACCTTGCATGTATTCAGTCATGCCAGCCTGCATTGGTCGATTCACCCAAGCCCGTGTTGTGCCCTGGCGATGGAGCCAGAGCAAATGGAAATGAAGCTTCAACTGTTAAGCACTGTGCATGAAGCCATCAAGGCAACCTGTGGTGTCATTGCCATATGTATGTAGTCGATTTAACCTTGCCTGCAGAGAGGTTAATGTGCACACTCAGTCATGCAGGAGCCAGCTGACGCTGCAGAAGTGTAGTCGAAACAAATGGAGCTGACAGCTGCGACGCGGCATCTTCTGGTGCATCCATCAGCATGATTTACACCAATGCTGTTCACTCAATGGACGCAGCCAGCCAAGTGAGTCCCAATGGTATCCTCAAGCATGATGCATGCACATGAGTCTACTATGGAATACTGCATAGAACAGGAGAAACTAAGGATCATGACGTCATGCTGCTAAGTGTTTGTGCATAACAAATACCTATCTGGTTCCCTTCGATTCGGGGTACCATGCAGGGATGCATCCAAGGGTCTGCAGACTCCAGCAAGTAGTATCATGAGCTACTCATAACATGTTACACTCACCTACTACAGCCTTCGCCTTCACCTCCTCCTGCAGCTGCTGACGCATATGCTGTTGCTGCTCTGGCTGCTGCTGGAGCTGCTGCTGCTGCTGCTGCTGCTGCTGCTGCTGTATTATTTGCTGACTGTGATGCCATAGGGTGCATCTTGGTCCCGAGTGACAACAGCTGGGAGACGCGGGCTGCAATATGTGCCTTCTGCTGTGCTAGAGGAGCTTGCAAGCCCTGGAAGATATCCAGCAGCTGCAGCATAGATTGGAGCTGATCCTGGGTCAAGGCAACCTGCTCGGTGACCTTATCAAGGAGAGCATCAGGAGGGGCTGACCCTGCGCCCTGTGGGGTACGCAGAGAACTGCGCTTGTTCTCTATGGTGAAGAGGAGTGCAGAGACAGTCCAACCGTTCATGGCATTTAAGATACGTGCTGCTATGCTACAGAGGACTTCAGGAGGGGGGTCGGGGTCCATGCTATTGTTCAGCATTGTGAGCTGCATGAGGTCGCTGTGAAGGGAATCAACCCAAGCACGAACAGCAGGTTGCCCTGCAGCCCATATTTCTCGAATCTTCTCTGTTACTGCAGGGTCGTACAACGCACATAGCAAGCCGCTGTGGACGATGGATAGCGGCATGCCGTTTAGCACAGACTTATGGATGGGCCCAGCGATTCGCTGGCGGTTAAGGAGCGTACAAGCGCAGGGGCTATGTCTGGGGTGGGCTTGGGCGGGCAGTTGCACTTAAAAGGGTCCTCTAGTAGATCTGCGGCCCCTATTGTTTCGGAAGATATGAGCTGCTCCAAGTGGCTGGCTATGGCAAGCGCATAGGGGTCAAGCGGGCTGCCGCTGCCTCCTAGGGTTGCCTGGGTGGCGTGAGTCGTCTTTAGGAAGCTTGCCGCCTGACGTGTGGCAAGACAAATGCCGTAAAGCATATCAAAGCGCAGCTGGAGTCTACCGTTTACAAGTTGTAGCTTGCTCGCTTGCGCTGCCAAGTGGTCCTTCTTTTTCTCAAGCTCGTGCATTTCTTCAGCCTTCAACCGAAACTTAATAGAGGGCTTCCCATTTACGCCCCAAGCCGGCAGCATGTTTCTGTACACGAAATGGATCACTTGGAGCAGCACAGGGATGGTCCTCCTACAGCTCACGTCTGTCCAGCATCATAGAGTACAGCAGTGTACAGTGGTCGCACATGACCCCACGCTTGTGCTGGCCTTAACTGCACCTCCATGTCAATGGAAGCAGTTTACGTACGGTTAGGAACAGGAGTATCACGGAAGAGCGGATACCCTCATAGGACCCCCGGGTCTGCGGTGTGCACCGAGACGTCACCCGACACTATGAGTAACTTCCGGCACCATATAGGTCCTGCAGCTATATATATGAGTGGCATTTTTCCTAAACAGTCACATAGCTGTACACTACATAGATGAAGCATAATCTGCTTGAATGGATACCTGAAGGCCCCGACCGACTCATCTCTCGTTGTTGTACAGAGATACACCATACCTTGCTACCAATCGTTGTTACTCCGTTTTGCCGGCACTTTGTAGAATGGATGAGCTTGACGATTATAGGCTCAATCATTTGCCGATGTGCTGCCGATTCACCTGTCTGGTGTGACACTCACTACTGAGATAGGATACTCCCCATTTTTCACAAGTGGAGTCTGCTTACACACAGGTTCTGTTGGGAGGACGCACACTACATAGGGAGTAGACCACAAAAGAACTTCACAGGTTACAAGAAGCTTAGGGCATCCTTGTTGGTGAGTGGCGGAGTATCTTATTACATTTCATAACATGCCATAGCAAAAGTGCCATAGGCCCCGCACCTCAAGGTGTCACAAAAACAGCGAGGTGAAACAGAATACGGGTTGGTCAACAACAACAACAAACATTTATCATCGGCAGGTATGCCAACATATGCCAAGACATGAGGTCCAGCAGATAGGTCAAAAGCACCCAAAACCTCCACTGCCCCAATGGGGATATACAACAACAACAACAACAACAAACATTTAAGGTGTGGCAACCGCAAAGGGCCGCTAGGTCGAACCGACCAAACACACCATCGGATGGATCCAACACAATGGCTTCCAGACCACCAACTCAAGCAGTACTGATACCGAGACATGTGTCCAGGCAAGACAGAGCCCATGATCAAGAACACCACCCACTCCTCCATCGGTTGCAATGGCATGGCAAACAATGACGATTACCACGGGCTGGAGATACAATACAATACAATACAATACAATACAAGTTGGGGGACTGAAACCCCTCCCGGCACTAGCCTGCAGGCCTACTTCGTGGCCCATGGGAGATCGAACATTGTTCGCAACCTTTGTGATATAAGAGCCTCCCTACCCTCCTACTTAGAAAAACAAGGAGGGGTTGTAAGCCAGGCGCAAGCAATAGTTGGTAACAAACCCCATTGGTTGGACCTCATGCCACATCAGAAGGGTGAGCAAGAGCATTCCTAACCTTCCAAGCAGCTGATACATATTGAGCTATTCACTTAAATGCATGCTTGAAAGGACCATATACTAAGCCAGATTCCTCATCGACGTCTATCCCCTTAGAACTCTTCATTAAGCATGCTATGCATCTTCTCCTCATCAGATTTTCCATCTAAGATCTGACGCCCGGCGTCCACTCACTCACAAGATCTGACATTTTGCAGCAACATCAGGGTCAGAAGTCAGCTTCTCCCACAGCTTTTGCCTTTGTGCCTGGAGTGGTAAACAGGACAGTCAACAAGAAGTGTTCAGCAATTTCAGCGACATCTCCCAATTCAGGGCCAAGGTCACAAGACTTGCAGCACTCCCTACGTGCATTTTGCCTGCTAGCCCTCTCCATGCCGAATTTTGCTGTCATTGTGTTGAGAGGAAGAATACCCACGTAATGATTTTGAAATTCTTAGACCAATTTAAAGAGAGGCCCGGACAATGCAGTTCGAGGGCCACAATACAAGGACCTCACATGCATTTGCCGAGAGCAGTTGTATTTGAGGGCAGACGGCAGGTTCTACCGGCTTCCGTGCTCGTCACGGATGGCTGCCCTCAGCCCGGTAAACCACGATCGAGGGTTCTGTGTTCCCGGAAAGCAGCCTGCGGCGGTGGTTGCCTGCTTTCGCACCGTCATCAAGCAAGGGGAGTAAAGTGGCAGTTGCAGTAGCGAATCATAGTCTAATACCCTTCATGTATCGGCCATATTGCCACCGCCACTGCATATATGCGACGGTGCTGCACGGCCCAGAGGGCAGTCGGTGCAGTGGTCTCTCTACTATATATGCGACAGACGGACCAAGAATGGCTGTTGCAGCCAGCAGCGCGCGGCGGTACCCGAGAACTTCTTGGCTGGTCGCAAAGATTGCGCTCATCTTACCGTCCTGAAGCCGGTTCCAGGTTCCGGTTCCAGGGCAAAATGTGCTCAGTTCCGCGGTTCCAGCGATGCCAAACATGTCAGTTCCTGGTTCCAGCCCTGGGCCACCCTCTGGCCAACATGTCACATGCTGGTTCCAACAAGTTTATTACAAAGTGTAGAGTGCTCAACTGAGTGCAAGAATAGCATTTTCCATTGTACAATTGGTTTTAATAAGTACAAATCATCGCTGGCTTCTGGGGCTTCGCCCCAGACCCCACCAGGGGGGCTGTTCCTCCCCCCTGGACCCCCGCCTCCTGCTTGGGTCCATGCTGCGCATCGACATGGCATGGTCTCCCCCAGAAAAGTTTGGTTCCAGAGGCCTTGTTCAAGTCTAGTTCTGGTTCCAGAGGAGGTTGTGGAACCGGCTTCAGGACGTTATCATCTTGCTATCAATCGCCAGCCTAGATATAGTATATGACACAGTCACAGGGTGTTTCTATTGGTATTCCGGAATTGGAACGGAATACAGTATTCCTGTTTCTTATTCCTACCCTATTCCGGAATAGCCTTTTGCCATTTCCATTGCCACGGAATTGGCCTCTAGTGTCCCTGTCACTAGTACTCGGTGTCACCAGCAGCACACCCCCCTGGCAGACGCCACAGCATCTGTTTCTGCTGCCTCAAGACCCTTCGCATGGTTGATGTATGTCATGAAGGGTCTTACGTTGGCAATCAAGCCTGTGTTCTAACTTCTGTTATGTCATGTCACGATGATGCTTCGCAAAGCACTCATCCCAAGCAATGCCCCAGTCAGTTGGAGCCAGTACACTGCCAGTGAGTGGCTTGCTGCTCAACAACATTCATCATGCATGCATGCTTTGGGTATGCACATGCTTGTAGGCATGCTCTGCACTACTCGGTTACCAGGACATGTCAGATATGGAGATTAGCGAAGCGTTGGCTGAGGGCGATCGCAGGGCATACATATAGGAACCTGAAATCCGGCAGTCGGGCGCCAAGTGGCCGGCTCGTTTCGGCTAATAAGCAGGTATGATAATCTGTCTGTCCTGGTGTCACTCATGTCGAACATGTCAATGCCAGTCAGCTTTTTTGTTTTTGGCATTCTGACACAGTGGGCTTGCTTCTGGGGTGGTCTGCTGCATTTTCAGGCTGGGTCACTGGGGGGGGGGGCGCAGGCGAGGGGGAAGGGGGGCGGGGGGGCAGCAGGAGGAGCTACTTGGTGCTGTGTGGGCTAATGGGTAAGGGGGGGGGGCGCAGGCGAGGGGGAAGGGGGGCGGGGGGGCAGCAGGAGGAGCTACTTGGTGCTGTGTGGGCTGATGGGTAAGGGGGGGGGCGCAGGCAAGGGGGAAAGGGGGCGGGTGGGCAAGAGGAGGAGCTACTTGGTGCTGTGTGGGCTGATGGGTAAGGGGGGGGGCGCAGGCAAGGGGGAAAGGGGGCGGGTGGGCAAGAGGAGGAGCTACTTGGTGCTGTGTGGGCTGATGGGTAAGGGGGGGGCGCAGGCAAGGGGGAAAGGGGGCGGATGGGCAAGAGGAGGAGCTACTTGGTGCTGTGTGGATAGATGGGTGGGAGTGGGCGAAACAGGAGGGTGGCAGGGAGGGTCAGGAGGGCGGAGGGGGGCAAAAGGGCGGAGGGCAGGGGAGCGGGGGCATCCGGGGCGGGGGGGGGAGGGCTGGGGATGGCGGGGAGGGGCAGGGAGGAGGAGCTACCTGGTGCTGTGTGGATTGATGGGTACGGTGTCCAAGGTGCGGGGGGGGGGGGGGCAGACTGGCGGGGATAGAAGGGGGTTTTGAGGGATGGGAGGAGAAAGATGGGCAGGGGACAGGGGAAGAGGGCCATGGGAGTGGTAATGGCAGGGGAAGAGAGGGGCAGGAGGGCGGGAAAGGGGAGAGGTCACCTTTTCTTAGCAAGAAGAGTGTACTTTTACAAAATGATATGCATGCAATTAACAAGCTGTTCTGAAAGTTGCCTTATTACTACCCACCTCTCTCAGGCGAGCACTTCAAAAGAGTGACCTCCATCAAGACCCGAACTGCGGAGTCTTAACTGATTGGAGAGGTCTGCGATTATCTGCGATTATATCCCATGGTCTTTGATCACATTGTGGTCACACTTGTTGCCTTCAATTGTGTCACTCTCGATTACTCAAGTGTGCTCAGGCAACGACGTTAGCAGACAAGGTATTGAAAGGGCCTCAGAAAGAAGTTGTTGACCTTTCTACGATAGCGTGAGAAGCTCTCAGTCGCGATGAAGGAAGGGCGGCGTCACCAGAAGCATTCCTAACTTCTTTGCCATTATGTCGAGGAATTCCATCTCCTTGTGTGGTCATCTTTTGCAGGCAGCTTACATGGCTTGTGTCTGCCACCCTGGTCCAAAATCCAATTCCTAATCCTAAACCCTGAAGACTAAACCCTGCTTGCTGTTGTTGTGTCACAGGGAGCTTTTCGTGGCTTGCGTTTGCCACTGTGGTCCGCAGTGCCCCTGCTGCTGCTTTCTTCATGCTGCTTTCCAGTCTGAGCACTGCTGCTTCTGATGTGGTCGTGGACAGCTTGGTAGTGGAGAGAGCAAGAGGGGAACCACAGGTGGGAGGGCGAAGGGTTCAGCATTTTTATAAGGGTTTTGCGAATTTAGGGTTATAGGGTTAACATGATGTTGGAGGGTATACAGCTGCATCTGATGTGGTCGTGGACAGTTTGGTAGTAGAAAGAGCACTAGGGGAACCACAGGTGGGGCGGGAGATGGAGTTTTGTGGGTTTAGGGGTATAGGGTGTAGCGGTTTAGAGGGTGTTGGACAGGTGGAAAGGGGTACTGCTGATTCTGATGTGGTTGTGGACAGCCGAGCCTGGCGATGGAGAGATCAAGAGGAACACCACAGTTGGAATGGGGCAGGGTTTATGGTTTTGGCTGTTTAGGGAGGGTGGTGGAAAGGAGGATAGGATACTGCTGCATCTTCTATGGTGATGGACAGCTTGGTAGTCTAGAGAGCATGAGGGGAACCACAGGTGGGAGGGCAAAGGGTTTAGGGTTGAGTGGTTTATTGGGGTTTGGGGTTTAGGGTATAGTGGTTTAGTGGTTTAGAGGCGGTAAATAATTGGGATTTGGGCACTGCTGCTTCTGATGTGGTAGGGGGTGTAAGGGTGCTGGGCGACTCCTAACCTGATGCCTAAAAAACATGGAAATCAGCCAGTTCTTTTTTGAAAATGAGACATTAGGAGCAGCATTAGGACAGCTTGCTTAAGAATGGTGTAGCGGGGGGAATGCTGTCGGGCAGGGAGGAGGCTCTGGGGAATGACGAGCAGTGAGAGGTAAGAGGCTGCTGATGGCCACACTCCAGTTATCCCTCAGAGGCCAGCTGAATGGCCTAACCATTCCATGAAGCTGCTTGCTGCTGCCATCACTGCAAACCCGCCCGGGCAGCTGCAGTGATCCTGCTGCCTCCCCACCACCCATGTGTGATGGAAGTGGAGCAGGTTTTGGGTTTTAGTGGTTGTTTGGTTCCCCTTGGTGTGCACGCCGTTGCATCTAGCCTCAGCTTGTGTGTGGTAAAACCACCAGGGGTTGTGTGGCTTGTGTTTATGGCCTAGGTTTGCTTGGCCATTGGCATAGCTGGTCTTGCGTTTTGATTGATTGATTGATTGATTGATTGAGCTGCATTGAGGCTCAGGTTTTTCGATGGAGGTTGGCTTGGTTTTTACCATTGTATTGAAGTCGACTGTATTGATCTTAGTAGCTGATGCATTTTAGTCGAAGCATAAGCGGTAATCCTACTGTTCAATTTCAAGCAAAAGCTTGTTTTGCTGTTTAAGCGACTGCAGGCAGCCTTCAGTCACTGTGTTGGGCCAGTTCAGCAGTACCCTTTTCCCCTTCTAGTCGAAGTCATAATTGTACCCTTACTGCTTAATCTAAAGGGGAACGTGGCCTTGCTGTTTAAGCAACTGCAGGCAGCCTTCAGTCCCTGTGTTGGGCCAATTCAGCAGTACCCCTTTCCCCCTACGTCTTAAGTCATAGGAATGACCCCACTGCTCAATGTCAAGCAAAACATTGTTTTGCTGTTCAGGAAGCCTTCAGTTCCTGTATCGGGCCAGTTCAGCAGCAAACCCTTTCCCCTTAAATCATAATTGGTAAGCTTGCTGCTTAAAGCGGAATGTTGTCTTGTTGTACAGGCAACTCCAGGCAGCCTTCAGTCCGTGTGTTAGCCGCCTAGCTCAGCCGCAACCCTCCTCCCCTCCATAACTCTTAGTCATATGCGGTAACCTTACAGCCCAATATAAACAGAAACCTTGTCTTGTTGTCCAGGGGACTGCAGGCAGCCTTCAATCCCTGTGTTAGCTGCCTAGCTCAGCTGCAACCCTCCTCCCCTTCTTAACTCTTAGTCATATGCTGTAAGGATATGGCTAGATCTAGGCCTCTCAGGCTCTCTGGGATGATGTGCAAGGAAAGGATCAGGGTTTAGGTCTTTGGGGTTTAGGGATTTGAATGTGTCACTCAGGTGTGTACTGCCTGGAACGTCCTGTTCCATAGCGGTTGAGCTGCAAGGCTTGGTAAGCAGGCAGCTTTGGTGTGTTGTCGAGAGTATATAGAGCATGTTGTCGTGTGCTTCTAGGAGCTTTTCTTATGTAAGTTCCATAGTGCTGGCAGTTGGGTGTAGTCAGTTAGGGTCCCGGTTCGGTATAGCATGTCCCCGTCGAGATACAGGCTGGTAGCTACCTACAGCACAGCTACTTCCTTACATATGCGGTAACCCTACAGCCCAATGTAAAAAGACATATTGTCTTGCTTTTCAGGCGACTGCAGGCAGCCTTCAGTCCCTGTGTTGGGCCAGTTCAGCAGTAGGTGGCGTGCTCTCTGCTTACTCCAGCGGCAGCCTAGTACAGCAACAAGGGGTGTATTTCGTGTTTGGCATCACTGCGATCTTCCCGCTTATTGTAAGTGCTAGTGCACTGCTGATCGATGAGCGGCCAAGACCGGCATTGATTACACCATCGACACTTACTACATCAGCAGCAGCATCATCAGCAGCAGCAGCTGGTGTCGGTGGCGGCTGGGGGCAGGCAGGTGATGACTCATCATTATCAGCAGCAGCAGTAGCAGAAGGTGGAGTCAGCGGGGGTCGCTGGGGGTTGGGGCATAGAGAGGGTGGGGTTGGGGGTAAAGGGGAGTCGGGTGCGGGAGGGCGTGTGATAGATGTATTGCCGGACGGCAGCTGGCGGCAGGCAGGTGATGACTCATCAGCAGCAGCAGTAGCGGCGGCTGATGGTGGTGGCGGCTGGCGGCAGACAGGTGATGACTCATCAGCAGTAGCAGCGGCGGCTAGCAGCAGCAGCAGAACGCTAGACAGCAATCACACTAATGATAGGACCATCCCGCCTTTTTCAGACGACCCTGAGTCGCCATGGTTAAGAGATCCATCAGATCTGTCAGCCGCCGCCACCGCTGCTGCTGCCGGATCATCATCATCATCATCATCAACTGCTGCTGTTGCTGCCGGCAGCCGTCACTCATCACCTTGGATCATGCTGAAGGCGCAGGTGGTCAGCCAGGGTTTAGTCTTGTGGTCTGCATTGAAGCAGAAGCACATCCTGCTGCCTACGGTGTTTGTGTTTTTATGGCAGGCGACGCCGAGTGCTGATACTGCAATGTTTTACTTTTATACGAATGAGTTGAAGTTTGATGCGGAGTTTCTGGGGTGGGTGCGGTTGGCCGGGAGTGTGGCGGCACTGGTGGGAGTGGGGCTGTACAATACCAAGTTCAAAAAGGTGGGTAAGAATATGTACACGAGATAGCACAGTTTCAGGTGACCGATCCAGCTTTTATACCCAGCTAAATTCTCTTCCTGTACAATACCAAGTTTAAAAAGGTGAGAAGGGGTGGAGAGAGTATGAGACTGGAGACCACTGCATGCATGAGGGTGTGACAACATTCGGATATCGTTAGGCACTTAAGTGCAATTCAGGAATTGAAAGGCGAGAGGGAGAGCAGGAACAATGAGCAGGAATGGTCCCGGTTAGATGTGGCAGCATTGGTAGGGTTGGGGAGCCCTGTACAATACCAAGTTCAAAAAGGTGGGTAAGGATATGTCTATAGAGAGAGAATGCAATGTCAGGTGGCCCGTCCAGGTTTGAAGAATTCGCCATATGTTTTCGCAAGTGACAAGAGTCAGCCAACTTCTGGGGCAGGGCTTCTACTTTGCTCACAACAGTCCTGGCAGGGTGGGGAACTTGTGTATAGAGAGAAAGCTCTACATGCATTGTGATGTCACAACTGCCCCACATTCTGGGCATTAAAGTTCAAAACAGGAATAATGAGGCAGGAGGAAGACGGTTTTGAGATGCCCTTACATAGCATCAAGGCGGGGGAAGGGGGGGAGGGCAGGGAAGATAATTTCGGACCCCATCCTCTCTTTTTGGTCAAAAACTGTCTAAACCCTTGTCATCCCCAAGAGAAATTCTGAAGATAGTTTGTTTTAGGGGGGAAGGAAAAAGCGTCTTGGAGGTCACTTTCAGATATTTCTTCGCACCTTTGGTTTTCTTACTTGGCCTTAATAGTGGCAACCATCTAAAGGAATTTAGGGATCTTCTGGTAACCCTAGCTTGCTGGTGTCATGCCAAATACATGGCCCAGCTTCTGCTGAGTCCCTTGCACTGGTTTGAAGGCGTCAGTCTGGCTTTGGAACCATGGTGTCCAACTTTAATTCTTTGTTTGAGAATGGCAGATAGGCAGAGATGTTGAGATGATCATGCAGGACATCATGCAGGTGAAAAGCAGCAGGTGGTAGGGTCATACGGTTGGACTTAGGGTTAGTGACACCTAAACCCCGAGTGTCAGTTTTGGCTTGACAGTGTGGTTACAACCACCCTAAAGTACCATGCCGCCCAAGTCAATCATAGTGTGCAAGCACATGCTGACCATCAGAACAGCCCAGAAAACACAGCAGGGGGGCCCCTGGGCACAGTCCCTCAGGGGGGGGGGGGAGGCAAGGGAGGGTCTGGAGGTCAAGCTCAGTGGGATTTTTAGGATGGGGTCTTGCAGGGTTTATCTTCGCCCCCCCGCCCCCCCCCCCCCCTTCCTCAATCAAAGGAGAAGAACATCTGGCCGATGAATCCTTCTGTAATGTCTCCCTAGCCAACTGAACCTCGTTGCACACAAAGCCTATGTAACCCTCAAATGCGCCCTGCCCCGTTCTGCTCCTTTATGTCAATGACCAGGTTCCCCTCCGTAAGATGTTATGGTGGAGCATGGTGCTAGGTACCGCCCTGGGCAGTACACAGCTGCTGCTGGTGTCAGGAGCAAACAGAGCCCTGGGCCTCAATGACAAGCTGTTTGTTCTGGGGGACAGCGTTATACTGACAGTACTGGGGCAGGTGGGTGGGGTGTGAATTTTATGTTTCTGTGTATATGGCTGAAGGTTGAGGACAGCTAATCAAAGCAGGGGATATGCCATAGCAGAAACTCCCATAGACCCTGCCGCAGGTCTAGGTGTTGAAAGCGCACAGGATACGGGTTGTCTTTGGCATCCACTAACCAGAAAACTGACAACATGTGCCTAGATTGCGTCCTTCATGCCTATCCCCGTTGACAACTTGGTGTCATTTGTTTGGTGCTGCACAGTCCATGGGCTGTAGTGCAGTTGGTTGTCTCTCTTTAACTTGTAATAATGCGATTCTAAAGATCAAAACACATTTGATGGGGCATGCGCCTTGGGTTTCCGCCTTGCGTTTCCTGCACCGATGAATGTTTGTTTGTTTTTGTCCTCTGCCTGCTTGCCTCAGGTGTCCTTCATGCCTATCCTAGTACTAGCTGCCCGCCTCTGTCCGGAAGGAGTTGAGGCCACACTATTTGCCACTTTGATGTCGATCCTCAATGGGGGTGCCTTCGTCGGCAGTGCCTTGGGCGCTTCCCTTACGGCTCTGCTAGGCGTTAACTCAGCGAATTTTGACAACCTGTTCCTGCTGGTGGCGCTATGTACTGCAAGCACAATGCTCCCGGCGCCTTTTCTGAAGCTGCTACCTGCAGATGTAGATCAGGAGCCACCTCCCTCGTCAAAAGAGGAGGAGGATGTGGATGGGTCGGGTAGTGGCCCCAGATGAGCAGTAGTGGTGGGTGGAAGGGAGTAGCTCAGTGATTTTAAGTAACGACCAAGTTACCAATCGAAGGCGGCCTTGGACTCAAGGGTTACAATACAATACAATACAATACAAGTTGGGGGACTGAAAACCCTCCCGGCACTAGCCTGCAGGCCTACTTCGTGGCCCATGGGAGATCGAACCTTGTTCGCAACCTTTGTAATTGTACCATACCCTATCCACTTTTACGCCATTCAGCCTAGTTTGGCTCCGTTACGGGCGCCCCCTTTGTGGGGCCACTTTGTAATCTGTAATCTGTAATCCCTATCCACTTTTACGCCATTCAGCGTGCGGTGCGCCCGTCACCCCGCGTGGAAGCGATATGTACCCAAACACACTCTGGGTCGGAGCGGCCGTTGATGGGGTTCGAACCCACGACCTCCCAAGCACCAAACGAGCGCCTTAAATCATAGGGGGCTAGTTCACCGAACCACGGTCCCCGTTCAAAGGGCATCATGCCGGCCACGGCGGTGGCCGGCCACAGTTCGGCAGCGGTGACTTGCACGTTTGTGTAGAGATGACGGCGGAAGCACGCGGAACCCGTTCTAATTGATAATTTCTATCGATTCGTGCTACAGAAAGCGGAGACTGTCACATTCCGTATTAGTCACTCATTGCAAATGTACTCCCGTACATCGCATCCGGTTCATGCAAGGAATTATACACAAATACCGTCTTAGAAAAAGGAAAGCATCTTCTTTAAGCACGCATAATAGTACGACCAGATGCTCTACAGCGCACCCGATTCCGAGCTAGCTTCTGCCCAAAAGATGAAGGGGCACCAGTGAGTGGCAGACCGCCGGCGAGGGTGAGTTGGAGAGTCTTACAACGTCGCGGGTGGCGCCAGCCGCAAGGCTTGATTGCACTCACTTACTTTAATTTGACATGATTTAGACAGGAACCAGCCTCTATGAACGGCATTGTGGCTTTGCCGTTCGGTGCTAGAGCAGCATGTCGCAGTACACAGTGTGTGCAAATGAGCATACTGATGCTGCAAGCCTTAGAATATGGCCACATGGTGTCTAGTATGTTGATTACCGGTTTTGGCTGTGATCTGAAACTATTGGATTTACTAGCCTTCCACCTTAAAGCATAAACCCCGCTAATAGCAGAAATGCACAGCTTGCAAAGCAACCTTGAGCTGCAGCTTTGCAAACTTCAGACTGCATGTTGCAAAGCAGCAGGTGGTGATGCACAGTTCACACTATATAGCAAAACAGCACAGCACGAACTTTGCAACAGTACGCACAAAGCTTTGCCAATCAAGTGCGGAAAAGTAGCAGCATCCCAGCAGCTCAACATGCATATTCATGCCCCCACATTCATACCACAGCCAGCAACCAATGGGCCTTGCTTGCTTCTGTTCACCCATATCAGCAGCAGCAGAAAGTGGAACCCTGCAATCAAGCATGCAGCAGCTGGCACACAACCCCGCCCTTGTGGTGTTGGTAAGGAGGCATAACCCCGACAGAGAGAGAGAGAGAGAGAGAGAGAGAGAGAGAGAGAGAGAGAGAGAGAGAGAGAGAGAGAGAGAGAGAGAGAGAGAGAGAGAGAGAGAGAGAGAACACTACGCAGAGAAGGGGGGAAATCCCTTCTTGCATATGTTAAGGAAGTGGACCCGTACCTAATATATATAGATAGGCCCACTACCAACCCCGACATACCTCATTAATGAGGAGTATGCTCCCGGATAATGAGGATATCTTGCTCCCGGCAGGTCAATATTTGGATCTGTTTGATTCGGAGTCGGAGACAGATGTTCCTAGTGATTCGTCTGATGAGGAACTGGTTGAAGTCTAGATAGCTACATGTTTGGGTATTCGCCTTGGTTGGTGTGCTGGCCGTCTTGGGTGGTACATATGCGGTGGACTTACTGGACATCCTGCTTGGTTGGTGCTCTGGATTGTGTTTGATTTGGATACACCCATCAGTCTCCTGCTGGTGATTTGTTTGCCGTGTCCGTAGTTGGATGTCTGCTTGGGTATTCCTCTTGCTTGGTGGTATGGATTCCATTGTTTTTGGACCCATCCGATGGTGTGTTTGGTCGTTTCGACCTAGCAGCCCTTTGCGGTTGCCGCACCTTAAATTTTTGTTTGTTTTGTTATGCCAAAAGCCAAACGGGAACGCATACAAGCGGCAGCATGTGCCCTCAAAATGTGCTATTAATGGTACCAGCGTGTAAAAAGAAGTTCTATTGAGTTCTATTACCAGCTTGTGAACACATACAGTGTGGCAGGTAAATTTGCACACACATACAGATTCCAGAACCCAGGCCACAGCTTCATGTGCCCTCATACAGCTCAGGGTGGTTCCACAAAGCAATCAATGATCTGCAGGGGGCTGGTACATGCTGAGTTTTGAGACCCCCTTGTCTTGGCTGGTAGCTGAGCCAGCAGCACAAGCTCTGCCACTCAGAAGAACAAGAACAGGAAGACGAGAAGGGATGCAGCACAGGAGTGAATTTTTGTTTGTTTGTTTGTTTGAATTACCCAGGCGCTGCTCTGCCACCCACTAACCACCCACCAATATACAACATACACACCCAACCAATCATGTTGCCCTCATGCACTGTCTACGAGGGCAGCTTGCATGGGTGGGTCTGAATCAAAAGCATTGACAGACACCTTTCATCTCTCCTGAACTACGGTTCAAGCCTCACCCAACACAGTGGCTTAAAAGACAGCCAGCCAGAAGCAGATTGGGTATCAGCATGCAGTCCTGCAGAAAGGTCCCCATCCCTGGTGCCTGAAATTATGCATATGGAAATTCACCCAGGCACTACAAATTGCCTATTTATGATCAGGCAAGCTTCATTCATCCACACATCTGTCATACAGAAACTTCTGTTAGAGTTAGTTGCCTCATACTTGCCCCACACAGTTTCACCAACACCACATAGAAGCACACTGATGCCCACCGTAATAAAATGCGTACTCTCAGCATCACCTGTATGAAAAGAAGGTGCATCCTAGGATATTCAATACTCAAATCAAAAGCCAGATCAGATCAGGGAGCTTGCAAGGGCAGCACATTTGCACAAATCGTAGTTACATCTTGCTAAGGATGGTCCTGTTAGCACTCCTTTATGAACTCCGCAATATGAGATGAGCACGTGTGGCACCCTGACCTGGAGAATATGGTAGCCATCCTCCAAATATACACTTGAGTTGCATTGCCTACCAACGCCATAATAACGATCTCATGCACCCAGACAAGGTCCCCTTCCCCAAGACGTGCCTGAATGGCCCTCAAGTAGGATAGTAGTAAGAAGCAGCAGCGCCGGCACTGAGAGCAATCGCTCTACCGGCGCTTAGTGTGATACGGTATCCAGCTTCCCTCGGCCATCATTGCATGCAGCTGCAATTTGACAATCATACATAGCCCTTAACCATTGTCGGCAGAGGTCAAACATGCTAAGCACAACTAAATCTTCATCATTCTGGATGTTCAGCAGCTGAGCATGCCCCAAGGGTAACATACGCTCCTGCAGAAAAGCACTTGATCAATCCAAAGTGCTGCAACGCATACGGCACATTAGGCTAAACATTTCAGTTCAGTGACCCGAACCCCAGGCCCGCTCAAGCTCTGCAACCATGCTCATGGGCTGACATGTATGTGGCAAAGCATAAAGTTGCAAGCAGACCCCACATATGCCCACAAGCTAAGCCCTGGATCCAATATCACCGCGGACACCAAAACTCTGTTGCCGCCTAAAGGGTCAGCAGCCATTGATCGACGCCACTCAAGTAACATCCAAGGGCAACCACAACACACACCACTGTGGCCCCGGACGTGTGCCCATGGGTTTGCCAATGTAAGATCCCACACCATAGTGCCCCCACCTTTGGCACCTTCCACGGGCCGTTTTGTTCAGCCAACCTGTGGCCATGTTTTATGATATGATAACAGCAGCTCGCCGGGCAAGTGAGTGAACTGACAAGTGGGCAGAAGCTTGAAGAGAGGAGCCAGCAAACAACCTATGCCTTTGCTACCTATGCCTTTGCCTTACACCAATGGGCCCCTCCCTTAATCTTACGCGGGAGGGCACCTCACGCCCCTCCTTGCGTAGCTCTCTCTCTCTCTCTCTGCCTTTGCTACGTGTTTGCAGCCCCGGTGGAGCCGATCTTACAAACTCCAAGTGCCGTCAAGAACAGCTGGCTCGGCACTTTAACCCTTTAGAATCCGGTAAATTAAGCAGATTCCAGCCCATGCCAAGCCATATATATAATGTATTTGCATAGCTATGGCAGATGCATCTCAAAGCCCCATATCAGAGGTCCGGGGGACGGTAAAGGGTTAAAGAGAGGGAGCAAGGATGGGTTGCACAAGCGCCTTTCACCAGGTGGACTTACTTAATGTAACAAGAGAAAGAAGGCATGACTGCAGAAAGTAATATGTCGAGCACTCTTGCCCTCACCTTGGAATATGCATGTGTACATCATGTCCATGCATGCTGGTAATAACATCTTGCTTGGCCACGGACCCACTCCTCACTGAGCAGCAGACACACTCATTTGCTCATCTGCATGCATGCATCCCAAAAAAGCCCAGTCCACTTTCTCTGCCACTATGGCCATGCCCTCACGGACTAAAGCGGATTAACATCCAAGCCTGTTTTTACATACCCTGGTATCATCTCCCCGCCACACCACCATCCTTCACTTCCAGGAGAAACAGTTGCGCAAAAAAATCTCCCCAGTAGAAACATGTTTTAACAAAGTTCTTGCACCTTTCTGCAAAAGGATTGAGCCCTGAACATGCGGAACGCTCGGGTCCGTGCCACCTACACAGATTTGTATTCATACATCAAACCACCCAGCCACACTAGCAGCTTACTAGATAGAGGATACACACCCAGCAACGCACTGCAGTCACAACAATCAAAGCCATAGTCACTCACATAGGCAAAGTCAAAAAAATCACAGCTTCAGTTCTTTGTCTACATGATAGCACTAAGGGACAGCCTAAGGTGCCATAACCCCGCTTGCGCTAAAAACTCACGGGCGGAACCAAAAAACCACGTTACGTGTAGCTACAACATGTCCCTCAATTCACACTTAATCAGCTTGCACCAAGGAGGGCTTTACAGTCACGTACGTAACTAGTACACAGTCCCCATCCCAGCTGAACTGCTTCAATATATGCCACCAGCAGCCACTCACCACGTACCACCCACCACAGCTGAGAAGGCCAAAATATCCAGAAGATCCAAACAGCTCACTCAACGTCTCCGTGTCATAAGGCCCCAGTAGTGCACTTGATTCGAGTTCCAAGAAAGAGCCGGTTCACTTGCCACTGTCTGACCACAGAGAGAAAGGCAGCTGGAGGGAGGTGCGAGTCGCCAGCCGCCTGAGCCAAAGACTGAAGAATGGTGGATACGGTCGAAGCCCGATGATAAACTGTGCTGCCTGCCACCAAGTCAGTATCCCCATGGCATGGCATGTTAGGCACCAGTCCAACCAATGTAGCTTCACCTCAACTGCCGTCAGCTGGCTACTGCAAAGAGCAAGCTCTTCATGGATGCTGCCGTCCAGCAGGAGCGGATCGATTATGGCACGGATCTCAGCAGCAGTAGAGCTTGTCCTCGCTCCTCCTCCTGATCCCTTTACAACTGCTGCTGTAGGTGTTGCTGCTGGAATGTGGTAACCCCCCGGGCTCTGTGTACTCAGGTCGCTCATTGTTGCTGCTGTGCTGGCATTCATCAAGCCTAAACCCCAATTAGCCGCCTCTACAGAAGCAGTAATTGCTCCTGTCCATGGTTTGCTGGCAACCCCTGCTGCTGCTGGAATCTCTGTTTGCCTTAAGCCCTGCGTGCCCCCACCCACTCCTGCTAAGGCATCTACGGAGCCCCACTCCCAGCTAGCACCTCCTCTGGCTACTCCTGCAGCTGTTGCTGCTGCTCCTGCGGCTGTTGCTGTGCTCTGATGTATGTCGGCAACCCCTCCTGCTGCTGCTGCTGGTGGTGGGTACCAGCTTGAATGGACCCTTACTGCTGCTCCCGTTACTCCTGTGCGCACATGACCCCCACTGGCCCCTTCGCCTGCTGCTGCTGCTGCTGCTGCTGCTGCCTGGTGCCAACTAGTGCCGCCCTTATGCGCACCAGTTCCTGCTGCTCTCCCGCCACAAGCTGCATTTGCCATTGGCATACACCTGCGACATGGATCTGCAGCATAAGCAGATGCTGGTGTCCTGCAGCACGGAAAACATCAAGCAGGTAGAGTTACACCTTGCATGTATTCAGTCATGCCAGCCTGCATTGGTCGATTCACCCAAGCCCGTGTTGTGCCCTGGCGATGGAGCCAGAGCAAATGGAAATGAAGCTTCAACTGTTAAGCACTGTGCATGAAGCCATCAAGGCAACCTGTGGTGTCATTGCCATATGTATGTAGTCGATTTAACCTTGCCTGCAGAGAGGTTAATGTGCACACTCAGTCATGCAGGAGCCAGCTGACGCTGCAGAAGTGTAGTCGAAACAAATGGAGCTGACAGCTGCGACGCGGCATCTTCTGGTGCATCCATCAGCATGATTTACACCAATGCTGTTCACTCAATGGACGCAGCCAGCCAAGTGAGTCCCAATGGTATCCTCAAGCATGATGCATGCACATGAGTCTACTATGGAATACTGCATAGAACAGGAGAAACTAAGGATCATGACGTCATGCTGCTAAGTGTTTGTGCATAACAAATACCTATCTGGTTCCCTTCGATTCGGGGTACCATGCAGGGATGCATCCAAGGGTCTGCAGACTCCAGCAAGTAGTATCATGAGCTACTCATAACATGTTACACTCACCTACTACAGCCTTCGCCTTCACCTCCTCCTGCAGCTGCTGACGCATATGCTGTTGCTGCTCTGGCTGCTGCTGGAGCTGCTGCTGCTGCTGCTGCTGCTGCTGCTGCTGCTGCTGCTGCTGCTGCTGCTGCTGTATTATTTGCTGACTGTGATGCCATAGGGTGCATCTTGGTCCCGAGTGACAACAGCTGGGAGACGCGGGCTGCAATATGTGCCTTCTGCTGTGCTAGAGGAGCTTGCAAGCCCTGGAAGATATCCAGCAGCTGCAGCATAGATTGGAGCTGATCCTGGGTCAAGGCAACCTGCTCGGTGACCTTATCAAGGAGAGCATCAGGAGGGGCTGACCCTGCGCCCTGTGGGGTACGCAGAGAACTGCGCTTGTTCTCTATGGTGAAGAGGAGTGCAGAGACAGTCCAACCGTTCATGGCATTTAAGATACGTGCTGCTATGCTACAGAGGACTTCAGGAGGGGGGTCGGGGTCCATGCTATTGTTCAGCATTGTGAGCTGCATGAGGTCGCTGTGAAGGGAATCAACCCAAGCACGAACAGCAGGTTGCCCTGCAGCCCATATTTCTCGAATCTTCTCTGTTACTGCAGGGTCGTACAACGCACATAGCAAGCCGCTGTGGACGATGGATAGCGGCATGCCGTTTAGCACAGACTTATGGATGGGCCCAGCGATTCGCTGGCGGTTAAGGAAGGAGCGTACAAGCGCAGGGGCTATGTCTGGGGTGGGCTTGGGCGGGCAGTTGCACTTAAAAGGGTCCTCTAGTAGATCTGCGGCCCCTATTGTTTCGGAAGATATGAGCTGCTCCAAGTGGCTGGCTATGGCAAGCGCATAGGGGTCAAGCGGGCTGCCGCTGCCTCCTAGGGTTGCCTGGGTGGCGTGAGTCGTCTTTAGGAAGCTTGCCGCCTGACGTGTGGCAAGACAAATGCCGTAAAGCATATCAAAGCGCAGCTGGAGTCTACCGTTTACAAGTTGTAGCTTGCTCGCTTGCGCTGCCAAGTGGTCCTTCTTTTTCTCAAGCTCGTGCATTTCTTCAGCCTTCAACCGAAACTTAATAGAGGGCTTCCCATTTACGCCCCAAGCCGGCAGCATGTTTCTGTACACGAAATGGATCACTTGGAGCAGCACAGGGATGGTCCTCCTACAGCTCACGTCTGTCCAGCATCATAGAGTACAGCAGTGTACAGTGGTCGCACATGACCCCACGCTTGTGCTGGCCTTAACTGCACCTCCATGTCAATGGAAGCAGTTTACGTACGGTTAGGAACAGGAGTATCACGGAAGAGCGGATACCCTCATAGGACCCCCGGGTCTGCGGTGTGCACCGAGACGTCACCCGACACTATGAGTAACTTCCGGCACCATATAGGTCCTGCAGCTATATATATGAGTGGCATTTTTCCTAAACAGTCACATAGCTGTACACTACATAGATGAAGCATAATCTGCTTGAATGGATACCTGAAGGCCCCGACCGACTCATCTCTCGTTGTTGTACAGAGATACACCATACCTTGCTACCAATCGTTGTTACTCCGTTTTGCCGGCACTTTGTAGAATGGATGAGCTTGACGATTATAGGCTCAATCATTTGCCGATGTGCTGCCGATTCACCTGTCTGGTGTGACACTCACTACTGAGATAGGATACTCCCCATTTTTCACAAGTGGAGTCTGCTTACACACAGGTTCTGTTGGGAGGACGCACACTACATAGGGAGTAGACCACAAAAGAACTTCACAGGTTACAAGAAGCTTAGGGCATCCTTGTTGGTGAGTGGCGGAGTATCTTATTACATTTCATAACATGCCATAGCAAAAGTGCCATAGGCCCCGCACCTCAAGGTGTCACAAAAACAGCGAGGTGAAACAGAATACGGGTTGGTCAACAACAACAACAAACATTTATCATCGGCAGGTATGCCAACATATGCCAAGACATGAGGTCCAGCAGATAGGTCAAAAGCACCCAAAACCTCCACTGCCCCAATGGGGATATACAACAACAACAACAACAACAAACATTTAAGGTGTGGCAACCGCAAAGGGCCGCTAGGTCGAACCGACCAAACACACCATCGGATGGATCCAACACAATGGCTTCCAGACCACCAACTCAAGCAGTACTGATACCGAGACATGTGTCCAGGCAAGACAGAGCCCATGATCAAGAACACCACCCACTCCTCCATCGGTTGCAATGGCATGGCAAACAATGACGATTACCACGGGCTGGAGATACAATACAATACAATACAATACAATACAAGTTGGGGGACTGAAACCCCTCCCGGCACTAGCCTGCAGGCCTACTTCGTGGCCCATGGGAGATCGAACATTGTTCGCAACCTTTGTGATATAAGAGCCTCCCTACCCTCCTACTTAGAAAAACAAGGAGGGGTTGTAAGCCAGGCGCAAGCAATAGTTGGTAACAAACCCCATTGGTTGGACCTCATGCCACATCAGAAGGGTGAGCAAGAGCATTCCTAACCTTCCAAGCAGCTGATACATATTGAGCTATTCACTTAAATGCATGCTTGAAAGGACCATATACTAAGCCAGATTCCTCATCGACGTCTATCCCCTTAGAACTCTTCATTAAGCATGCTATGCATCTTCTCCTCATCAGATTTTCCATCTAAGATCTGACGCCCGGCGTCCCTATCCCCTTAGAACTCTTCATTAAGCATGCTATGCATCTTCTCCTCATCAGATTTTCCATCTAAGATCTGACGCCCGGCGTCCACTCACTCACAAGATCTGACATTTTGCAGCAACATCAGGGTCAGAAGTCAGCTTCTCCCACAGCTTTTGCCTTTGTGCCTGGAGTGGTAAACAGGACAGTCAACAAGAAGTGTTCAGCAATTTCAGCGACATCTCCCAATTCAGGGCCAAGGTCACAAGACTTGCAGCACTCCCTACGTGCATTTTGCCTGCTAGCCCTCTCCATGCCGAATTTTGCTGTCATTGTGTTGAGAGGAAGAATACCCACGTAATGATTTTGAAATTCTTAGACCAATTTAAAGAGAGGCCCGGACAATGCAGTTCGAGGGCCACAATACAAGGACCTCACATGCATTTGCCGAGAGCAGTTGTATTTGAGGGCAGACGGCAGGTTCTACCGGCTTCCGTGCTCGTCACGGATGGCTGCCCTCAGCCCGGTAAACCACGATCGAGGGTTCTGTGTTCCCGGAAAGCAGCCTGCGGCGGTGGTTGCCTGCTTTCGCACCGTCATCAAGCAAGGGGAGTAAAGTGGCAGTTGCAGTAGCGAATCATAGTCTAATACCCTTCATGTATCGGCCATATTGCCACCGCCACTGCATATATGCGACGGTGCTGCACGGCCCAGAGGGCAGTCGGTGCAGTGGTCTCTCTACTATATATGCGACAGACGGACCAAGAATGGCTGTTGCAGCCAGCAGCGCGCGGCGGTACCCGAGAACTTCTTGGCTGGTCGCAAAGATTGCGCTCATCTTACCGTCCTGAAGCCGGTTCCAGGTTCCGGTTCCAGGGCAAAATGTGCTCAGTTCCGCGGTTCCAGCGATGCCAAACATGTCAGTTCCTGGTTCCAGCCCTGGGCCACCCTCTGGCCAACATGTCACATGCTGGTTCCAACAAGTTTATTACAAAGTGTAGAGTGCTCAACTGAGTGCAAGAATAGCATTTTCCATTGTACAATTGGTTTTAATAAGTACAAATCATCGCTGGCTTCTGGGGCTTCGCCCCAGACCCCACCAGGGGGGCTGTTCCTGCCTTGTTCAAGTCTAGTTCTGGTTCCAGAGGAGGTTGTGGAACCGGCTTCAGGACGTTATCATCTTGCTATCAATCGCCAGCCTAGATATAGTATATGACACAGTCACAGGGTGTTTCTATTGGTATTCCGGAATTGGAACGGAATACAGTATTCCTGTTTCTTATTCCTACCCTATTCCGGAATAGCCTTTTGCCATTTCCATTGCCACGGAATTGGCCTCTAGTGTCCCTGTCACTAGTACTCGGTGTCACCAGCAGCACACCCCCCTGGCAGACGCCACAGCATCTGTTTCTGCTGCCTCAAGACCCTTCGCATGGTTGATGTATGTCATGAAGGGTCTTACGTTGGCAATCAAGCCTGTGTTCTAACTTCTGTTATGTCATGTCACGATGATGCTTCGCAAAGCACTCATCCCAAGCAATGCCCCAGTCAGTTGGAGCCAGTACACTGCCAGTGAGTGGCTTGCTGCTCAACAACATTCATCATGCATGCATGCTTTGGGTATGCACATGCTTGTAGGCATGCTCTGCACTACTCGGTTACCAGGACATGTCAGATATGGAGATTAGCGAAGCGTTGGCTGAGGGCGATCGCAGGGCATACATATAGGAACCTGAAATCCGGCAGTCGGGCGCCAAGTGGCCGGCTCGTTTCGGCTAATAAGCAGGTATGATAATCTGTCTGTCCTGGTGTCACTCATGTCGAACATGTCAATGCCAGTCAGCTTTTTTGTTTTTGGCATTCTGACACAGTGGGCTTGCTTCTGGGGTGGTCTGCTGCATTTTCAGGCTGGGTCACTGGGGGGGGGGGGCGCAGGCGAGGGGGAAGGGGGGCGGGGGGGCAGCAGGAGGAGCTACTTGGTGCTGTGTGGGCTAATGGGTAAGGGGGGGGGGGCGCAGGCGAGGGGGAAGGGGGGCGGGGGGGCAGCAGGAGGAGCTACTTGGTGCTGTGTGGGCTAATGGGTAAGGGGGGGGGGCGCAGGCGAGGGGGAAGGGGGGCGGGGGGGCAGCAGGAGGAGCTACTTGGTGCTGTGTGGGCTGATGGGTAAGGGGGGGGGCGCAGGCAAGGGGGAAAGGGGGCGGGTGGGCAAGAGGAGGAGCTACTTGGTGCTGTGTGGGCTGATGGGTAAGGGGGGGGGCGCAGGCAAGGGGGAAAGGGGGCGGGTGGGCAAGAGGAGGAGCTACTTGGTGCTGTGTGGGCTGATGGGTAAGGGGGGGGCGCAGGCAAGGGGGAAAGGGGGCGGATGGGCAAGAGGAGGAGCTACTTGGTGCTGTGTGGATAGATGGGTGGGAGTGGGCGAAACAGGAGGGTGGCAGGGAGGGTCAGGAGGGCGGAGGGGGGCAAAAGGGCGGAGGGCAGGGGAGCGGGGGCATCCGGGGCGGGGGGGGGAGGGCTGGGGATGGCGGGGAGGGGCAGGGAGGAGGAGCTACCTGGTGCTGTGTGGATTGATGGGTACGGTGTCCAAGGTGCGGGGGGGGGGGGGGCAGACTGGCGGGGATAGAAGGGGGTTTTGAGGGATGGGAGGAGAAAGATGGGCAGGGGACAGGGGAAGAGGGCCATGGGAGTGGTAATGGCAGGGGAAGAGAGGGGCAGGAGGGCGGGAAAGGGGAGAGGTCACCTTTTCTTAGCAAGAAGAGTGTACTTTTACAAAATGATATGCATGCAATTAACAAGCTGTTCTGAAAGTTGCCTTATTACTACCCACCTCTCTCAGGCGAGCACTTCAAAAGAGTGACCTCCATCAAGACCCGAACTGCGGAGTCTTAACTGATTGGAGAGGTCTGCGATTATCTGCGATTATATCCCATGGTCTTTGATCACATTGTGGTCACACTTGTTGCCTTCAATTGTGTCACTCTCGATTACTCAAGTGTGCTCAGGCAACGACGTTAGCAGACAAGGTATTGAAAGGGCCTCAGAAAGAAGTTGTTGACCTTTCTACGATAGCGTGAGAAGCTCTCAGTCGCGATGAAGGAAGGGCGGCGTCACCAGAAGCATTCCTAACTTCTTTGCCATTATGTCGAGGAATTCCATCTCCTTGTGTGGTCATCTTTTGCAGGCAGCTTACATGGCTTGTGTCTGCCACCCTGGTCCAAAATCCAATTCCTAATCCTAAACCCTGAAGACTAAACCCTGCTTGCTGTTGTTGTGTCACAGGGAGCTTTTCGTGGCTTGCGTTTGCCACTGTGGTCCGCAGTGCCCCTGCTGCTGCTTTCTTCATGCTGCTTTCCAGTCTGAGCACTGCTGCTTCTGATGTGGTCGTGGACAGCTTGGTAGTGGAGAGAGCAAGAGGGGAACCACAGGTGGGAGGGCGAAGGGTTCAGCATTTTTATAAGGGTTTTGCGAATTTAGGGTTATAGGGTTAACATGATGTTGGAGGGTATACAGCTGCATCTGATGTGGTCGTGGACAGTTTGGTAGTAGAAAGAGCACTAGGGGAACCACAGGTGGGGCGGGAGATGGAGTTTTGTGGGTTTAGGGGTATAGGGTGTAGCGGTTTAGAGGGTGTTGGACAGGTGGAAAGGGGTACTGCTGATTCTGATGTGGTTGTGGACAGCCGAGCCTGGCGATGGAGAGATCAAGAGGAACACCACAGTTGGAATGGGGCAGGGTTTATGGTTTTGGCTGTTTAGGGAGGGTGGTGGAAAGGAGGATAGGATACTGCTGCATCTTCTATGGTGATGGACAGCTTGGTAGTCTAGAGAGCATGAGGGGAACCACAGGTGGGAGGGCAAAGGGTTTAGGGTTGAGTGGTTTATTGGGGTTTGGGGTTTAGGGTATAGTGGTTTAGTGGTTTAGAGGCGGTAAATAATTGGGATTTGGGCACTGCTGCTTCTGATGTGGTAGGGGGTGTAAGGGTGCTGGGCGACTCCTAACCTGATGCCTAAAAAACATGGAAATCAGCCAGTTCTTTTTTGAAAATGAGACATTAGGAGCAGCATTAGGACAGCTTGCTTAAGAATGGTGTAGCGGGGGGAATGCTGTCGGGCAGGGAGGAGGCTCTGGGGAATGACGAGCAGTGAGAGGTAAGAGGCTGCTGATGGCCACACTCCAGTTATCCCTCAGAGGCCAGCTGAATGGCCTAACCATTCCATGAAGCTGCTTGCTGCTGCCATCACTGCAAACCCGCCCGGGCAGCTGCAGTGATCCTGCTGCCTCCCCACCACCCATGTGTGATGGAAGTGGAGCAGGTTTTGGGTTTTAGTGGTTGTTTGGTTCCCCTTGGTGTGCACGCCGTTGCATCTAGCCTCAGCTTGTGTGTGGTAAAACCACCAGGGGTTGTGTGGCTTGTGTTTATGGCCTAGGTTTGCTTGGCCATTGGCATAGCTGGTCTTGCGTTTTGATTGATTGATTGATTGATTGATTGAGCTGCATTGAGGCTCAGGTTTTTCGATGGAGGTTGGCTTGGTTTTTACCATTGTATTGAAGTCGACTGTATTGATCTTAGTAGCTGATGCATTTTAGTCGAAGCATAAGCGGTAATCCTACTGTTCAATTTCAAGCAAAAGCTTGTTTTGCTGTTTAAGCGACTGCAGGCAGCCTTCAGTCACTGTGTTGGGCCAGTTCAGCAGTACCCTTTTCCCCTTCTAGTCGAAGTCATAATTGTACCCTTACTGCTTAATCTAAAGGGGAACGTGGCCTTGCTGTTTAAGCAACTGCAGGCAGCCTTCAGTCCCTGTGTTGGGCCAATTCAGCAGTACCCCTTTCCCCCTACGTCTTAAGTCATAGGAATGACCCCACTGCTCAATGTCAAGCAAAACATTGTTTTGCTGTTCAGGAAGCCTTCAGTTCCTGTATCGGGCCAGTTCAGCAGCAAACCCTTTCCCCTTAAATCATAATTGGTAAGCTTGCTGCTTAAAGCGGAATGTTGTCTTGTTGTACAGGCAACTCCAGGCAGCCTTCAGTCCGTGTGTTAGCCGCCTAGCTCAGCCGCAACCCTCCTCCCCTCCATAACTCTTAGTCATATGCGGTAACCTTACAGCCCAATATAAACAGAAACCTTGTCTTGTTGTCCAGGGGACTGCAGGCAGCCTTCAATCCCTGTGTTAGCTGCCTAGCTCAGCTGCAACCCTCCTCCCCTTCTTAACTCTTAGTCATATGCTGTAAGGATATGGCTAGATCTAGGCCTCTCAGGCTCTCTGGGATGATGTGCAAGGAAAGGATCAGGGTTTAGGTCTTTGGGGTTTAGGGATTTGAATGTGTCACTCAGGTGTGTACTGCCTGGAACGTCCTGTTCCATAGCGGTTGAGCTGCAAGGCTTGGTAAGCAGGCAGCTTTGGTGTGTTGTCGAGAGTATATAGAGCATGTTGTCGTGTGCTTCTAGGAGCTTTTCTTATGTAAGTTCCATAGTGCTGGCAGTTGGGTGTAGTCAGTTAGGGTCCCGGTTCGGTATAGCATGTCCCCGTCGAGATACAGGCTGGTAGCTACCTACAGCACAGCTACTTCCTTACATATGCGGTAACCCTACAGCCCAATGTAAAAAGACATATTGTCTTGCTTTTCAGGCGACTGCAGGCAGCCTTCAGTCCCTGTGTTGGGCCAGTTCAGCAGTAGGTGGCGTGCTCTCTGCTTACTCCAGCGGCAGCCTAGTACAGCAACAAGGGGTGTATTTCGTGTTTGGCATCACTGCGATCTTCCCGCTTATTGTAAGTGCTAGTGCACTGCTGATCGATGAGCGGCCAAGACCGGCATTGATTACACCATCGACACTTACTACATCAGCAGCAGCATCATCAGCAGCAGCAGCTGGTGTCGGTGGCGGCTGGGGGCAGGCAGGTGATGACTCATCATTATCAGCAGCAGCAGTAGCAGAAGGTGGAGTCAGCGGGGGTCGCTGGGGGTTGGGGCATAGAGAGGGTGGGGTTGGGGGTAAAGGGGAGTCGGGTGCGGGAGGGCGTGTGATAGATGTATTGCCGGACGGCAGCTGGCGGCAGGCAGGTGATGACTCATCAGCAGCAGCAGTAGCGGCGGCTGATGGTGGTGGCGGCTGGCGGCAGACAGGTGATGACTCATCAGCAGTAGCAGCGGCGGCTAGCAGCAGCAGCAGAACGCTAGACAGCAATCACACTAATGATAGGACCATCCCGCCTTTTTCAGACGACCCTGAGTCGCCATGGTTAAGAGATCCATCAGATCTGTCAGCCGCCGCCACCGCTGCTGCTGCCGGATCATCATCATCATCATCATCAACTGCTGCTGTTGCTGCCGGCAGCCGTCACTCATCACCTTGGATCATGCTGAAGGCGCAGGTGGTCAGCCAGGGTTTAGTCTTGTGGTCTGCATTGAAGCAGAAGCACATCCTGCTGCCTACGGTGTTTGTGTTTTTATGGCAGGCGACGCCGAGTGCTGATACTGCAATGTTTTACTTTTATACGAATGAGTTGAAGTTTGATGCGGAGTTTCTGGGGTGGGTGCGGTTGGCCGGGAGTGTGGCGGCACTGGTGGGAGTGGGGCTGTACAATACCAAGTTCAAAAAGGTGGGTAAGAATATGTACACGAGATAGCACAGTTTCAGGTGACCGATCCAGCTTTTATACCCAGCTAAATTCTCTTCCTGTACAATACCAAGTTTAAAAAGGTGAGAAGGGGTGGAGAGAGTATGAGACTGGAGACCACTGCATGCATGAGGGTGTGACAACATTCGGATATCGTTAGGCACTTAAGTGCAATTCAGGAATTGAAAGGCGAGAGGGAGAGCAGGAACAATGAGCAGGAATGGTCCCGGTTAGATGTGGCAGCATTGGTAGGGTTGGGGAGCCCTGTACAATACCAAGTTCAAAAAGGTGGGTAAGGATATGTCTATAGAGAGAGAATGCAATGTCAGGTGGCCCGTCCAGGTTTGAAGAATTCGCCATATGTTTTCGCAAGTGACAAGAGTCAGCCAACTTCTGGGGCAGGGCTTCTACTTTGCTCACAACAGTCCTGGCAGGGTGGGGAACTTGTGTATAGAGAGAAAGCTCTACATGCATTGTGATGTCACAACTGCCCCACATTCTGGGCATTAAAGTTCAAAACAGGAATAATGAGGCAGGAGGAAGACGGTTTTGAGATGCCCTTACATAGCATCAAGGCGGGGGAAGGGGGGGAGGGCAGGGAAGATAATTTCGGACCCCATCCTCTCTTTTTGGTCAAAAACTGTCTAAACCCTTGTCATCCCCAAGAGAAATTCTGAAGATAGTTTGTTTTAGGGGGGAAGGAAAAAGCGTCTTGGAGGTCACTTTCAGATATTTCTTCGCACCTTTGGTTTTCTTACTTGGCCTTAATAGTGGCAACCATCTAAAGGAATTTAGGGATCTTCTGGTAACCCTAGCTTGCTGGTGTCATGCCAAATACATGGCCCAGCTTCTGCTGAGTCCCTTGCACTGGTTTGAAGGCGTCAGTCTGGCTTTGGAACCATGGTGTCCAACTTTAATTCTTTGTTTGAGAATGGCAGATAGGCAGAGATGTTGAGATGATCATGCAGGACATCATGCAGGTGAAAAGCAGCAGGTGGTAGGGTCATACGGTTGGACTTAGGGTTAGTGACACCTAAACCCCGAGTGTCAGTTTTGGCTTGACAGTGTGGTTACAACCACCCTAAAGTACCATGCCGCCCAAGTCAATCATAGTGTGCAAGCACATGCTGACCATCAGAACAGCCCAGAAAACACAGCAGGGGGGCCCCTGGGCACAGTCCCTCAGGGGGGGGGGGAGGCAAGGGAGGGTCTGGAGGTCAAGCTCAGTGGGATTTTTAGGATGGGGTCTTGCAGGGTTTATCTTCGCCCCCCCGCCCCCCCCCCCCCCTTCCTCAATCAAAGGAGAAGAACATCTGGCCGATGAATCCTTCTGTAATGTCTCCCTAGCCAACTGAACCTCGTTGCACACAAAGCCTATGTAACCCTCAAATGCGCCCTGCCCCGTTCTGCTCCTTTATGTCAATGACCAGGTTCCCCTCCGTAAGATGTTATGGTGGAGCATGGTGCTAGGTACCGCCCTGGGCAGTACACAGCTGCTGCTGGTGTCAGGAGCAAACAGAGCCCTGGGCCTCAATGACAAGCTGTTTGTTCTGGGGGACAGCGTTATACTGACAGTACTGGGGCAGGTGGGTGGGGTGTGAATTTTATGTTTCTGTGTATATGGCTGAAGGTTGAGGACAGCTAATCAAAGCAGGGGATATGCCATAGCAGAAACTCCCATAGACCCTGCCGCAGGTCTAGGTGTTGAAAGCGCACAGGATACGGGTTGTCTTTGGCATCCACTAACCAGAAAACTGACAACATGTGCCTAGATTGCGTCCTTCATGCCTATCCCCGTTGACAACTTGGTGTCATTTGTTTGGTGCTGCACAGTCCATGGGCTGTAGTGCAGTTGGTTGTCTCTCTTTAACTTGTAATAATGCGATTCTAAAGATCAAAACACATTTGATGGGGCATGCGCCTTGGGTTTCCGCCTTGCGTTTCCTGCACCGATGAATGTTTGTTTGTTTTTGTCCTCTGCCTGCTTGCCTCAGGTGTCCTTCATGCCTATCCTAGTACTAGCTGCCCGCCTCTGTCCGGAAGGAGTTGAGGCCACACTATTTGCCACTTTGATGTCGATCCTCAATGGGGGTGCCTTCGTCGGCAGTGCCTTGGGCGCTTCCCTTACGGCTCTGCTAGGCGTTAACTCAGCGAATTTTGACAACCTGTTCCTGCTGGTGGCGCTATGTACTGCAAGCACAATGCTCCCGGCGCCTTTTCTGAAGCTGCTACCTGCAGATGTAGATCAGGAGCCACCTCCCTCGTCAAAAGAGGAGGAGGATGTGGATGGGTCGGGTAGTGGCCCCAGATGAGCAGTAGTGGTGGGTGGAAGGGAGTAGCTCAGTGATTTTAAGTAACGACCAAGTTACCAATCGAAGGCGGCCTTGGACTCAAGGGTTACAATACAATACAATACAATACAAGTTGGGGGACTGAAAACCCTCCCGGCACTAGCCTGCAGGCCTACTTCGTGGCCCATGGGAGATCGAACCTTGTTCGCAACCTTTGTAATTGTACCATACCCTATCCACTTTTACGCCATTCAGCCTAGTTTGGCTCCGTTACGGGCGCCCCCTTTGTGGGGCCACTTTGTAATCTGTAATCTGTAATCCCTATCCACTTTTACGCCATTCAGCGTGCGGTGCGCCCGTCACCCCGCGTGGAAGCGATATGTACCCAAACACACTCTGGGTCGGAGCGGCCGTTGATGGGGTTCGAACCCACGACCTCCCAAGCACCAAACGAGCGCCTTAAATCATAGGGGGCTAGTTCACCGAACCACGGTCCCCGTTCAAAGGGCATCATGCCGGCCACGGCGGTGGCCGGCCACAGTTCGGCAGCGGTGACTTGCACGTTTGTGTAGAGATGACGGCGGAAGCACGCGGAACCCGTTCTAATTGATAATTTCTATCGATTCGTGCTACAGAAAGCGGAGACTGTCACATTCCGTATTAGTCACTCATTGCAAATGTACTCCCGTACATCGCATCCGGTTCATGCAAGGAATTATACACAAATACCGTCTTAGAAAAAGGAAAGCATCTTCTTTAAGCACGCATAATAGTACGACCAGATGCTCTACAGCGCACCCGATTCCGAGCTAGCTTCTGCCCAAAAGATGAAGGGGCACCAGTGAGTGGCAGACCGCCGGCGAGGGTGAGTTGGAGAGTCTTACAACGTCGCGGGTGGCGCCAGCCGCAAGGCTTGATTGCACTCACTTACTTTAATTTGACATGATTTAGACAGGAACCAGCCTCTATGAACGGCATTGTGGCTTTGCCGTTCGGTGCTAGAGCAGCATGTCGCAGTACACAGTGTGTGCAAATGAGCATACTGATGCTGCAAGCCTTAGAATATGGCCACATGGTGTCTAGTATGTTGATTACCGGTTTTGGCTGTGATCTGAAACTATTGGATTTACTAGCCTTCCACCTTAAAGCATAAACCCCGCTAATAGCAGAAATGCACAGCTTGCAAAGCAACCTTGAGCTGCAGCTTTGCAAACTTCAGACTGCATGTTGCAAAGCAGCAGGTGGTGATGCACAGTTCACACTATATAGCAAAACAGCACAGCACGAACTTTGCAACAGTACGCACAAAGCTTTGCCAATCAAGTGCGGAAAAGTAGCAGCATCCCAGCAGCTCAACATGCATATTCATGCCCCCACATTCATACCACAGCCAGCAACCAATGGGCCTTGCTTGCTTCTGTTCACCCATATCAGCAGCAGCAGAAAGTGGAACCCTGCAATCAAGCATGCAGCAGCTGGCACACAACCCCGCCCTTGTGGTGTTGGTAAGGAGGCATAACCCCGACAGAGAGAGAGAGAGAGAGAGAGAGAGAGAGAGAGAGAGAGAGAGAGAGAGAGAGAGAACACTACGCAGAGAAGGGGGGAAATCCCTTCTTGCATATGTTAAGGAAGTGGACCCGTACCTAATATATATAGATAGGCCCACTACCAACCCCGACATACCTCATTAATGAGGAGTATGCTCCCGGATAATGAGGATATCTTGCTCCCGGCAGGTCAATATTTGGATCTGTTTGATTCGGAGTCGGAGACAGATGTTCCTAGTGATTCGTCTGATGAGGAACTGGTTGAAGTCTAGATAGCTACATGTTTGGGTATTCGCCTTGGTTGGTGTGCTGGCCGTCTTGGGTGGTACATATGCGGTGGACTTACTGGACATCCTGCTTGGTTGGTGCTCTGGATTGTGTTTGATTTGGATACACCCATCAGTCTCCTGCTGGTGATTTGTTTGCCGTGTCCGTAGTTGGATGTCTGCTTGGGTATTCCTCTTGCTTGGTGGTATGGATTCCATTGTTTTTGGACCCATCCGATGGTGTGTTTGGTCGTTTCGACCTAGCAGCCCTTTGCGGTTGCCGCACCTTAAATTTTTGTTTGTTTTGTTATGCCAAAAGCCAAACGGGAACGCATACAAGCGGCAGCATGTGCCCTCAAAATGTGCTATTAATGGTACCAGCGTGTAAAAAGAAGTTCTATTGAGTTCTATTACCAGCTTGTGAACACATACAGTGTGGCAGGTAAATTTGCACACACATACAGATTCCAGAACCCAGGCCACAGCTTCATGTGCCCTCATACAGCTCAGGGTGGTTCCACAAAGCAATCAATGATCTGCAGGGGGCTGGTACATGCTGAGTTTTGAGACCCCCTTGTCTTGGCTGGTAGCTGAGCCAGCAGCACAAGCTCTGCCACTCAGAAGAACAAGAACAGGAAGACGAGAAGGGATGCAGCACAGGAGTGAATTTTTGTTTGTTTGTTTGTTTGAATTACCCAGGCGCTGCTCTGCCACCCACTAACCACCCACCAATATACAACATACACACCCAACCAATCATGTTGCCCTCATGCACTGTCTACGAGGGCAGCTTGCATGGGTGGGTCTGAATCAAAAGCATTGACAGACACCTTTCATCTCTCCTGAACTACGGTTCAAGCCTCACCCAACACAGTGGCTTAAAAGACAGCCAGCCAGAAGCAGATTGGGTATCAGCATGCAGTCCTGCAGAAAGGTCCCCATCCCTGGTGCCTGAAATTATGCATATGGAAATTCACCCAGGCACTACAAATTGCCTATTTATGATCAGGCAAGCTTCATTCATCCACACATCTGTCATACAGAAACTTCTGTTAGAGTTAGTTGCCTCATACTTGCCCCACACAGTTTCACCAACACCACATAGAAGCACACTGATGCCCACCGTAATAAAATGCGTACTCTCAGCATCACCTGTATGAAAAGAAGGTGCATCCTAGGATATTCAATACTCAAATCAAAAGCCAGATCAGATCAGGGAGCTTGCAAGGGCAGCACATTTGCACAAATCGTAGTTACATCTTGCTAAGGATGGTCCTGTTAGCACTCCTTTATGAACTCCGCAATATGAGATGAGCACGTGTGGCACCCTGACCTGGAGAATATGGTAGCCATCCTCCAAATATACACTTGAGTTGCATTGCCTACCAACGCCATAATAACGATCTCATGCACCCAGACAAGGTCCCCTTCCCCAAGACGTGCCTGAATGGCCCTCAAGTAGGATAGTAGTAAGAAGCAGCAGCGCCGGCACTGAGAGCAATCGCTCTACCGGCGCTTAGTGTGATACGGTATCCAGCTTCCCTCGGCCATCATTGCATGCAGCTGCAATTTGACAATCATACATAGCCCTTAACCATTGTCGGCAGAGGTCAAACATGCTAAGCACAACTAAATCTTCATCATTCTGGATGTTCAGCAGCTGAGCATGCCCCAAGGGTAACATACGCTCCTGCAGAAAAGCACTTGATCAATCCAAAGTGCTGCAACGCATACGGCACATTAGGCTAAACATTTCAGTTCAGTGACCCGAACCCCAGGCCCGCTCAAGCTCTGCAACCATGCTCATGGGCTGACATGTATGTGGCAAAGCATAAAGTTGCAAGCAGACCCCACATATGCCCACAAGCTAAGCCCTGGATCCAATATCACCGCGGACACCAAAACTCTGTTGCCGCCTAAAGGGTCAGCAGCCATTGATCGACGCCACTCAAGTAACATCCAAGGGCAACCACAACACACACCACTGTGGCCCCGGACGTGTGCCCATGGGTTTGCCAATGTAAGATCCCACACCATAGTGCCCCCACCTTTGGCACCTTCCACGGGCCGTTTTGTTCAGCCAACCTGTGGCCATGTTTTATGATATGATAACAGCAGCTCGCCGGGCAAGTGAGTGAACTGACAAGTGGGCAGAAGCTTGAAGAGAGGAGCCAGCAAACAAACTATGCCTTTGCTACCTATGCCTTTGCCTTACACCAATGGGCCCCTCCCTTAATCTTACGCGGGAGGGCACCTCACGCCCCTCCTTGCGTAGCTCTCTCTCTCTCTCTCTGCCTTTGCTACGTGTTTGCAGCCCCGGTGGAGCCGATCTTACAAACTCCAAGTGCCGTCAAGAACAGCTGGCTCGGCACTTTAACCCTTTAGAATCCGGTAAATTAAGCAGATTCCAGCCCATGCCAAGCCATATATATAATGTATTTGCATAGCTATGGCAGATGCATCTCAAAGCCCCATATCAGAGGTCCGGGGGACGGTAAAGGGTTAAAGAGAGGGAGCAAGGATGGGTTGCACAAGCGCCTTTCACCAGGTGGACTTACTTAATGTAACAAGAGAAAGAAGGCATGACTGCAGAAAGTAATATGTCGAGCACTCTTGCCCTCACCTTGGAATATGCATGTGTACATCATGTCCATGCATGCTGGTAATAACATCTTGCTTGGCCACGGACCCACTCCTCACTGAGCAGCAGACACACTCATTTGCTCATCTGCATGCATGCATCCCAAAAAAGCCCAGTCCACTTTCTCTGCCACTATGGCCATGCCCTCACGGACTAAAGCGGATTAACATCCAAGCCTGTTTTTACATACCCTGGTATCATCTCCCCGCCACACCACCATCCTTCACTTCCAGGAGAAACAGTTGCGCAAAAAAATCTCCCCAGTAGAAACATGTTTTAACAAAGTTCTTGCACCTTTCTGCAAAAGGATTGAGCCCTGAACATGCGGAACGCTCGGGTCCGTGCCACCTACACAGATTTGTATTCATACATCAAACCACCCAGCCACACTAGCAGCTTACTAGATAGAGGATACACACCCAGCAACGCACTGCAGTCACAACAATCAAAGCCATAGTCACTCACATAGGCAAAGTCAAAAAAATCACAGCTTCAGTTCTTTGTCTACATGATAGCACTAAGGGACAGCCTAAGGTGCCATAACCCCGCTTGCGCTAAAAACTCACGGGCGGAACCAAAAAACCACGTTACGTGTAGCTACAACATGTCCCTCAATTCACACTTAATCAGCTTGCACCAAGGAGGGCTTTACAGTCACGTACGTAACTAGTACACAGTCCCCATCCCAGCTGAACTGCTTCAATATATGCCACCAGCAGCCACTCACCACGTACCACCCACCACAGCTGAGAAGGCCAAAATATCCAGAAGATCCAAACAGCTCACTCAACGTCTCCGTGTCATAAGGCCCCAGTAGTGCACTTGATTCGAGTTCCAAGAAAGAGCCGGTTCACTTGCCACTGTCTGACCACAGAGAGAAAGGCAGCTGGAGGGAGGTGCGAGTCGCCAGCCGCCTGAGCCAAAGACTGAAGAATGGTGGATACGGTCGAAGCCCGATGATAAACTGTGCTGCCTGCCACCAAGTCAGTATCCCCATGGCATGGCATGTTAGGCACCAGTCCAACCAATGTAGCTTCACCTCAACTGCCGTCAGCTGGCTACTGCAAAGAGCAAGCTCTTCATGGATGCTGCCGTCCAGCAGGAGCGGATCGATTATGGCACGGATCTCAGCAGCAGTAGAGCTTGTCCTCGCTCCTCCTCCTGATCCCTTTACAACTGCTGCTGTAGGTGTTGCTGCTGGAATGTGGTAACCCCCCGGGCTCTGTGTACTCAGGTCGCTCATTGTTGCTGCTGTGCTGGCATTCATCAAGCCTAAACCCCAATTAGCCGCCTCTACAGAAGCAGTAATTGCTCCTGTCCATGGTTTGCTGGCAACCCCTGCTGCTGCTGGAATCTCTGTTTGCCTTAAGCCCTGCGTGCCCCCACCCACTCCTGCTAAGGCATCTACGGAGCCCCACTCCCAGCTAGCACCTCCTCTGGCTACTCCTGCAGCTGTTGCTGCTGCTCCTGCGGCTGTTGCTGTGCTCTGATGTATGTCGGCAACCCCTCCTGCTGCTGCTGCTGGTGGTGGGTACCAGCTTGAATGGACCCTTACTGCTGCTCCCGTTACTCCTGTGCGCACATGACCCCCACTGGCCCCTTCGCCTGCTGCTGCTGCTGCTGCTGCTGCTGCCTGGTGCCAACTAGTGCCGCCCTTATGCGCACCAGTTCCTGCTGCTCTCCCGCCACAAGCTGCATTTGCCATTGGCATACACCTGCGACATGGATCTGCAGCATAAGCAGATGCTGGTGTCCTGCAGCACGGAAAACATCAAGCAGGTAGAGTTACACCTTGCATGTATTCAGTCATGCCAGCCTGCATTGGTCGATTCACCCAAGCCCGTGTTGTGCCCTGGCGATGGAGCCAGAGCAAATGGAAATGAAGCTTCAACTGTTAAGCACTGTGCATGAAGCCATCAAGGCAACCTGTGGTGTCATTGCCATATGTATGTAGTCGATTTAACCTTGCCTGCAGAGAGGTTAATGTGCACACTCAGTCATGCAGGAGCCAGCTGACGCTGCAGAAGTGTAGTCGAAACAAATGGAGCTGACAGCTGCGACGCGGCATCTTCTGGTGCATCCATCAGCATGATTTACACCAATGCTGTTCACTCAATGGACGCAGCCAGCCAAGTGAGTCCCAATGGTATCCTCAAGCATGATGCATGCACATGAGTCTACTATGGAATACTGCATAGAACAGGAGAAACTAAGGATCATGACGTCATGCTGCTAAGTGTTTGTGCATAACAAATACCTATCTGGTTCCCTTCGATTCGGGGTACCATGCAGGGATGCATCCAAGGGTCTGCAGACTCCAGCAAGTAGTATCATGAGCTACTCATAACATGTTACACTCACCTACTACAGCCTTCGCCTTCACCTCCTCCTGCAGCTGCTGACGCATATGCTGTTGCTGCTCTGGCTGCTGCTGGAGCTGCTGCTGCTGCTGCTGCTGCTGCTGCTGCTGCTGCTGCTGCTGCTGTATTATTTGCTGACTGTGATGCCATAGGGTGCATCTTGGTCCCGAGTGACAACAGCTGGGAGACGCGGGCTGCAATATGTGCCTTCTGCTGTGCTAGAGGAGCTTGCAAGCCCTGGAAGATATCCAGCAGCTGCAGCATAGATTGGAGCTGATCCTGGGTCAAGGCAACCTGCTCGGTGACCTTATCAAGGAGAGCATCAGGAGGGGCTGACCCTGCGCCCTGTGGGGTACGCAGAGAACTGCGCTTGTTCTCTATGGTGAAGAGGAGTGCAGAGACAGTCCAACCGTTCATGGCATTTAAGATACGTGCTGCTATGCTACAGAGGACTTCAGGAGGGGGGTCGGGGTCCATGCTATTGTTCAGCATTGTGAGCTGCATGAGGTCGCTGTGAAGGGAATCAACCCAAGCACGAACAGCAGGTTGCCCTGCAGCCCATATTTCTCGAATCTTCTCTGTTACTGCAGGGTCGTACAACGCACATAGCAAGCCGCTGTGGACGATGGATAGCGGCATGCCGTTTAGCACAGACTTATGGATGGGCCCAGCGATTCGCTGGCGGTTAAGGAAGGAGCGTACAAGCGCAGGGGCTATGTCTGGGGTGGGCTTGGGCGGGCAGTTGCACTTAAAAGGGTCCTCTAGTAGATCTGCGGCCCCTATTGTTTCGGAAGATATGAGCTGCTCCAAGTGGCTGGCTATGGCAAGCGCATAGGGGTCAAGCGGGCTGCCGCTGCCTCCTAGGGTTGCCTGGGTGGCGTGAGTCGTCTTTAGGAAGCTTGCCGCCTGACGTGTGGCAAGACAAATGCCGTAAAGCATATCAAAGCGCAGCTGGAGTCTACCGTTTACAAGTTGTAGCTTGCTCGCTTGCGCTGCCAAGTGGTCCTTCTTTTTCTCAAGCTCGTGCATTTCTTCAGCCTTCAACCGAAACTTAATAGAGGGCTTCCCATTTACGCCCCAAGCCGGCAGCATGTTTCTGTACACGAAATGGATCACTTGGAGCAGCACAGGGATGGTCCTCCTACAGCTCACGTCTGTCCAGCATCATAGAGTACAGCAGTGTACAGTGGTCGCACATGACCCCACGCTTGTGCTGGCCTTAACTGCACCTCCATGTCAATGGAAGCAGTTTACGTACGGTTAGGAACAGGAGTATCACGGAAGAGCGGATACCCTCATAGGACCCCCGGGTCTGCGGTGTGCACCGAGACGTCACCCGACACTATGAGTAACTTCCGGCACCATATAGGTCCTGCAGCTATATATATGAGTGGCATTTCTCCTAAACAGTCACATAGCTGTACACTACATAGATGAAGCATAATCTGCTTGAATGGATACCTGAAGGCCCCGACCGACTCATCTCTCGTTGTTGTACAGAGATACACCATACCTTGCTACCAATCGTTGTTACTCCGTTTTGCCGGCACTTTGTAGAATGGATGAGCTTGACGATTATAGGCTCAATCATTTGCCGATGTGCTGCCGATTCACCTGTCTGGTGTGACACTCACTACTGAGATAGGATACTCCCCATTTTTCACAAGTGGAGTCTGCTTACACACAGGTTCTGTTGGGAGGACGCACACTACATAGGGAGTAGACCACAAAAGAACTTCACAGGTTACAAGAAGCTTAGGGCATCCTTGTTGGTGAGTGGCGGAGTATCTTATTACATTTCATAACATGCCATAGCAAAAGTGCCATAGGCCCCGCACCTCAAGGTGTCACAAAAACAGCGAGGTGAAACAGAATACGGGTTGGTCAACAACAACAACAAACATTTATCATCGGCAGGTATGCCAACATATGCCAAGACATGAGGTCCAGCAGATAGGTCAAAAGCACCCAAAACCTCCACTGCCCCAATGGGGATATACAACAACAACAACAACAAACATTTAAGGTGTGGCAACCGCAAAGGGCCGCTAGGTCGAACCGACCAAACACACCATCGGATGGATCCAACACAATGGCTTCCAGACCACCAACTCAAGCAGTACTGATACCGAGACATGTGTCCAGGCAAGACAGAGCCCATGATCAAGAACACCACCCACTCCTCCATCGGTTGCAATGGCATGGCAAACAATGACGATTACCACGGGCTGGAGATACAATACAATACAATACAATACAATACAAGTTGGGGGACTGAAACCCCTCCCGGCACTAGCCTGCAGGCCTACTTCGTGGCCCATGGGAGATCGAACATTGTTCGCAACCTTTGTGATATAAGAGCCTCCCTACCCTCCTACTTAGAAAAACAAGGAGGGGTTGTAAGCCAGGCGCAAGCAATAGTTGGTAACAAACCCCATTGGTTGGACCTCATGCCACATCAGAAGGGTGAGCAAGAGCATTCCTAACCTTCCAAGCAGCTGATACATATTGAGCTATTCACTTAAATGCATGCTTGAAAGGACCATATACTAAGCCAGATTCCTCATCGACGTCTATCCCCTTAGAACTCTTCATTAAGCATGCTATGCATCTTCTCCTCATCAGATTTTCCATCTAAGATCTGACGCCCGGCGTCCACTCACTCACAAGATCTGACATTTTGCAGCAACATCAGGGTCAGAAGTCAGCTTCTCCCACAGCTTTTGCCTTTGTGCCTGGAGTGGTAAACAGGACAGTCAACAAGAAGTGTTCAGCAATTTCAGCGACATCTCCCAATTCAGGGCCAAGGTCACAAGACTTGCAGCACTCCCTACGTGCATTTTGCCTGCTAGCCCTCTCCATGCCGAATTTTGCTGTCATTGTGTTGAGAGGAAGAATACCCACGTAATGATTTTGAAATTCTTAGACCAATTTAAAGAGAGGCCCGGACAATGCAGTTCGAGGGCCACAATACAAGGACCTCACATGCATTTGCCGAGAGCAGTTGTATTTGAGGGCAGACGGCAGGTTCTACCGGCTTCCGTGCTCGTCACGGATGGCTGCCCTCAGCCCGGTAAACCACGATCGAGGGTTCTGTGTTCCCGGAAAGCAGCCTGCGGCGGTGGTTGCCTGCTTTCGCACC
>OY744499.1:9506759-9615214 GCA_963556185.1 Pseudopediastrum boryanum | reverse complement strand
GTCATCAAGCAAGGGGAGTAAAGTGGCAGTTGCAGTAGCGAATCATAGTCTAATACCCTTCATGTATCGGCCATATTGCCACCGCCACTGCATATATGCGACGGTGCTGCACGGCCCAGAGGGCAGTCGGTGCAGTGGTCTCTCTACTATATATGCGACAGACGGACCAAGAATGGCTGTTGCAGCCAGCAGCGCGCGGCGGTACCCGAGAACTTCTTGGCTGGTCGCAAAGATTGCGCTCATCTTACCGTCCTGAAGCCGGTTCCAGGTTCCGGTTCCAGGGCAAAATGTGCTCAGTTCCGCGGTTCCAGCGATGCCAAACATGTCAGTTCCTGGTTCCAGCCCTGGGCCACCCTCTGGCCAACATGTCACATGCTGGTTCCAACAAGTTTATTACAAAGTGTAGAGTGCTCAACTGAGTGCAAGAATAGCATTTTCCATTGTACAATTGGTTTTAATAAGTACAAATCATCGCTGGCTTCTGGGGCTTCGCCCCAGACCCCACCAGGGGGGCTGTTCCTCCCCCCTGGACCCCCGCCTCCTGCTTGGGTCCATGCTGCGCATCGACATGGCATGGTCTCCCCCAGAAAAGTTTGGTTCCAGAGGCCTTGTTCAAGTCTAGTTCTGGTTCCAGAGGAGGTTGTGGAACCGGCTTCAGGACGTTATCATCTTGCTATCAATCGCCAGCCTAGATATAGTATATGACACAGTCACAGGGTGTTTCTATTGGTATTCCGGAATTGGAACGGAATACAGTATTCCTGTTTCTTATTCCTACCCTATTCCGGAATAGCCTTTTGCCATTTCCATTGCCACGGAATTGGCCTCTAGTGTCCCTGTCACTAGTACTCGGTGTCACCAGCAGCACACCCCCCTGGCAGACGCCACAGCATCTGTTTCTGCTGCCTCAAGACCCTTCGCATGGTTGATGTATGTCATGAAGGGTCTTACGTTGGCAATCAAGCCTGTGTTCTAACTTCTGTTATGTCATGTCACGATGATGCTTCGCAAAGCACTCATCCCAAGCAATGCCCCAGTCAGTTGGAGCCAGTACACTGCCAGTGAGTGGCTTGCTGCTCAACAACATTCATCATGCATGCATGCTTTGGGTATGCACATGCTTGTAGGCATGCTCTGCACTACTCGGTTACCAGGACATGTCAGATATGGAGATTAGCGAAGCGTTGGCTGAGGGCGATCGCAGGGCATACATATAGGAACCTGAAATCCGGCAGTCGGGCGCCAAGTGGCCGGCTCGTTTCGGCTAATAAGCAGGTATGATAATCTGTCTGTCCTGGTGTCACTCATGTCGAACATGTCAATGCCAGTCAGCTTTTTTGTTTTTGGCATTCTGACACAGTGGGCTTGCTTCTGGGGTGGTCTGCTGCATTTTCAGGCTGGGTCACTGGTGTCACCTGTGGGGTGACAAACTTGCATGTCCTGGTTTGAGTGGAAGATGAAGGCATTTGATGAATTCAATAGCGCCAATGTGTTCCTAGGACTGTGTTTGGCCGTAACATATAGGAACCTGAAATCCGGCAGTCGGGCGCCAAGTGGCCGGTTCGTTTCGGCTAATAAGCAGGTATGATAATCTGTCTGTCCTGGTGTCACTCATGTCGAACATGTCAATGCCAGTCAGCTTTTTTGTTTTTGGCATTCTGACACAGTGGGCTTGCTTCTGGGGTGGTCTGCTGCATTTTCAGGCTGGGTCACTGGTGTCACCTGTGGGGTGACAAACTTGCATGTCCTGGTTTGAGTGGAAGATGAAGGCATTTGATGAATTCAATAGCGCCAATGTGTTCCTAGGACTGTGTTTGGCCGTAACATATAGGAACCTGAAATCCGGCAGTCGGGCGCCAAGTGGCTCGTTTCGGCTAATAAACAGGCATGATGAGGTATGATGAGTTCCATGCCTGCATAATGAGTTCCATGCCTTTGCTTAGACGGAACCTGAGCATAAATATGGCTGCGGCTTGAACTTATGTAATATCGTCATTGTAATGCTGCATGTATGCAGCATTCGTGTCCGTAGTTGGATGTCTGCTTGGGTATTCCTCTTGCTTGGTGGTATGGATTCCATTGTTTTTGGACCCATCCGATGGTGTGTTTGGTCGTTTCGACCTAGCAGCCCTTTGCGGTTGCCGCACCTTAAATTTTTGTTTGTTATGCTGCCAGAGTAGATCTTGTCTTAGCGCTCTCCTCTGTAACAACCCCATCTCTCTCATATACGCTCCACCTGTGAGTGGCGGAGTATACCAGTTCAGTTTCATAGTCCGATACATTGTCATGTCATGTTGTACTCGCCATCATAGAGATGGACCAGGCACTATTACATCACTAAACTAGCACGGTAACGTCCCACTCCTCAGAGTGAAGAAAAATCCACTGGCCCTGGAATGGGTAGTTCCGAGCAGAATCATCCCAGATATACGAGGCCTGGCGTCACAAGGATACCAGGATGCGCAGCCTTTGGTTATAATCGAGCGCAGGGAGGCAACCCCTACGTCACCCCCACAAGGAGGGTCACCAATGCTTGCGCAGTGGCATAATGTAGGGCTGGGTATACATGTTTCGGCTGCAGCCCAATGCGGCCTCATCAGTACCCTTTAGTGAATACATTGTCCAATAGCTCATGTCAAGCTTTTTTGCAGTACCCTAGCCACAGCAGGGGACTGTAACCTGCTTGAGTGCAAGAGGGGAGTGGGGTCTTCCTACACCTAAGAGCTCTGACCAAGCAGAGCAGACATGCATTAGCAATGTTTGTCTAAAGTTGCTAAGTCATTCATGGCTGAGGTAGGCCTAAGCCTGAATTTGGCTAAGGGGGAAGCAGGGGGTCATTGACCTCGGAGCCTTTCGGAGCCTTGAGCACAGTACAGGTTGTACTGCCTGCTCACTGTCAGCCACGCTTAAGCCTTTCGAGCCATTTCGCCAGGTCTACATATACCAGTGCATCCAGGACTCGTTATCTTTTATGGTGTCTTTCCTACTTATACCAGGACTACGCTCCGTGTTTTGCATCTTGTGAAGTCCTGCGTGTCGTGTGTTGCATGCGCGAACGGTAATTGCCAAATAAGCCTCCACTCTGACTCCGTGTGAGCAAGGGCTAAGTCTCCGTTCAGCTAGCCTTCCCGTCGAGAAGCGGAGCTACCTCTATGTTCGAGAAGCCTAGCCGCGACACGAAGCCTGCCGAAGTCCTCTCCAGCAGCAACAGACCGAGCCGCTGTGAGCACCGAACATCAGACTTTCAACCACGCTTCCGCTCAATAGCAGGCAAGGTGCCTTACTTGATCCTGTGGACCGATCCTGGTTTCGGAGCTTGCCCTGCTTCAAGAAGATTGAGTGCTCATGGCTGCAGGAGCTGCTATGGCCCATCTGCCTGCAGGAGATGCTGTTTACATGGAACTTGGTAGTGGCTACCAGGATTACGCCCAGGAGACATGGAACATTGAACTGATATCTTGCTTTGAGGGTTCTCAGTACCCATACAGCAACAGTGGACGCTTATGGTTGGACAAGTTTCAGCGCATTTCTTTGAGGGCAGGTTGGGATGAGGAGACAAAGTTGGATGTTGCCCTCTTACGTTTGAGTGGTGAGGCTGAGGCCTGGGCAGACTCCAGAGACTTTGCTAGTTTCCCTGAGTTCAAGGAAGCTTTTGAGTCCAGGTTTTGTCAAGCCCCACCAAATGCACTTCTGCTCCTTAACAAATGTGTACAAGGTGATGGAGAGTCAGTGGATCAATATACGGATCGCTTCATGCCAAATTGCTACCGTTTGCAGATCGATATTGGCATTCCATTTCTGGTCACTCAGTATGTTCAAGGGATGAAGGGTAATCTATGCAGGGATGTCTTAATATCCAAACCCAGTACTGTGTTAGAAGCACACCGAGAGGCTCATTACCTGGAGCAAATGGACATGCAACCAAATTGTGTCTCCCAGTCTTTGGCTACTGCCGCTTCTGCTCCCCTGCCTGAGAGTATGGCTCAGATGTCTCAGGGCCAGTCAGCTGACCATCCGCGAGTGTCCGCAGACGTACATCCTGCCACTCCATGGGAGCTGTCACTGTCTGCCCAACCTGGGCCAACCCACAGGGACAAGCGCAGGCCAGTCAGGCACATGGGTTATGTTCATAACGAAGCTGGTGGTGGTGATGACTTCGAATGTAAGAAGGTTGAGTTGGCTGACCTTGCTACTAAGCTGCGAGCTTTTGAAGCTACTTTGGATGGCTATCTGGCCCAGCTTGGAGTAGCCCCTGCAAATGTGTACCCATGCGATTCTGCTACATTACCAACAATCAGCCCTAAAGGCAGACATTATGGTTTCATGGTCAATCTGGTATATGCTTTATATGCAAATGTTGAGCAGAAGGTTGTAGCATGCTTTGATGCTTTGGAATCAGAAGGACAGGACACTTGTAGGCCAGCTGTTGCTGAAGCAAGGGTTGCTGTACCAAATCTATCTGATTGGCAGTCCGTAAAAAAGCCTGAGTCTTTCTATGGCAATGGCCTATCTGGTGAAGGGACTTGTGGACTAGCAGATGAGGAACATTTTAAGCCACCAAAGATGGTGCTGTTGGCAGGTGTTTTCAAAAGATCTAATTACAGACATGCTGGAACTGTGGCTCCAGATGTTAAAGATGTGCCTGCCCTTGAGCAGTCAGGCACAAGAGCTGAGGGGTTGGGTTTGAGCAGAAACAGGCAGCTACCTGGAGCATTGGCTGCACGTATGCCTGTATCTTTGAAGGGCCGAGTGCACGCCAGCCAGACGTTTGTTGTCTATGCATGAGCAAATGCTGATGTCTGCATCAGCAGCTAAGGGTCTCAAGAGGTCTCAAGACTTTTCTGACCTCCACATGCTTAAGTTGAAAAGACCAACAGCCAAAAGGCGACTTTGTATGGTCTGCTTTGATGATCAAGGATGAACAGAACAAGATTTGTGGGGCTTGAAACGGCCTGCTTGTGGGCCAGGATACATAAGTGGCAGGAGCAGCATATCATATGTCTGCTATTCGCCTGTCGAACCAAGGCCGAAATACTCGTCTTGCATGTAGTCGATATTGGTGAACAGCTGGGCAGGACATAGGCGGCCTGGATGATTCACGGGCGCCGGTCGTTTTGCGTTGGAAGAGTAATGTGTGACAATGAGTGAGGGCGCCGGCGGACGTTAACAGGCATGACAACCAGCAGAGCGTCAGCCAGGCTTGCCATGTTTCGGCAAAGAGCTGCGCTATATAAGCGTGAGCACTGAAGGATCATGTTGTTAGTGTGAATTGGAAAGTGGTTGGGACATCTTGCAAATTGAAATCTTGCAAAGGCGTTTTCGGGGTTCAACTCGCGCGGAGCGAAGATAGCACCGTTCTGACCACGAAAACTTCGCAGGAGTCTAGCTTTGTACACGTTGTACTGTTTCTAATGTTCGAAGAAGAAGAAGAAGAGCTACGCCAGGCTAGTTGAGTAACTGAGGCTGAGGCGGAGCCTCTGCCAGAGTCCCAGCCTGCATAAGTTAAGGGAGAGGCAACTGAGGTCAGGAGACCTGGCCTCGTGGCCTCTACCATGGGACATACAAAGAGTTGGGCGGGCATCTCGCCCACCCACCAGTGTTAGTTATTTGCGTTTGCGCTTCCATGGGGCTTTTTTCTCTTTACTGTGTTCTTTCTTTTGTTTGGTTGTGTATATCCAGTGGAGTGGTTTGTTGTTTTGAGGTGAATTGCCCTAATCGTTGCCTTAACGTCCTGTATGTCCATTCACGCCGAGAGCGACCAGGTGGCTGCTAAGCTCCTTGTAGATGCTGCCAGCTACGCCTATGACCAGGGGGATGTAGTGGACGGTTGCATTACGATCCGCTTGTTGATTAGCACTGCATAGCCCTTTGTGTTGCTCCACGGCTTGCACCAGTTTCCCTTCCTTGTCGGTATCCCTTCAGAACTTCAGCTCCACGATCCAGTACTCGGCGTTCTGCCCATTAGCGGCGGGCTTGAATAGCAGGGCGTCTGGTTCTAATGTTCGCTTTCCGCTTGTTGAGAAGTTTCGCGACGTGGTTTGGCGCGGAGTGGCCAAAATCCATTTTGCAAGCGGGTTACAGTTGGTTGCAAAAGTTTTGGCCCAAAACTCAGATTTTGTTAGGAAATGGTCTGCTTCTGTGAAATGGCATGGCCGTTCATTGCTCTCTTGCACAGGCAGCTTCTGTATGAGGTCCAGGTTGTCACCAATGGGTGCGGTCAGCATCTCTGTTGCTCTGTGTTGCTTGGCTGCTGAGAAAAGCAGGGGTCTTGCAAGGGAGACAGCGGAGGCATTTTTGCTGCTTTTTAAGGGGGTAAATGCTGAGAACTGCCAGCAGGCACAGGTGCCCTTTCTTTACTGTTTAGCATATAGACCAGGTGTGAAGCAGGTCAATCAATCAATCAAAACGCAAGACCAGCAATGCCAATGGCCAAACAAACCTAGGCCACAAACACAAGGCTCCTGATCACAATCACGAAGCCACACAACCGATGGTGGATTTGCCACACACAAGCTGAGGCTAGATGCAACGGCGTGCACACCAAGGGGAAACAAACACCACCACTAAAACCCAAAACCTGCTCCACTTCCATCACACATGGGTGGCGGGGAGGCAGCAGGATCAAGCACCACCCTAGTAGGGGCTGGAGGTGGCTCCCACCACCTAGGTACTGGTGAACCACCATCCTCCCAGCCACTGAAAGGCACCACATAGCGCTCCACATGCTTATCAATAGCTTGCTTAGTGCGCCTTCTACACCTCACTAACCGTTGGCTTTCCCAAGGGTGCGTAAGATCCCACAACCTCTTCCTCCAAGCACTCTTAATCTGACATGAAGCCTCCCAGCTCCCCTCATCTTGACCAAGCACCTTCAGATCTGCACACACGCATTTCTCCCAGGTATGGCGAGGCCTACCCACTGGCCTCGTCATGTCACCATGTAATGAAGAGAACAACGCAATATGCGGCAACCTGCCCTCCTCCATGCGGCCCACATGCCCCAGCCACCTCAGCCTATTTGCTGTGATGTATGCTGACAAGGTGGCTACCCCACATGATTTCCTGATATGCTCATTGGTGTGCCGATCTGACAGCCTGACCCCCAGGATGCTCCTAAGGCAGCTAGAGTGCACCCGCTCAAGCTTTTGCGATTGCACTTTGGTCAGGGACCAACACTCACTCCCGAACAGCAGAATTGGCAACACATATGCCTTGTAACACTTCACCTTCGTAGCCAATGACAGATGCTTGGTACCCCACATCTTTTCAAACTGCTTAAACCTCCCCACAGCCTTACCCCTCCTGATATTCAACTCCACATCCAACCTGCCATCAGTCACAAGCACACTTCCCAAGTACTTGAACTGTGACACCTCTTTTACCACACCCTCACTGATAACCACCTCTGGTCCTTGCTGCACTGGCACATCCCCCTCCTTCCAATCCTTGTCAATGGACAGGATCTCAGTCTTGCTTGCATTGATGCGCAACCCAAGACTAGCAGCAACCTTGTCCATCACCTGCAGCATGACCACCAACTCCTCCCTGCTGGGACTTAGCAACACCATATCATCTGCATACAGCAGAACAGACAACAGCTCCACACACCCACCACTACCACACCCATCACGCTCAAGTTTCCCATCTGCATGATAGGCTAGCTTCACCCCACATCCCTCCGGCATCTGAGCCATTGCCTGCCGAACCACAAAGTCCATGTAGATGTTGAACAGCAAGGGAGCAATGACACATCCCTGCCGCACCCCGCCATGCACATCAAACCACTCAGACACCACACCACCCATCCTAACAGCAGCCTGTGTGCCAGTATGCAAGTCCATCAGCAACTCTATCAGCTTTGTGTGTACCCCGTACACATGCAGGATGCGCCATAGCGTGTCTCGCGGTACAGAATCATATGCCTTACGCAAATCCACAAAAGCCATGAATAGAGGCTGATCGAATGCTACAGACTTAGAGATGACCTGGCGTATGGTGAACAGAGCATCAGTGAGGCCCCTCCCCTTCCTAAAAGCAGACTGGTTATCAAGCAGTTGTGCATCGATATGAGAACTGATCTTAGCCAAAATGACCAAGACATACACCTTCCCCGGTATACTTAGCAAGCTTATCCCCCTATAGCTATCTCTCACTTTGCGCTCTCCTTTGCCTTTATACAGTGCCACCAACAGTGCACGTTTCCACTCTACTGGCGCTTTCCCTGACTCCCACACCGCCACAATGACCCTGTGCAACCATTTCAGCATGGTCCCACTGAGCTTTAGCATAGGCGCTGCGATACCATCAACCCCAGGAGCTGCCCCATTTCGACAGGCAAAGACAGCTTCTTCAACCTCCTGCACAGTAGGTGGCTGAGCTGCTGCTTCACTCTGCTGGTTTGCACCTTGCCCTGCCTCCATCTTCTGCACTAACTCCTCAATGGTCTGCTGCATTTGCTGGTCGAGCTTGGCAGGGCAGTTGAGGACATCAGCAAAGTGCTCAGCAAAGCACTTCACCACCTGCTCCCTGCTTTGGAACAGCTGCTTGCCATCAGCACCCCCTAGCACAGCTGTAGGAGCAGCAGAGCTACTGCCCTGCTGCTCCTTGAAGATCCGCTGGACATGCTTGTGGAACACGGCTAGATTACCAGCTTTTAGAGCATGTTCCGCAAACAGCGCTTGCTGCTTGAAGTACCGCTCCTGATCCTTCTTAACCGCTCGCCTAGCAGCATTATTGGCCTCCCTGTAATCTGCCCTGGTAGCATCATTAGGAGAGGACAGCACCGCTGCATGTGCTGCATGTTTCCGCTCAATCTTCTGCAAGGTCGCATCGGATATAGCGAAATCTCGGCGCCGCTGCTGAGGCTTGAGGTTTAGACCAGCCTTATGGGCTGCTTGGCTGGCTGCCGCTGTTAGCTGTGTCCATTCGTCTTGTGCCCTCTGCAACTGAGCCCCTACCAGACGGCTGAACTGGTTAGACATTGCCAGCTCAAAGCACTGCTGAGTTGCTGCAGATTCTTGCAGCCGGCTGCAGTCATAGGGCCGTGCTGGCTGTCCCTTCGCACTGTGCTGCTTGGCCACTGACAAGCGGAGGCGCATCGTAAGCACCAGCATTCTATGATCAGAGCCACCTGTATCAAAGCTGCGAAAGACCCTGCAGTCTGTCACACTTGACATGAACCGCTTGGAGACAGCTATGTAATCGATGACCCTGAGCACATCCTGCTTGTTTCTATTAACCATCTTGTGAGTAGCAGTCCGGTAATTGCTGTGCTTGAAGAAGGTGTTGGCTAAGCGAAGGTTCAAGGCACCAGCCAGCTGCAAGAGTCGCTCACCATTCCCTGAAGGCTGCTGCTTCCCAAAGCCATGAGGCCCCATAACACCCCCATACGGTTCTGGATCAGTGCCAACCTGGGCGTTGAAGTCACCCAGAAGGACTAGCATGTCCCTGGAAGGCAGCGCTGCCAAGATAGCTTCCAACTGCAGGTAGAAAGCTTCCTTGACCTCCTCAGGGGTGGACTCGGTATCAGTCGGCGAATATGCTACCACGATTGAGGCGTTTATCCCACTGCTGATTCTCACACGGACTACCAGGATTCGCTCACTGACAGCAGACCAGTCGATTAGGCAACGGGACCACTTCGAGTTAAGAAACAGGCCCACCCCATGTTGCCGTGGCTGACCCCCTGGCAGCCCGGACCATATCAACTGCCAGTCCTTCGTAACATTACGACATCCACTACCCGGTATCCTGCTTTCAGCAACACCACAGGCTCCAACGCCAAGGCGAGACAGCTGCATGACGTAAGAGGATAGCTTGCTCTGTACCGAAGCATCGTCACTGCCGAAAGTTCTGCAGTTCACGAAGCTGAGGCGTTCGGACCCCGTCTTAAGCAATCGCAAGTGCTCAACAGGCCCATGCCTCTTGCTGTGCACGTTGCGAGGTCGTTTGACCCGGTTGCATGGCTATACCAGGTGAAGCAGGTGCAGGGGCTATACCAGTTCAATGGCAGGGCAGGTGGGGGTAGGCAGGGCATGCGAGAAGTTGGGGCAAGTGCAAGGCTGAGCTGAGAGGGCTGTGGGAGGGGAGCAGATGGGGTGTGGGGCTGGCAACCACAGGAGGGGCAGAGGTGGAAGGGGAGAGCCAGGTTAAAAAAAGCAGGAGGGCTATAGGAACAGGGGGGAGGCTTGCTGGTCTGCGTCTGCGGCTAAGGCTAAGGCTGGCTGGCTGGCTTTTATATAGTATATTTATAGGGCACGCCCGGGGCTCGAACTCGGGACGTCTCGCGTGCGAGGCTACTTGTGGTACCACTTGGGCATACTAACTGCAGCACATTGATGCTCTGCCTGTTTACTTTCTTAAACATAAATGGTTGTAAATCAGGTCTTGCTGCTGCTGCTTAAACCCCAGCCTTATGTTCCGGCCAAAACTTTTGCAACCAACTGTGGACATTGGTTCTGCTGCTGCTGTTTGACAGAGGCAAGGGCTTTGGCTTGGGGCAGGGCTGGTTTAAGGTACCAGGGGCTGGACCTATGCAACAGTCACAGCCAGGGTGAATAAATTGTTGCATGTGCTGGCAACCCATGACGGGGGCCCTTCCTACCCCTACCCTCACCAGCTGCAGCAGTACACTAAGCAAATACCAACAACTGAGATACCTTGACTTGCACACTTCCCCTGGTAGCACATGCCATAGGACATTACAGCTGGAGCAGGGGCTGTCTCTGAAGCTGCCTGTGCCATGCGGAATACCCAAAGGGCATATCTGGTGCCCCCAAAGCAGGGTATACCCCCAGCACATGTAGCGAGCTGCTGTTCTCTGCAGGTGGAGCATGATTGGCATAGCCGATGTGGTATTGTAGAAAGGGGGAGCGGTGCTGAATAAAAACATATGCTTTGAGGAGGTTGTTGAGAGATCTGCTAGCACTATCATGGCAAGATCTGGTGGAAAGTGTTAAAACAGCAGTAGCAAGGGCACGTCGGGTCTAGAAGGTGGTGCTGCACCGAAGGGATATGCGTAACATGTCTTGTTTTACAACAAGCCTGGCCCAGTGAACAACTCTGTGGTATGCTAGACCTTGTTTCAAGCAGTGACAGGTGACAAAGAAAACAGTCCTCCAAAGTGGTGGTGACAGCGTGGGTGACAGCCTTGCAGCATAGGCCCGTCTCGCCCGCCGCTGATTGCAGCATGTAGAAGGAAGCTTCCTACCATCAAACTGGCATGCAAAGCACACCAGCTTCTGTTAATACTGAATCCTTGGCAGTGACCTTGAAGCTTATGGTAAGATTGCCAGAAGCAGGGCCCCTCCAGCAGGGGTAGCATCCATGTTGAAAACCACACTTTTTGCTGCCTGTAGCAATGCTCAGCATTGCAGGGATAGCTAATGTGGGGCCTGCTGTGCAGAGCATGCATGACTGCAGCTAGTGACATGGTACTGTAAAGCCAAGGAAAGCTTGCTGATAAATGGGAGAAGTTCCATTCCATGCACCCTAACTCAGGTGACCACAGGGGCGTACCCACTTTTGACCAAAATCTGAAAAGTCAGCTCAAGCACTTTCTCAATGCGGTTGCGGTTGCCACCAATTTAGCACAGCAGGCAATAATTGCATCAACAAGTTCTTTGCAACAGGCTAGACACAGCTGTTATCTCTGCTTGCACTTGAGGAAACAGGAGGTGCCAACATTGGACACTGTGGACATTGGTTCTGCTGCTGCTGTTTGACAGAGGCAAGGGCTTTGGCTTGGGGCAGGGCTGGTTTAAGGTACCAGGGGCTGGACCTATGCAACAGTCACAGCCAGGGTGAATACGATTACGATTACATCATGGCCCCTCAAAGGGGGCGCCCGTACGGAGCCAACCTAGGCTCCATGGGCAGAAATACTGGAACCTGGTCCATCAGAAGTGAATGTCTCAGCAATATCACCTCTTGGTCCAGAAGAAAAGGTATCGAAAATACGACCTTGCCATTCATCCCCGAATAATGACAAATCAAAGTAAGGATTATAGTCCTCACATTCCTCCGACCTCCGAAATTCCATGCATTCATAAACAAACTTTGCAACTTGGAAACTTGGCTCTTGGTCCATGAACAATCTCACGTTGTCTGAATTATGCTTCATTGTACTAGAAGCTTCCTGGCAACCTCCAAACTGTGCAAACAAAACGGTATTATACTTCTCACGAATTCTATCATATGCTGGGCATTCAAAAAGAAAGTGTACCTCGTCCTCAACCACTGTGCAAGAACATTTTGAACATACACGATGCTGCCTTGGCAGTTTGGGACGAGCCCACCTCCCAGTTTCAATAGCAAGATGGTGTGCACCAGTACGAAACCGCATTAACTGTTTCACATAAGTAAACAAATAAATTGTTGCATGTGCTGGCAACCCATGACGGGGGCCCTTCCTACCCCTACCCTCACCAGCTGCAGCAGTACACTAAGCAAATACCAACAACTGAGATACCTTGACTTGCACACTTCCCCTGGTAGCACATGCCATAGGACATTACAGCTGGAGCAGGGGCTGTCTCTGAAGCTGCCTGTGCCATGCGGAATACCCAAAGGGCATATCTGGCGCCCCCAAAGCAGGGTATACCCCCAGCACATGTAGCGAGCTGCTGTTCTCTGCAGGTGGAGCATGATTGGCATAGCCGATGTGGTATTGTAGAAAGGGGGAGCGGTGCTGAATAAAAACATATGCTTTGAGGAGGTTGTTGAGAGATCTGCTAGCACTATCATGGCAAGATCTGGTGGAAATTGTTAAAACAGCAGTAGCAAGGGCACGTCGGGTCTAGAAGGTGGTGCTGCACCGAAGGGATATGCGTAACATGTCTTGTTTTACAACAAGCCTGGCCCAGTGAACAACTCTGTGGTATGCTAGACCTTGTTTCAAGCAGTGACAGGTGACAAAGAAAACAGTCCTCCAAAGTGGTGGTGACAGCGTGGGTGACAGCCTTGCAGCATAGGCCCGTCTCGCCCGCCGCTGATTGCAGCATGTAGAAGGAAGCTTCCTACCATCAAACTGGCATGCAAAGCACACCAGCTTCTGTTAATACTGAATCCTTGGCAGTGACCTTGAAGCTTATGGTAAGATTGCCAGAAGCAGGGCCCCTCCAGCAGGGGTAGCATCCATGTTGAAAACCACACTTTTTGCTGCCTGTAGCAATGCTCAGCATTGCAGGGATAGCTAATGTGGGGCCTGCTGTGCAGAGCATGCATGACTGCAGCTAGTGACATGGTACTGTAAAGCCAAGGAAAGCTTGCTGATAAATGGGAGAAGTTCCATTCCATGCACCCTAACTCAGGTGACCACAGGGGCGTACCCACTTTTGACCAAAATCTGAAAAGTCAGCTCAAGCACTTTCTCAATGCGGTTGCGGTTGCCACCAATTTAGCACAGCAGGCAATAATTGCATCAACAAGTTCTTTGCAACAGGCTAGACACAGCTGTTATCTCTGCTTGCACTTGAGGAAACAGGAGGTGCCAACATTGGACACTGTGGACATTGGTTCTGCTGCTGCTGTTTGACAGAGGCAAGGGCTTTGGCTTGGGGCAGGGCTGGTTTAAGGTACCAGGGGCTGGACCTATGCAACAGTCACAGCCAGGGTGAATAAATTGTTGCATGTGCTGGCAACCCATGACGGGGGCCCTTCCTACCCCTACCCTCACCAGCTGCAGCAGTACACTAAGCAAATACCAACAACTGAGATACCTTGACTTGCACACTTCCCCTGGTAGCACATGCCATAGGACATTACAGCTGGAGCAGGGGCTGTCTCTGAAGCTGCCTGTGCCATGCGGAATACCCAAAGGGCATATCTGGCGCCCCCAAAGCAGGGTATACCCCCAGCACATGTAGCGAGCTGCTGTTCTCTGCAGGTGGAGCATGATTGGCATAGCCGATGTGGTATTGTAGAAAGGGGGAGCGGTGCTGAATAAAAACATATGCTTTGAGGAGGTTGTTGAGAGATCTGCTAGCACTATCATGGCAAGATCTGGTGGAAAGTGTTAAAACAGCAGTAGCAAGGGCACGTCGGGTCTAGAAGGTGGTGCTGCACCGAAGGGATATGCGTAACATGTCTTGTTTTACAACAAGCCTGGCCCAGTGAACAACTCTGTGGTATGCTAGACCTTGTTTCAAGCAGTGACAGGTGACAAAGAAAACAGTCCTCCAAAGTGGTGGTGACAGCGTGGGTGACAGCCTTGCAGCATAGGCCCGTCTCGCCCGCCGCTGATTGCAGCATGTAGAAGGAAGCTTCCTACCATCAAACTGGCATGCAAAGCACACCAGCTTCTGTTAATACTGAATCCTTGGCAGTGACCTTGAAGCTTATGGTAAGATTGCCAGAAGCAGGGCCCCTCCAGCAGGGGTAGCATCCATGTTGAAAACCACACTTTTTGCTGCCTGTAGCAATGCTCAGCATTGCAGGGATAGCTAATGTGGGGCCTGCTGTGCAGAGCATGCATGACTGCAGCTAGTGACATGGTACTGTAAAGCCAAGGAAAGCTTGCTGATAAATGGGAGAAGTTCCATTCCATGCACCCTAACTCAGGTGACCACAGGGGCGTACCCACTTTTGACCAAAATCTGAAAAGTCAGCTCAAGCACTTTCTCAATGCGGTTGCGGTTGCCACCAATTTAGCACAGCAGGCAATAATTGCATCAACAAGTTCTTTGCAACAGGCTAGACACAGCTGTTATCTCTGCTTGCACTTGAGGAAACAGGAGGTGCAAACATTGGACACTGTGGACATTGGTTCTGCTGCTGCTGTTTGACAGAGGCAAGGGCTTTGGCTTGGGGCAGGGCTGGTTTAAGGTACCAGGGGCTGGACCTATGCAACAGTCACAGCCAGGGTGAATAAATTGTTGCATGTGCTGGCAACCCATGACGGGGGCCCTTCCTACCCCTACCCTCACCAGCTGCAGCAGTACACTAAGCAAATACCAACAACTGAGATACCTTGACTTGCACACTTCCCCTGGTAGCACATGCCATAGGACATTACAGCTGGAGCAGGGGCTGTCTCTGAAGCTGCCTGTGCCATGCGGAATACCCAAAGGGCATATCTGGCGCCCCCAAAGCAGGGTATACCCCCAGCACATGTAGCGAGCTGCTGTTCTCTGCAGGTGGAGCATGATTGGCATAGCCGATGTGGTATTGTAGAAAGGGGGAGCGGTGCTGAATAAAAACATATGCTTTGAGGAGGTTGTTGAGAGATCTGCTAGCACTATCATGGCAAGATCTGGTGGAAAGTGTTAAAACAGCAGTAGCAAGGGCACGTCGGGTCTAGAAGGTGGTGCTGCACCGAAGGGATATGCGTAACATGTCTTGTTTTACAACAAGCCTGGCCCAGTGAACAACTCTGTGGTATGCTAGACCTTGTTTCAAGCAGTGACAGGTGACAAAGAAAACAGTCCTCCAAAGTGGTGGTGACAGCGTGGGTGACAGCCTTGCAGCATAGGCCCGTCTCGCCCGCCGCTGATTGCAGCATGTAGAAGGAAGCTTCCTACCATCAAACTGGCATGCAAAGCACACCAGCTTCTGTTAATACTGAATCCTTGGCAGTGACCTTGAAGCTTATGGTAAGATTGCCAGAAGCAGGGCCCCTCCAGCAGGGGTAGCATCCATGTTGAAAACCACACTTTTTGCTGCCTGTAGCAATGCTCAGCATTGCAGGGATAGCTAATGTGGGGCCTGCTGTGCAGAGCATGCATGACTGCAGCTAGTGACATGGTACTGTAAAGCCAAAGAAAGCTTGCTGATAAATGGGAGAAGTTCCATTCCATGCACCCTAACTCAGGTGACCACAGGGGCGTACCCACTTTTGACCAAAATCTGAAAAGTCAGCTCAAGCACTTTCTCAATGCGGTTGCGGTTGCCACCAATTTAGCACAGCAGGCAATGATTGCATCAACAAGTTCTTTGCAACAGGCTAGACACAGCTGTTATCTCTGCTTGCACTTGAGGAAACAGGAGGTGCAAACATTGGACACAGTTGGTTGCAAAAGTTTTGGCCCAAAACTCAGATTTTGTTAGGAAATGGTCTGCTTCTGTGAAATGGCATGGCCGTTCATTGCTCTCTTGCACAGGCAGCTTCTGTATGAGGTCCAGGTTGTCACCAATGGGTGCGGTCAGCATCTCTGTTGCTCTGTGTTGCTTGGCTGCTGAGAAAAGCAGGGGTCTTGCAAGGGAGACAGCGGAGGCATTTTTGCTGCTTTTTAAGGGGGTAAATGCTGAGAACTGCCAGCAGGCACAGGTGCCCTTTCTTTACTGTTTAGGGGCAGTAGCATATAGACCAGGTGTGAAGCAGGTGCAGGGGCTATACCAGTTCAATGGCAGGGCAGGTGGGAGTAGGCAGGGCATGCGAGAAGTTGGGGCAAGTGCAAGGCTGAGCTGAGAGGGCTGTGGGAGGGGAGCAGATGGGGTGTGGGGCTGGCAACCACAGGAGGGGCAGAGGTGGAAGGGGAGAGCCAGGTTAAAAAAAGCAGGAGGGCTATAGGAACAGGGGGGAGGCTTGCTGGTCTGCGTCTGCGGCTAAGGCTAAGGCTGGCTGGCTGGCTTTTATATAGTATATTTATAGGGCACGCCCGGGGCTCGAACTCGGGACGTCTCGCGTGCGAGGCTACTTGTGGTACCACTTGGGCATACTAACTGCAGCACATTGATGCTCTGCCTGTTTACTTTCTTAAACATAAATGGTTGTAAATCAGGTCTTGCTGCTGCTGCTTAAACCCCAGCCTTATGTTCCGGCCAAAACTTTTGCAACCAACTGTGGACATTGGTTCTGCTGCTGCTGTTTGACAGAGGCAAGGGCTTTGGCTTGGGGCAGGGCTGTTTGAAGGTACCAGGGGCTGGACCTATGCAACAGTCACAGCCAGGGTGAATAAATTGTTGCATGTGCTGGCAACCCATGACGGGGGCCCTTCCTACCCCTACCCTCACCAGCTGCAGCAGTACACTAAGCAAATACCAACAACTGAGATACCTTGACTTGCACACTTCCCCTGGTAGCACATGCCATAGGACATTACAGCTGGAGCAGGGGCTGTCTCTGAAGCTGCCTGTGCCATGCGGAATACCCAAAGGGCATATCTGGCGCCCCCAAAGCAGGGTATACCCCCAGCACATGTAGCGAGCTGCTGTTCTCTGCAGGTGGAGCATGATTGGCATAGCCGATGTGGTATTGTAGAAAGGGGGAGCGGTGCTGAATAAAAACATATGCTTTGAGGAGGTTGTTGAGAGATCTGCTAGCACTATCATGGCAAGATCTGGTGGAAAGTGTTAAAACAGCAGTAGCAAGGGCACGTCGGGTCTAGAAGGTGGTGCTGCACCGAAGGGATATGCGTAACATGTCTTGTTTTACAACAAGCCTGGCCCAGTGAACAACTCTGTGGTATGCTAGACCTTGTTTCAAGCAGTGACAGGTGACAAAGAAAACAGTCCTCCAAAGTGGTGGTGACAGCGTGGGTGACAGCCTTGCAGCATAGGCCCGTCTCGCCCGCCGCTGATTGCAGCATGTAGAAGGAAGCTTCCTACCATCAAACTGGCATGCAAAGCACACCAGCTTCTGTTAATACTGAATCCTTGGCAGTGACCTTGAAGCTTATGGTAAGATTGCCAGAAGCAGGGCCCCTCCAGCAGGGGTAGCATCCATGTTGAAAACCACACTTTTTGCTGCCTGTAGCAATGCTCAGCATTGCAGGGATAGCTAATGTGGGGCCTGCTGTGCAGAGCATGCATGACTGCAGCTAGTGACATGGTACTGTAAAGCCAAAGAAAGCTTGCTGATAAATGGGAGAAGTTCCATTCCATGCACCCTAACTCAGGTGACCACAGGGGCGTACCCACTTTTGACCAAAATCTGAAAAGTCAGCTCAAGCACTTTCTCAATGCGGTTGCGGTTGCCACCAATTTAGCACAGCAGGCAATAATTGCATCAACAAGTTCTTTGCAACAGGCTAGACACAGCTGTTATCTCTGCTTGCACTTGAGGAAACAGGAGGTGCAAACATTGGACACTGTGGACATTGGTTCTGCTGCTGCTGTTTGACAGAGGCAAGGGCTTTGGCTTGGGGCAGGGCTGGTTTAAGGTACCAGGGGCTGGACCTATGCAACAGTCACAGCCAGGGTGAATAAATTGTTGCATGTGCTGGCAACCCATGACGGGGGCCCTTCCTACCCCTACCCTCACCAGCTGCAGCAGTACACTAAGCAAATACCAACAACTGAGATACCTTGACTTGCACACTTCCCCTGGTAGCACATGCCATAGGACATTACAGCTGGAGCAGGGGCTGTCTCTGAAGCTGCCTGTGCCATGCGGAATACCCAAAGGGCATATCTGGCGCCCCCAAAGCAGGGTATACCCCCAGCACATGTAGCGAGCTGCTGTTCTCTGCAGGTGGAGCATGATTGGCATAGCCGATGTGGTATTGTAGAAAGGGGGAGCGGTGCTGAATAAAAACATATGCTTTGAGGAGGTTGTTGAGAGATCTGCTAGCACTATCATGGCAAGATCTGGTGGAAAGTGTTAAAACAGCAGTAGCAAGGGCACGTCGGGTCTAGAAGGTGGTGCTGCACCGAAGGGATATGCGTAACATGTCTTGTTTTACAACAAGCCTGGCCCAGTGAACAACTCTGTGGTATGCTAGACCTTGTTTCAAGCAGTGACAGGTGACAAAGAAAACAGTCCTCCAAAGTGGTGGTGACAGCGTGGGTGACAGCCTTGCAGCATAGGCCCGTCTCGCCCGCCGCTGATTGCAGCATGTAGAAGGAAGCTTCCTACCATCAAACTGGCATGCAAAGCACACCAGCTTCTGTTAATACTGAATCCTTGGCAGTGACCTTGAAGCTTATGGTAAGATTGCCAGAAGCAGGGCCCCTCCAGCAGGGGTAGCATCCATGTTGAAAACCACACTTTTTGCTGCCTGTAGCAATGCTCAGCATTGCAGGGATAGCTAATGTGGGGCCTGCTGTGCAGAGCATGCATGACTGCAGCTAGTGACATGGTACTGTAAAGCCAAGGAAAGCTTGCTGATAAATGGGAGAAGTTCCATTCCATGCACCCTAACTCAGGTGACCACAGGGGCGTACCCACTTTTGACCAAAATCTGAAAAGTCAGCTCAAGCACTTTCTCAATGCGGTTGCGGTTGCCACCAATTTAGCACAGCAGGCAATAATTGCATCAACAAGTTCTTTGCAACAGGCTAGACACAGCTGTTATCTCTGCTTGCACTTGAGGAAACAGGAGGTGCAAACATTGGACACTGTGGACATTGGTTCTGCTGCTGCTGTTTGACAGAGGCAAGGGCTTTGGCTTGGGGCAGGGCTGGTTTAAGGTACCAGGGGCTGGACCTATGCAACAGTCACAGCCAGGGTGAATAAATTGTTGCATGTGCTGGCAACCCATGACGGGGGCCCTTCCTACCCCTACCCTCACCAGCTGCAGCAGTACACTAAGCAAATACCAACAACTGAGATACCTTGACTTGCACACTTCCCCTGGTAGCACATGCCATAGGACATTACAGCTGGAGCAGGGGCTGTCTCTGAAGCTGCCTGTGCCATGCGGAATACCCAAAGGGCATATCTGGCGCCCCCAAAGCAGGGTATACCCCCAGCACATGTAGCGAGCTGCTGTTCTCTGCAGGTGGAGCATGATTGGCATAGCCGATGTGGTATTGTAGAAAGGGGGAGCGGTGCTGAATAAAAACATATGCTTTGAGGAGGTTGTTGAGAGATCTGCTAGCACTATCATGGCAAGATCTGGTGGAAAGTGTTAAAACAGCAGTAGCAAGGGCACGTCGGGTCTAGAAGGTGGTGCTGCACCGAAGGGATATGCGTAACATGTCTTGTTTTACAACAAGCCTGGCCCAGTGAACAACTCTGTGGTATGCTAGACCTTGTTTCAAGCAGTGACAGGTGACAAAGAAAACAGTCCTCCAAAGTGGTGGTGACAGCGTGGGTGACAGCCTTGCAGCATAGGCCCGTCTCGCCCGCCGCTGATTGCAGCATGTAGAAGGAAGCTTCCTACCATCAAACTGGCATGCAAAGCACACCAGCTTCTGTTAATACTGAATCCTTGGCAGTGACCTTGAAGCTTATGGTAAGATTGCCAGAAGCAGGGCCCCTCCAGCAGGGGTAGCATCCATGTTGAAAACCACACTTTTTGCTGCCTGTAGCAATGCTCAGCATTGCAGGGATAGCTAATGTGGGGCCTGCTGTGCAGAGCATGCATGACTGCAGCTAGTGACATGGTACTGTAAAGCCAAGGAAAGCTTGCTGATAAATGGGAGAAGTTCCATTCCATGCACCCTAACTCAGGTGACCACAGGGGCGTACCCACTTTTGACCAAAATCTGAAAAGTCAGCTCAAGCACTTTCTCAATGCGGTTGCGGTTGCCACCAATTTAGCACAGCAGGCAATAATTGCATCAACAAGTTCTTTGCAACAGGCTAGACACAGCTGTTATCTCTGCTTGCACTTGAGGAAACAGGAGGTGCAAACATTGGACACTGTGGACATTGGTTCTGCTGCTGCTGTTTGACAGAGGCAAGGGCTTTGGCTTGGGGCAGGGCTGGTTTAAGGTACCAGGGGCTGGACCTATGCAACAGTCACAGCCAGGGTGAATAAATTGTTGCATGTGCTGGCAACCCATGACGGGGGCCCTTCCTACCCCTACCCTCACCAGCTGCAGCAGTACACTAAGCAAATACCAACAACTGAGATACCTTGACTTGCACACTTCCCCTGGTAGCACATGCCATAGGACATTACAGCTGGAGCAGGGGCTGTCTCTGAAGCTGCCTGTGCCATGCGGAATACCCAAAGGGCATATCTGGCGCCCCCAAAGCAGGGTATACCCCCAGCACATGTAGCGAGCTGCTGTTCTCTGCAGGTGGAGCATGATTGGCATAGCCGATGTGGTATTGTAGAAAGGGGGAGCGGTGCTGAATAAAAACATATGCTTTGAGGAGGTTGTTGAGAGATCTGCTAGCACTATCATGGCAAGATCTGGTGGAAAGTGTTAAAACAGCAGTAGCAAGGGCACGTCGGGTCTAGAAGGTGGTGCTGCACCGAAGGGATATGCGTAACATGTCTTGTTTTACAACAAGCCTGGCCCAGTGAACAACTCTGTGGTATGCTAGACCTTGTTTCAAGCAGTGACAGGTGACAAAGAAAACAGTCCTCCAAAGTGGTGGTGACAGCGTGGGTGACAGCCTTGCAGCATAGGCCCGTCTCGCCCGCCGCTGATTGCAGCATGTAGAAGGAAGCTTCCTACCATCAAACTGGCATGCAAAGCACACCAGCTTCTGTTAATACTGAATCCTTGGCAGTGACCTTGAAGCTTATGGTAAGATTGCCAGAAGCAGGGCCCCTCCAGCAGGGGTAGCATCCATGTTGAAAACCACACTTTTTGCTGCCTGTAGCAATGCTCAGCATTGCAGGGATAGCTAATGTGGGGCCTGCTGTGCAGAGCATGCATGACTGCAGCTAGTGACATGGTACTGTAAAGCCAAGGAAAGCTTGCTGATAAATGGGAGAAGTTCCATTCCATGCACCCTAACTCAGGTGACCACAGGGGCGTACCCACTTTTGACCAAAATCTGAAAAGTCAGCTCAAGCACTTTCTCAATGCGGTTGCGGTTGCCACCAATTTAGCACAGCAGGCAATAATTGCATCAACAAGTTCTTTGCAACAGGCTAGACACAGCTGTTATCTCTGCTTGCACTTGAGGAAACAGGAGGTGCAAACATTGGACACTGTGGACATTGGTTCTGCTGCTGCTGTTTGACAGAGGCAAGGGCTTTGGCTTGGGGCAGGGCTGGTTTAAGGTACCAGGGGCTGGACCTATGCAACAGTCACAGCCAGGGTGAATAAATTGTTGCATGTGCTGGCAACCCATGACGGGGGCCCTTCCTACCCCTACCCTCACCAGCTGCAGCAGTACACTAAGCAAATACCAACAACTGAGATACCTTGACTTGCACACTTCCCCTGGTAGCACATGCCATAGGACATTACAGCTGGAGCAGGGGCTGTCTCTGAAGCTGCCTGTGCCATGCGGAATACCCAAAGGGCATATCTGGCGCCCCCAAAGCAGGGTATACCCCCAGCACATGTAGCGAGCTGCTGTTCTCTGCAGGTGGAGCATGATTGGCATAGCCGATGTGGTATTGTAGAAAGGGGGAGCGGTGCTGAATAAAAACATATGCTTTGAGGAGGTTGTTGAGAGATCTGCTAGCACTATCATGGCAAGATCTGGTGGAAAGTGTTAAAACAGCAGTAGCAAGGGCACGTCGGGTCTAGAAGGTGGTGCTGCACCGAAGGGATATGCGTAACATGTCTTGTTTTACAACAAGCCTGGCCCAGTGAACAACTCTGTGGTATGCTAGACCTTGTTTCAAGCAGTGACAGGTGACAAAGAAAACAGTCCTCCAAAGTGGTGGTGACAGCGTGGGTGACAGCCTTGCAGCATAGGCCCGTCTCGCCCGCCGCTGATTGCAGCATGTAGAAGGAAGCTTCCTACCATCAAACTGGCATGCAAAGCACACCAGCTTCTGTTAATACTGAATCCTTGGCAGTGACCTTGAAGCTTATGGTAAGATTGCCAGAAGCAGGGCCCCTCCAGCAGGGGTAGCATCCATGTTGAAAACCACACTTTTTGCTGCCTGTAGCAATGCTCAGCATTGCAGGGATAGCTAATGTGGGGCCTGCTGTGCAGAGCATGCATGACTGCAGCTAGTGACATGGTACTGTAAAGCCAAGGAAAGCTTGCTGATAAATGGGAGAAGTTCCATTCCATGCACCCTAACTCAGGTGACCACAGGGGCGTACCCACTTTTGACCAAAATCTGAAAAGTCAGCTCAAGCACTTTCTCAATGCGGTTGCGGTTGCCACCAATTTAGCACAGCAGGCAATAATTGCATCAACAAGTTCTTTGCAACAGGCTAGACACAGCTGTTATCTCTGCTTGCACTTGAGGAAACAGGAGGTGCAAACATTGGACACTGTGGACATTGGTTCTGCTGCTGCTGTTTGACAGAGGCAAGGGCTTTGGCTTGGGGCAGGGCTGGTTTAAGGTACCAGGGGCTGGACCTATGCAACAGTCACAGCCAGGGTGAATAAATTGTTGCATGTGCTGGCAACCCATGACGGGGGCCCTTCCTACCCCTACCCTCACCAGCTGCAGCAGTACACTAAGCAAATACCAACAACTGAGATACCTTGACTTGCACACTTCCCCTGGTAGCACATGCCATAGGACATTACAGCTGGAGCAGGGGCTGTCTCTGAAGCTGCCTGTGCCATGCGGAATACCCAAAGGGCATATCTGGCGCCCCCAAAGCAGGGTATACCCCCAGCACATGTAGCGAGCTGCTGTTCTCTGCAGGTGGAGCATGATTGGCATAGCCGATGTGGTATTGTAGAAAGGGGGAGCGGTGCTGAATAAAAACATATGCATTGAGGAGGTTGTTGAGAGATCTGCTAGCACTATCATGGCAAGATCTGGTGGAAAGTGTTAAAACAGCAGTAGCAAGGGCACGTCGGGTCTAGAAGGTGGTGCTGCACCGAAGGGATATGCGTAACATGTCTTGTTTTACAACAAGCCTGGCCCAGTGAACAACTCTGTGGTATGCTAGACCTTGTTTCAAGCAGTGACAGGTGACAAAGAAAACAGTCCTCCAAAGTGGTGGTGACAGCGTGGGTGACAGCCTTGCAGCATAGGCCCGTCTCGCCCGCCGCTGATTGCAGCATGTAGAAGGAAGCTTCCTACCATCAAACTGGCATGCAAAGCACACCAGCTTCTGTTAATACTGAATCCTTGGCAGTGACCTTGAAGCTTATGGTAAGATTGCCAGAAGCAGGGCCCCTCCAGCAGGGGTAGCATCCATGTTGAAAACCACACTTTTTGCTGCCTGTAGCAATGCTCAGCATTGCAGGGATAGCTAATGTGGGGCCTGCTGTGCAGAGCATGCATGACTGCAGCTAGTGACATGGTACTGTAAAGCCAAGGAAAGCTTTGCTGATAAATGGGAGAAGTTCCATTCCATGCACCCTAACTCAGGTGACCACAGGGGCGTACCCACTTTTGACCAAAATCTGAAAAGTCAGCTCAAGCACTTTCTCAATGCGGTTGCGGTTGCCACCAATTTAGCACAGCAGGCAATAATTGCATCAACAAGTTCTTTGCAACAGGCTAGACACAGCTGTTATCTCTGCTTGCACTTGAGGAAACAGGAGGTGCAAACATTGGACACTGTGGACATTGGTTCTGCTGCTGCTGTTTGACAGAGGCAAGGGCTTTGGCTTGGGGCAGGGCTGGTTTAAGGTACCAGGGGCTGGACCTATGCAACAGTCACAGCCAGGGTGAATAAATTGTTGCATGTGCTGGCAACCCATGACGGGGGCCCTTCCTACCCCTACCCTCACCAGCTGCAGCAGTACACTAAGCAAATACCAACAACTGAGATACCTTGACTTGCACACTTCCCCTGGTAGCACATGCCATAGGACATTACAGCTGGAGCAGGGGCTGTCTCTGAAGCTGCCTGTGCCATGCGGAATACCCAAAGGGCATATCTGGCGCCCCCAAAGCAGGGTATACCCCCAGCACATGTAGCGAGCTGCTGTTCTCTGCAGGTGGAGCATGATTGGCATAGCCGATGTGGTATTGTAGAAAGGGGGAGCGGTGCTGAATAAAAACATATGCTTTGAGGAGGTTGTTGAGAGATCTGCTAGCACTATCATGGCAAGATCTGGTGGAAAGTGTTAAAACAGCAGTAGCAAGGGCACGTCGGGTAAAGAAGGTGGTGCTGCACCGAAGGGATATGCGTAACATGTCTTGTTTTACAACAAGCCTGGCCCAGTGAACAACTCTGTGGTATGCTAGACCTTGTTTCAAGCAGTGACAGGTGACAAAGAAAACAGTCCTCCAAAGTGGTGGTGACAGCGTGGGTGACAGCCTTGCAGCATAGGCCCGTCTCGCCCGCCGCTGATTGCAGCATGTAGAAGGAAGCTTCCTACCATCAAACTGGCATGCAAAGCACACCAGCTTCTGTTAATACTGAATCCTTGGCAGTGACCTTGAAGCTTATGGTAAGATTGCCAGAAGCAGGGCCCCTCCAGCAGGGGTAGCATCCATGTTGAAAACCACACTTTTTGCTGCCTGTAGCAATGCTCAGCATTGCAGGGATAGCTAATGTGGGGCCTGCTGTGCAGAGCATGCATGACTGCAGCTAGTGACATGGTACTGTAAAGCCAAGGAAAGCTTTGCTGATAAATGGGAGAAGTTCCATTCCATGCACCCTAACTCAGGTGACCACAGGGGCGTACCCACTTTTGACCAAAATCTGAAAAGTCAGCTCAAGCACTTTCTCAATGCGGTTGCGGTTGCCACCAATTTAGCACAGCAGGCAATAATTGCATCAACAAGTTCTTTGCAACAGGCTAGACACAGCTGTTATCTCTGCTTGCACTTGAGGAAACAGGAGGTGCAAACATTGGACACTGTGGACATTGGTTCTGCTGCTGCTGTTTGACAGAGGCAAGGGCTTTGGCTTGGGGCAGGGCTGGTTTAAGGTACCAGGGGCTGGACCTATGCAACAGTCACAGCCAGGGTGAATAAATTGTTGCATGTGCTGGCAACCCATGACGGGGGCCCTTCCTACCCCTACCCTCACCAGCTGCAGCAGTACACTAAGCAAATACCAACAACTGAGATACCTTGACTTGCACACTTCCCCTGGTAGCACATGCCATAGGACATTACAGCTGGAGCAGGGGCTGTCTCTGAAGCTGCCTGTGCCATGCGGAATACCCAAAGGGCATATCTGGCGCCCCCAAAGCAGGGTATACCCCCAGCACATGTAGCGAGCTGCTGTTCTCTGCAGGTGGAGCATGATTGGCATAGCCGATGTGGTATTGTAGAAAGGGGGAGCGGTGCTGAATAAAAACATATGCTTTGAGGAGGTTGTTGAGAGATCTGCTAGCACTATCATGGCAAGATCTGGTGGAAAGTGTTAAAACAGCAGTAGCAAGGGCACGTCGGGTAAAGAAGGTGGTGCTGCACCGAAGGGATATGCGTAACATGTCTTGTTTTACAACAAGCCTGGCCCAGTGAACAACTCTGTGGTATGCTAGACCTTGTTTCAAGCAGTGACAGGTGACAAAGAAAACAGTCCTCCAAAGTGGTGGTGACAGCGTGGGTGACAGCCTTGCAGCATAGGCCCGTCTCGCCCGCCGCTGATTGCAGCATGTAGAAGGAAGCTTCCTACCATCAAACTGGCATGCAAAGCACACCAGCTTCTGTTAATACTGAATCCTTGGCAGTGACCTTGAAGCTTATGGTAAGATTGCCAGAAGCAGGGCCCCTCCAGCAGGGGTAGCATCCATGTTGAAAACCACACTTTTTGCTGCCTGTAGCAATGCTCAGCATTGCAGGGATAGCTAATGTGGGGCCTGCTGTGCAGAGCATGCATGACTGCAGCTAGTGACATGGTACTGTAAAGCCAAGGAAAGCTTTGCTGATAAATGGGAGAAGTTCCATTCCATGCACCCTAACTCAGGTGACCACAGGGGCGTACCCACTTTTGACCAAAATCTGAAAAGTCAGCTCAAGCACTTTCTCAATGCGGTTGCGGTTGCCACCAATTTAGCACAGCAGGCAATAATTGCATCAACAAGTTCTTTGCAACAGGCTAGACACAGCTGTTATCTCTGCTTGCACTTGAGGAAACAGGAGGTGCAAACATTGGACACAGTTGGTTGCAAAAGTTTTGGCCCAAAACTCAGATTTTGTTAGGAAATGGTCTGCTTCTGTGAAATGGCATGGCCGTTCATTGCTCTCTTGCACAGGCAGCTTCTGTATGAGGTCCAGGTTGTCACCAATGGGTGCGGTCAGCATCTCTATTGCTCTGTGTTGCTTGGCTGCTGAGAAAAGCAGGGGTCTTGCAAGGGAGACAGCGGAGGCATTTTTGCTGCTTTTTAAGGGGGTAAATGCTGAGAACTGCCAGCAGGCACAGGTGCCCTTTCTTTACTGTTTAGGGGCAGTAGCATATAGACCAGGTGTGAAGCAGGTGCAGGGGCTATACCAGTTCAATGGCAGGGCAGGTGGGGGTAGGCAGGGCATGCGAGAAGTTGGGGCAAGTGCAAGGCTGAGCTGAGAGGGCTGTGGGAGGGGAGCAGATGGGGTGTGGGGCTGGCAACCACAGGAGGGGCAGAGGTGGAAGGGGAGAGCCAGGTTAAAAAAAGCAGGAGGGCTATAGGAACAGGGGGGAGGCTAAGGCTGGCTGGCTGGCATTTATATAGTATATTTATAGGGCACGCCCGGGGCTCGAACTCGGGACGTCTCGCGTGCGAGGCTACTTGTGGTACCACTTGGGCATACTAACTGCAGCACATTGATGCTCTGCCTGTTTACTTTCTTAAACATAAATGGTTGTAAATCAGGTCTTGCTGCTGCTGCTTAAACCCCAGCCTTATGTTCCGGCCAAAACTTTTGCAACCAACTGTACTTTGCGGTGACTCTTGCAAAATCGAATATGCAAGATGTCCCAACCACTTTCCAATTCACACTATTTTCAGGTTGTGTCAGGTACGTGCTCAGCAAGCATGGTGGCATGGTCTGTTAGTTTGAGGACTATTCTGGGGCCACGGCTCGTGACCGGCCCTGTGCGCAACTTCACCGAGGTCGGGCGAGGCGTTGCAGGACCCTCGCTCTCCGCACAATGGTGTTGCGACCTATTTGTGAGGCCAGCAGTGTGAAAGCAAAGGGCCTCACGCCAGTCATTATCTTACCAAGAGATCCTAAGGAATGAGGAAGGGTACCGTTGTTCTTTTTGTGGTGCTTGTGAACAGACAAGGGCTTTCGGAAATCGCCGGCCCATTCACTTGTGGTTCCAGCCGGTTGCTTTTTCCACTTGACGTCTCATAATAGAGATGCGTTCTGCTTTGCCTTGACATTTTGTAATAGCTGGAGGTTAGGCCAGTGCAGGTCAGAGCATTGGACAACCTGGGCCCTCCCGGTTCTCAGCGCTCGTTTGCCGGTTCTCAGTGCTCGTTTGCGGAAAGGCTCACTTGAGTTCAGCATATAGGTCAGTAACAGAAATTGAGCGTGTAGACACAGAAGTTGTCCTAGGCACTTGGGGTAGTAAGTGGACTGCTTGTTGGTGTGACCTTCCAGAGGATCCTAGGGTTGCATCCTCGGATCAAGTATCGTATGCGACCTATTATACGTGGATGGCTGAGTGTGTTTCACAGCCTGCTAGGTATGTTGATCATGACCGTTGTATAAATCCAGAGTATCTTGCTGATCTCATGAGGTTTAGAGTGGGAGCTCACTGGCTGAGTGTTGTGACTGGACGTTGGGCTGATGGTGGTACTGTGAGGGCACAGAGGTATTGTAGGAAATGCATGGCATATACCGTTGAGGATGAAAAGCATTTCATGCTGGAATGCCCTGCCTACCAGGAAATCAGATCGGAGTTTGGTGAGTTGTTTGATTACTGTGAAGGTGATTTAGGGAAGCTTATGTGTCATCCAAAGCAGCATATGTTGGCGAAGTTGGTACATAAAATGCGTGTCTTCAGAGATGAAGATACTGAGTGGGTGTTTGCAGCTTGACAGATTTGAATCGAGTGAAGATGAAAGTTGTGGTAATGTTTCTAGTGATGAGTATGAGAACGAATTAGTTGAAGTTGATGATATTAGTCAGTTTGGTTTTTTGGAAGCCCCTTGAGCCTCGTGTTGGCTCCGGGTTTTTCTTTTTTCAAATGTAACATTCAAACCGTGGTTTGCTCATTTCATTGCCATTCCAGAACAGCCTGGTATAGCTTGAATACTGAGGTCAAGCAAGGCCCCGGCAAAGTCATGGCATGCAGTGCTCTCAGCCTGAAAGTGAGCCGGCCAGACCATTTGCATTCAGTTTGCAACAGATTTTGCAAGCGCCTACTTCCGGAACCGTGGGAGATTGAGCGCTTGGCTGCCGGCACTATGACAAAGGCACTCCCTAGTTTAGCCCTATTGGCAGCCTAGTCGCACTAGGGCTGCTAGGACAGACTGGGCCTTAGACTAGGACTGACTAGGGGGTGACTGGGCCTTAGACTGGGAACCTAGTTACAAATGGGCATCACTAGGATAGACTAGGGCAGCAGACTAGGCCAGGACTAGGCAACCACTAAGGCAGAACTGGGCAAGCCCTATCCAAAACAAAGCAACTAGGATATGCTCCTGCCACAAGCAATTGCCACAGAATGGTAGTCATTTACACTTCTGACCAACTCCATGCACTGAATATTAGTCATCATGTTTGCACCCGGCACCTACGCAACCCATACACATGCATCAACTCTTGATGCAAATGCTCCCAGCACGGTAAGCAGCCACAGGACAACGAAGCCGCCAAAAACTTAAAGACAGCATGGTGATGCTTTATGTGTCTACACTCACCCTCAGCCGATGAGGTGACTCCCTCCCTGCATGACTAAACCACAGCTTGCAGAATCCACTACCCCATGTGCACCTAAACCCCCTTGCAAATGGCATGCACCTTCCCCCTGTCTAAACCCTCATGCAGAGTACTGGCCCTTTATCGGTACAGTGTTCCAGTTCATTACAGCACCTAAATTTCCTTGCAGATGGCATGCCTGCTACTATTGCCTTAATCCCCTTGCAGGATTCTGGCACCTTTGTCAACTTGTCCATACATGCAGTGGACAGCATCATCTACCGTATTCAATGATAGCGCAGTTTCATGCTGCTCTAAGTGTCATGCAGTATGCATGTCGCATTGAATCAGTCAAAGCCATAGAACAGTCTCGCAGCAAAGCAAGATGCCATTAACCAGAGCAGCTCTGCTCATTCGGCTCAGTATAGCACCTCTTGGACCTGGGTCTGCAGAGGTTGTAGCCACACGTGGCAGCGCCACTGGGTCCTGGCTGGACTTCAGCTGGCTTCCTGCTGGTACGAGCCTGCCGACCCTCCAGGATGTCCTCCTCACTGCGCTGTACTTCAGCAGCAGCAGCGGCAAGAGGAGGACCTTGGGCTGCTGAAGTCTTCTTCTGAAACCCCTGCAAAGGACAGCCACCAATGAGGAATGCAGGAGCATAGTCTGCAGGCACCACCTTGCATAATGTCGGCAATGACGATACAACACACACACACAGCAGCAGCAGCAGACATCAGATACTGAGCCACCCATGCAAGTGCCTCACTGAGCATCCTTGCGCAGCAGCTGCACATGGGCTAAGAGCTTGTGTAGAAATGATTAGGTTCCATGGAACACCCCCTCCCAAAGAGGCAGCTGTTACAATGCACAGTGCAGCGCTGCCAACAGCCAGCAGGACCTAGCAGCATAGCAGATAGTTGCAGTCAAGGGCAGCATTAGCTCTGTGGTCAGGAGCAGGAGGGCACTAAGCAGGCACCCGCAGCATGCAAGTCCTCACAGGTAGCGGACGTAACCCATGCCATCTTGGCTGCTAAACCTTTCTTAAATGGATGCTTAGAATCTGAGACGCACCCAAAGATTCAAACCCCTTGAGCAAGCCCTGCAGCTGGCAGAGGTTGTACTGCGCTCACTGATTGTACAGCGGTGACTCACTAAAGAGACAGTAGCTCTCACCTTGGGAGGAGAAGCTTCCAGCTGAGCGGGCAGGAGGTACATTCACCACCTTGGGTACTGATCAGAGCCCAAACCAGCCGAGCCCCAGGGCAAAGCTTAGTACAGTGACAGGCTCAGTCATGCCACAAGCCCAGTGACTTCAGCTTAGCACTAGGTGATCTTCTTTGAAGTCTGCATATGATAAAGAGCAGCAGCTTGAAGAACTTGCCATGCAAATGATGTTAAATTATATTCCCTCAATCATTATCCCTGCATGTCCAGCATAAGCATGCATGGCATGGGTAAGGTCTGGTGCGCCTAGCTGCTTCACAAAAGTCCAATGGCATGTATGTTATGCATCACACTGGATGCTGAAAGAGTGGTTATGCGAATGGAAGGTATGAGCTAGCAGTAGATAGTCCAAACGCATCCTGCATACGACTGCTAAACCCGTGACATCTTGGTGACAGCAAAGTTCAGGTGATAGTAGAGGAAGGGAGCCAAGCACCCTTACCGTGTCCAGAGCCACCACAGGGTAATAGGGCTGCTCCTTGAGTGCCCATTATTCCTCATGGACCATGCACATGTGGGCTGTGGTTCGGCTGTAGTCTCATGTCAACCCTGCAAAATGAAAAGAACCATGAGTTACAGATGTGAACATGACAGCTTTGAATGCTCTCAGGGCTACTTCAAATGTAGAAAAGGGCAATGACACCAGGCAGACCAGGCCACCAGGCTAGTACAGCGTCATTTGGTGACTAGATGATTGACCATATGGAACGGCAGCAGCAACTGCACCCTCATTTACTGACTGGTTCATTGAACACGGTGGTTAATGATGGCAGCTGCTGCCTATATAGGACCTACACAATTTCAACGGTAGTGTAACACACTTTTATTGCATTGAGCTCCTATTCTCTGAAGACTTTTTGCAGCAGCAATAAAAGCGCCAAGCAGCTGCTTAGGATGTACTCAGTACTGCCATCAACAATTGAGCAGCAGCAGCCACAACTATGCAGCAGGATCAGAACAGCACCCAAGTTATGCAACTGAGGATTTATGGGCACAGTGTGCGGTTGGCTCGTCCAGGCAAGAAGTCGAACCATGTGCTTTTGTAACTGAACCCTTGGATCAAAGGTGTTCAAACTACATCAATTGCCTGCTATAGCTAGCTAGTTATACAGTACAACCTTACTGCCGTGGTGCCGCATCTACTGAGAGATTGGATACAACACTTACATCCAGTAGGCCTCCAGGCAATGGTCACGTGTTGTACTGCCACTCACAATGAGTGGCAGTACAACTCGGATGAAGTCCGACGTGATGAGCTAATAGCTGCATTTGATGTACCAAATGGCTCTCTATCGATAAGAGGGATGATTCACAACTGGTTGCTCGGAGTTGTGCGCGCCAGCCCGGCAGCTGCCCTGCCATGCCGATGTCTCAGGCAACAGAAGCACCGGTGGGTAGCAGCTTTATGTGAGGTACATAAAGCTCTGCATATTAGTACGCGTAGGTGGCATCAGCGAACTGTAGACGACGATCCCCTGCTTTGTGCCAGCTTGGCCACTAAGACGGACGATGCTATCCCGCACTTGTACACCTCAGATACAGCCGGACCACACAATGCATGAGCAACAGCTGCGTTTGTCTGCAATCCTGAGTCCTCCTGAGGCTTAGACCGTGTCGCCATTGAGTGCTTCCTACGGCGGTTGTAGTCAACACTCAACAACGCATGGCGCCGAAGGTCGTTGATGATACAATGGCCTATAACATGACCATGACACGTTACAAGACATGCTCAAGCCTACAATGCCGCAATGTAATGCTCGTAATGGCTTCACTATGCCTGCATTCTGTTGGTCTGTTGGACGCGTGCTTCAAAATGTCACTCGCACTAGAGTGGCGGTGCCAAAGACGAGACGATCCTGCCTTCTTCTTTACTAGCCCTTCGGGCTCTGCGCGCTTCGCGCGCTCGGGTGCTTCGCACCCTCTGGCAAGCCCTTCGGGCTTGCTTCCCCCGCTTCGCGGGAGGTTGTGGGCGCTTCGCGCCCACATGCCATTGTTGGTGCCTGGCAAGCCCTTGCTGTAATTACTGTTCCTGCCAATGGACGTTCCCGTTGAATAAACAACTTTACCAACAAATATTCGCTCATCAATCTCCTTATAACCTGACAAAGCGGTCCCAACCCGGGAGGGCTGTTCTCGCACATGCGCTGGTCAGGCCAAGTTGTGCCTGCACTCCAGTCGAAATACTGACGTCCCAGCAGGAATCATAAGACTATCGTAGGCACCCAATCATCCCGTATATGCTGAAGTTCGGCCTCTGTCGCCAAGCTTTCGAAAGCCACGTGGACCTCCTATGACCTAGGTCCTGCAGGGGTTTTGTGCGCGGCTCGCTTATTATATAGAGATTGACTATCCGGGCATTAAGCAGCCATCGATTGGCCCAGGCGCATACCGTGAGCTGCCTCCTTCCGTATGTGTCTATGCCGCCTCAGTAACCAGGATGTCCGAAGGCACAAATTCTACTTTAGGCCCGAGAAGCTCAAGATGACACATGCCTATCACAAAGTCCTATTAGCAAGTGCAAGATGCTTGCACGGGCACAGCAAGGAGGCTGCAATTTGGTGAAGGTGACCTTCTTGACATCAGGTTCATGCAGGACAGTACTCAACAGTAGCTAGTTCACATTCTGCCATCGGTTACAGCTAGCAGCCTCGAGTACAGGTTCGAAAGATTATATCGGCTGTGTTGCCATGGCTGTGGTGTGTGCAGCTTGCACAGGATGAGACAATGTGATCTGGGACATACACGTAAGGGGAACCACTAGGCAAACTCCCCTGCGTCTTGTCATAAGGCCTTTAGGCTCGAAATAGCGGTGCTGATATACAGTTCTCAGGAATTATGACCTGATAAGCAGTAAGCAGGGATTGCATCCGCCATATACAGCAGCTGTGAGTTGATAGTGATATGTTTGATACTCGGATCTAGTGGTGTACTCAGCTAGAGACCGAAAGGATTTCTGTACACTGCATCTGGTGCTAGTATGGTGCGATGTTGTTGTTGCAGACACATCCCGTACAGAAGGCAGCTGTGATGCGTTCCCATTCCTCTGAGTCCATGCTTGCTGTGACTGTCAAGCGCATACCCAGTTCAGATTGGGCCATCAACAGAAGGAGTAAGCAGTATACTGCACATCAGCTAGCTGTTGACTGCAGCAGTACCTGCAGCACAGTGATTGCTGTGCACATTTACAAGAACTTTGTACTAAGCCGCTACAACAGCAAGCAGTGCCATTCCGGACAAGCAGCATCATCAGTGATGAATGGGGTAACATGGAGGTACAATTTCAAGGAACTAGTTACTGGCGATACATTACCAGGAGAATCAGAGAAAGAAAAAACGGCAGTGCCAAGCATGGGGTTCGAACCAGCGACCTCCAGTTTGGAACACCACCCCTAGTGGCAGCTGTCAGAAACCTAGTGGACTAGGCCTGTACTAGGGTTGCAGTGGCACATTAGTGAATACAAAGGTTTAATCTTGTTACATTGCCCCAAGGGCATGTGGACAACCTAATGAAAGCGAACTGTGCACCTTAAAAAGACGTTCACGGATACCCAGCCAAGGGGCCTAGTGGCCACTAGTGGTCATCCCTAGTGTGACTAGGCTCACACTAGGTGCACTGGGGTCAGACTGGGCTGAAACTAGGGAGACCCTTTGTCATAGTGCGGCTAAGCCGATGGCCTGACAAAAGCAGGTGAATTGCTGTTGAAGTTGATATTGAGGCATGCATGGCAAAGGCCGCGCGTTGTCGTTTTGAAGTAAGCCAGCTTTAGCACTCTGCAAAGCACGAGCCGGCACGCCTTGAAACATGTCGTTGCATAAGCTTCTTTGTTTCTTGCCATGGTAGATTCGTGCTCTTCATACAGGCTAGTCCTCTGTGGATCTGATCCCGACAGTCAGGGGATGAATAGCCTGCGAGCCCCTGCCTGGAGGCTGGCTAGGTTGTAGGCTTACTCCTGTTGCACTAGGACAAGCGGGACTCTGGCCAGAGGCTGGCCAGCATCTGGCCCTCAGACTTGGCCAGACTCGGGCCAGCCTTTGGCCAGACTCGGGGCCAGACCTGGGCCAGACGTCTAGTGTAATTTAGCCAGACTAGCCAGACATCTGGCCAAGGTCTGGCACAGAAACTCTGGCCCAGGTCTAGCCCAATCACTATAGCTGGTGTATGTTTGTTGCTGCAAAGGCCCTGTCTCTCATTGCCATGTCAAAACAAGCAGCTATCAATATTTGTGTATCTGCCTCTGTATTACAAAGTAAGCTTGCCTTGCACTCAACACACTGATGCATATAGCTGCTTTGGAGCCCAAGGGATCCCATTAAAATACATCATGCACACCATATGCCTCTGCATGGAAACCTCATCACAACACACGCATCCAACCCAATAAGAGCAAAGCCAGGACTGAGTGACAGCCAGTAGGTCAGAACTTGGTGTATTGTATTCACAACAGCAACTGGGGCATGCCGCTCCAACAAGCATACCACCAGAAAGGCAGGAATTAACTTGTCATATAATGTTCATGCACTCACTGCCAATTGCACTACATGCACTTGCAGTCTCCGTGACATAAGTGCTCCGGGGCGCCACACACCGGCATCAAACCTTGATCATGTGCTCCCTCACCACATGGTAAGCAGCACAAAACAGCTAAGCCTCCCCAATCAAAAACTGCATTATTGTGCTGCATGTATTATGTTCCATCTCGCTGTACTTTGTGACAGCTTGAGGTGCGGGGCCTATGGCACTTTTTATTATGGCATATCATGAAAGGTAACAATACTGTGCTGCATGTGCCTACCGGCACCGACCCCTGCAGTGAGTATTTCCTTGCATGCCTAACCCATGCCCAGTGAGATTCGCAGAAGGCCTCCGTCAACCCCTGGGTGCCTAAATCCCCTTGCAAAGGCATGCACCTACTGCGTGAACCCCTTTCCTGGCACCTTGTCCACCTGTCCGTAAACTGTATCCACCTCATGGCATATATGAAGCCCCCAACAAGAGACATACCCCTCCATACTGCCAAAGCTCCCTTGGCAGCAAAGCAAGATGCCATCAACCAGAGCATTATTATCTCGGACCTGGGTCTGCAGCGCAGGTTGTAGCCAGAGGGTGCAGCACCACTGGGTCCTTCTGGATGGACTTAACCAGCTTCCAGCTGGTATATGCCTGCCGACCATCGAGGATGTCCTCTTCACTGCGCTGTACTGCAGCAGCAGCAGCAGCTGCAGCAGCAGGAAGAGGAGGAGCTTGGGCTGCTGCAGTCATCTTCTGACACCCTCTGGAAAGGACAGGCACCAATGAAGAATGCAGGAAATTAGTGCACATGCACCACCTTGCCAATCGATGACAAGACAACCACAGCAGCAAATCACACACCAAACATCCAGCCAGCCATGCAAGTACCTTTACTGCATACTGAGCACCCTGGGTCAGCAGCTGCACATGGGCTAGGAGCAAGTGCAGGTTTGATTAACCTACTTGAAAGGAACCCTCTCAGAGGAGCAGCTCTTAAAATGCACAAGTGCTGCGCAGCCAACACCCAGCAGCACCTAGCACTATGCAACAGCTACTTGCAGTCAAGAACAGCATTAGCTGCTATGCCAAAAGCAGGAGGCCAACAAGCAGCAACAGCACGCAGTTTCACTAATGTGACAGCAGGCTGAATAAAACGCATGACATCTTTGCCACAATATGGTTTCTGTATTGGATTCAATCAGTCTGAAACACACCTCACTGCTGCTTCAAATCCCTTGTCAAACCCTGCAGCTGGCAGAGCTTGCATTGCATTTAGTCCACATGGTACAGCACTCACTGCAACTACAGGAAGTAGGTCTCACCTTGGAAGAGGCTGTTTCCCGCTGAGAGGGCAGCAGTAAGTCCACTGTCCTCGTAAGCTAAAAGCCCAACCCAGTCAAGGCCCAGGGCATAACACACCGGCTGGTTTGGTCATGCCACAAATGTACTGACTTCAGATCAGCACAACACTGCTGAGGTGATTGGCCTTGAACACTGCATGTAACAGAGAGCAGCAGCATGAAGAGCACGCCATGAAAAGGAGATACAACACTTGATAAAAGACTGCCTCAGACAGTAATTTTACAGGTCAATCATAAGCATGCATAGCATGAGTCAGTTGTGGTGCCCGTAGCTGCTCAACAAAATTCTTTGGCATCAAAGAAAGCACATGCAGCACCCTGGATGCTTGAAGGCCATTATGCAAATGGAAGGTGCATTTTGGCAGGGTTTGGTACTACTACAGGAAGCAGTGCCACCAAAGTCCAGATAATTCTAGCGAGAGGGAGCCAAGAACCCTTACCATGTCCAGAACAAACATTGAGTTCCAACACCTCTCTGGACCAGGCACATTTGGGCTCAGTGTGGTCCTGGAGCCCCCTCTGATTTCTGCAACAATCAAAGGAACAAGTTACACATGTGCAAGTGCAGTATCGATACTCTCAGAGCTACTTGCAATGTAGTAAATGGCAGGAAATCCAGGGAAATCAGGCCACTAAGCTCAAGCAGCTCATTTGGTGACTAGCTGGTTGACCAGCTGATTGACCATATGGGATGGCAGCAGCAGCTGTACTCTGATCTGCTGACTAGCCCATTGATCACATTTATTAGTTGCGGCAGCGAATGCTGATCCATGCGCAGACACCACATAACTTCAGTGGTTTAAAATATTGTTATGTTGCATTGAGCAGCTGTTATCTGGGATAGGTGTGCTCAGAAGCAACAAAAAGACCAAGGAGCTGCCGCTAGGATGTAGTCAAGACTGACATGAACGATTGGGCAGCAGCAGCAGCATTCCGTGCAGCAGGACCAGAATACAACCCAGATAATGCAGCAGAGCAATTATGGACACCTTATACATTTGGGCCTAGTACAGGCACGAAGTCATTAAAGAAATCAGTCCTGCCATGTGCTTCCAAAAGTGGACCCTTGGATGAAAGCTGGTTCCAACTGCCTCCCAGGCATCTTACTGCTGCTCATATATGCACTGCCTCACTGCAGGGCTGCCACATGTACTGAGGGATCCAACAAACACTTACATCTAGATTGGTATCAGGTCTCATGCACGCAGGCCATCTAGAGTTGTCCAGGCAAATGTCACGTGCTGTACTGCTACTCACCGGTGAGTCCAGTACAACTCGGATCGAACGCGATACTCTCCATTTGATGAGCTTGTAGGTGCAGTCAGTCCAGTAAAAGGCTCTTTGTCGATGACATCAAACTGGTTGCCCAAAGTTGTGCGGGCCAGCCTGGAAGCTGCCCTGCCCTGCCCATGTCTCAAGCAACAAGCAGCACCCGATCGCTGGGTATAACGCCCATTTTGGTAGACTCCGCTCTGTATGTAAGTGCGCGTAACTGGCGTCAGCGTAATGTAGACGACAATTCTCTGCTATTTGCCAGCTTGATCACATGAAAGCCGGACGATGCTATCGCGAACTTGTACACCTCAGATACAGCCAGGCCATGAAATGAGTAAGCCACCACTTCCTTCATCGAGAATCACGGGTTCTCTTGAGGCATAGCATGTGTAAGTATCGAGTGCTGCCTAGGGCGGTTGTCAACAACCCATGGTACCGAAGTTCGTTGATGATTCAACGGCCTAAAACATGGTCGTAACACCACTTAAGACTTGCGCAAGCCTAGGACGCTGCATTGTAATGCGCAACATGGCTTCAACGTGCCTGCGTTCTGACGTTCTGTTGCTCACGCACTTTGAAAATGTCACTCGCACTCTAGTCTGGTGTCGAAGACAGTACCAGCCTAGCCTTCTTTAAGGTCTACTCCGGCCTTAAACAGCCATTAATGGTTAGGCCGAGTGCATGCCGCGAGCAGTGTCCTTTCCTATGCGACCTTGCAATGTTATCTACATGCATGTGGGATTGCACGGAGTCTACTGTACGCACCCAAGGCACAATGCGATGGCTGGTTGCCGGAGATCTCTACTGGCCATTCAAATCCATAAACGTCTGCGAGGGCGCAGCAGAATAGGCCTGCCACCACGTCAAGAACGTGACCTCCTTGCCATCAGGCTTGAGCAGGACAGCACTCAGCAGTAGTTAGTCGGATCCTGCGGTCGCTTACAGCTGCCAGGATGGAGGTCCGGATCAAAGAAAAGACTGAATCTGCTGCCATGTCTGTGGTGAGTCATTTCTGCAGCTTGCAGTGTGCACAGGATAAGACTGATAGACTTGGGGAATGCAGTGAATGAAGGGAACTACTCTGTGTCTTTGCAAGAAGTCTACTAGATGTCCAGATGTAGGCGCTGGTAAACAGTAGGCAGGAGCTGTGTGCTTGTAAACAGCATACAGGGTTGTGTGCTGGTTAACAGTATGCAGGACATGTATGCTGGTGAACAGTATGCAAGAGTTGCATCCTGCCATATACAGCAGCTAACTTTGTTAGTGTTACAATCAATGGGGGAATTTTTCCTCTAGACAGCATCGCGCTCGGGTATAATGCAACATGACTAAGGAGCAAGCAGTCTGCTGCACATCAGCTAGCTGTTACAGCAGTACCTGCAAGCCTCAATGGATTCCAAGACAATTCACCACTGGCTACAGAAGGACCTTCACCACTACTCTCTGCATCTTGCCCTGCCCAGGAACCGGCTCTATGCATACCCGAAGCAAAATGTGAAGGGTGTAACAATCACCACGAACCCTCTTGCAAGCAGCAAGAGCGGCAGCAGCGGCGAGGCTGGAGCACGCACAAGCAGCAGCAGCCATGGCAGAAGGAGAGCAGGGGGCTGGTGGGGATGCTGAAGCTGCAGGGGAAGGTGCTGCGGCTTGTGAGGAGGAAGCGGGTGGGGCCAGGCAGCAAAAGCATATTGCTGAAGCTGAAGAAGGTGGTGATGCTGCTGCTGCGCCGCCACCACCGCGGCGGACCATTATCCTGAGCAGGAGCAGCTGCTGCATCAAGTAGCAGAGATGCAGAGACAGAACCAAGCCAGCACCGCTGAGGTAGAGCAGTCAAAATTGCAGATCTGAGACCAGCAAGATTGCGAACAACAGCAGCAGGAGGTAAATGTACGATTTTTTGTTAAGCCTTGAAAAATAAACTACTTGCTGATAGTCTGGAAGAGTAGCGGGACTGCATTGATATCCTTGAGGAAGTCAGGTAGAGGAAATAAAACATGTAAGGAAGCAGGAGGAGGAGGAAGCAGGGAGGCTGGGGGAGCAGCAGTATGACAGAAAAGGGGTGGGGCTGGGGAGCAGGAGGGGCCTTGGGATGGAGAGGAGCATGGGGAAGGGGGGAGGATGGAGAGGGGAGGAAGGGACAAAGAGCAATGGGAAGGACGTGGGGCAGAAGGGGAGGGAAGGGCAGGAGACGGCTGAAGAGGGGAAGGATGGGCAGGAGGTGATAGAGAGAGGCAAAGAGGGGGGGCAGAGAAGGTGTGAGTTGGGTGGGCAATGGAACCCAGGGACAGAAGCAGCAGCAGTTGAAATGTTGCAAGCAGCAAGCGCAGCCACAGCAGCATAGCAACAGTGGAACCTTGCAGTGTTTGGTGCAAACAACGGAAAGCAGCACTCGCTATCGCAATAACGATTGCGGCAGCAGCAGGAAACATCCTGACCATCTCGAAAGCGCAAGCTCAGTACTACCTAGGGGAAAGACATGGATAGCCATGCAACAGCAGAGCAAATTGTCTGCTCAAACACAGCTTTTCTGGAAACCGTGGTAGTTTGTAGCATGTAGATGCCAACTGGTATGGTCTGTGGCCAGCTATGCATTGTGAGTTTTGATTCCCTGCATGGCCGGCTTGCGTGCTGCTGTGGGCTGTTGCGCTTTATGCAGCTCTGCTTGGATCCTGCAATTGCTCGTATTGCCTGTACTGCCATACCATACATACTGTGTTACAGATTCCCAAGAGTGAATTCCCAGTGGTCTGGTTTGTGCTATGGTTATAGGAAAAAGACTACCAATTGCATGTACGCACATGCGTTTGTTACAAGTAGTAGACGCTGTTTTGCACACATCGGTGAAGCAGCTCGCGTAGATGCCTCCCCGCAAGATTGTCCCACTCTTTGCCTTACTCTGCTGTCTGCCACGCCCCTGCCCTGTCCTGTCTGCCATGTAGGTCATTTCTTGAGCCCGCATCCTCCATTATTGGCCCGAGCTTTCGAATCGAACAACAATAGAGGTGCCCAGCAATCAGTTATTCCTTGATGAAGCACATTATTAGGGTTCCCCTGATCCAGGTAAGGGGGCAGGAGTGGGAGGTGGGCACGTCAATCAATCAATCAATCAATCAATCAAAACGCAAGACCAGCAATGCCAATGGCCAAACAAACCTAGGCCACAAACACAAGGCTCCTGATCACAATCACGAAGCCACACAACCGATGGTGGATTTGCCACACACAAGCTGAGGCTAGATGCAACGGCGTGCACACCAAGGGGAAGCAAACACCACCACTAAAACCCAAAACCTGCTCCACTTCCATCACACATGGGTGGCGGGGAGGCAGCAGGATCAAGCACCACCCTAGTAGGGGCTGGAGGTGGCTCCCACCACCTAGGTACTGGTGAACCACCATCCTCCCAGCCACTGAAAGGCACCACATAGCGCTCCACATGCTTATCAATAGCTTGCTTAGTGCGCCTTCTACACCTCACTAACCGTTGGCTTTCCCAAGGGTGCGTAAGATAAGGTGGGCACGTGGTCCTGTAAAACTTGAACCTACCGGTATTTTGATGCCTGTCAGTTCTAGTGTCTGTGGTGCACAGTGTGTGCTCGGCTGCAGTGCTTCCAGTTGATGGCTTGTGTTTCAAATTGCCCTACCAGCACTCATTCTGCTTGTAGTGTATGTTTGTACTGATTTGTTGCACAGTACGCAGCCAAGAGGTAATGAATTCTCCCCATATGCTCCCTGTGTCTGCTACTTTTTGTGCTGATTACAAGCAAAGCTGATGTAGCTAATCACCTTCCGAACCCCAGTACCTGGAAGTTTGTACCTTTAAGAGGTAGAGAGAAACGCAGACGATGTACGCTATATAAAGTCAGCATACTGTGATGTGTGGCTTTCACCGCTGCATTCCTGTACGCTAAGATTGTTCATTGGTGCAACCCTGGATCGTACAAGGCTCGCTGTGGGGTGTACTGTCTTTGAGGGTGCGGTGCAGGGAAAACCAGGGCATATCCTTCATTCACTGCAGATCTGCTCTCAATGGCGAAGGAGGTGTCAATGGACTTCCCTGATGCTGGTTACAGCTGTTGATGCTGCTGCTAAGGGGGGCCGAGTGTCGGACATCCCCAGAACTTTCTGCAAGTGAGGGGCCTAACAAAAGGTGAGAGGAGCATGCGTAAATGGCACTTGAGTATACCTATGGTGTCAGGGCATTCAAAAGCCTCTTCCTGCACATGTGCAGTGGACTACATGGAGTATTAGGAGCTAGCAGGAGGGCTGGGGGCTTGATATAGGGGTATGGCCAGAGAATTGTCCCTGTTTTCATGTCACATGTGCTGCAGCTGCTGTTGGGGTGAGAACAGCGCGCTGTTGTTCTCATGGCGCATATGACCGGTCAACCGAAGCTCTGCACTTCATTGACCATGTCTATGTCCAACAAGCAAGGACCACTGGGCATGAATAGCCTTTGCTGCATGGCTGGGGATTAGTTCTAGATGGAGCATGATCTGCTGCTGGTTGGGCTGGGGAACGGGGAGCTCTTGCCCACAGAGATATAACCACCGGAGAGTGCTGGGGATGGGAGTGTGATAGCACTATGTACGTGAGCTAGCAGGAGGCTGGGGAGCGTTGCTCAAGCTGCGTTGGGGACGTGGGGGACACTGATCTGCCAATCAGATCACTGGTGCTGCAGCGTGATTGCAAAAGAGGTCCTTCATTTGTTTTAATGCCTGCTTGTGCGGCTCTGTGCCTGGGCGTGCTCATGCACAGACGTGCACTGGTTTGCTTCTTCATAACTCGCAATTGTTGTTAAGGATTGCCACTTAAGAGCCTTTGAGGCTCTTAGGAGCACATGGCTGCAGAGCAGTGCTATGGGCCCCTGATCATGGCATTATATGCAGGCACTTTGTTCTGCACAACCTTTATCAGCAATGAATGTGTGTGCTTGCTTCTGTTGGTGTTGCTAGGGATGCTCTGGCAGGTTGATGATAGTTAAGACCACTACATGCAAGCTCAATGAGCCTGAAGTGCTGATGCTCATCGTGGTGTGAGATGCTGGAGGTAGAAAGTGGGAGCGGTGGCAGTATGGGGTGCCAGAACAGATAGTGGAGTGACCTAGGATGTCCTTCAGCTTGGCTTACATGTGAAAGAGATGCCAGCTATACAAAAGCTCCAAAGCATGCTTTGTTTAATATACCTAACATGACTGGTGACTGCTTTGTAGCAGCTAAAGGGAGTGTGGTGCAGCTTAGGCAGCAGTGGTTTGAGAGTGGCTGTGAATGGTGGACTTGGTTGCAATAGGGACTGTAAATGGCTCAGTCAACGTTGCTTTTGGGGTTGTGCAATGGCCAGACCTTGGTCAGATGCTGGCCAGATGCAGCAGTGCGCCAGAGTCAGCCAGACTTGCCAGACCATGGCCAGACCATGGGCCAGATGCTGGCCAGCCATGGCTAGAGCTGGGCCAGACCCCCGCTTGCCCTAGTGTTGCCATACAGCAGCTGACGTCTAGGCCATATGCTTGGATGACTGCGTCATGCTGTGATGTATTTCATCTCGGTTAGTCATAAGTGGTACAATGCATGCCCCAGCCAAGGGAGGAATTTTTGGGGGCGGCATGCGCGTATAGCGTATTAACATCTGCTAACTATAACGTCCTGAAGCCGGTTCCACAACCTCCTCTGGAACCAGAACTAGACTTGAACAAGGCCTCTGGAACCAAACTTTTCTGGGGGAGACCATGCCATGTCAATGCGCAGCATGGACCCAAGCAGGAGGCGGGGGTCCAGGGGGGAGGAACAGCCCCCCTGGTGGGGTCTGGGGCGAAGCCCCAGAAGCCAGCGATGATTTGTACTTATTACAACCAATTGTACAATGGAAAATGCTATTCTTGCACTCAGTTGAGCACTCTACACTTTGTAATAAACTTGCTGGAACCAGCATGTGACATGTTGGCCAGAGGGTGGCCCAGGGCTGGAACCAGGAACTGACATGTTTGGCATCGCTGGAACCGCGGAACTGAGCACATTCTGCCCTGGAACCGGAACCTGGAACCGGCTTCAGGACGGTATTTAAAGTTAACTCACGGGAACCGGGTCCTGGGTTCTGGAGGGGGCGGGAACCGGGAGCTGGGGTCGCGGGAACTCGGCGGTGGAAGTGCGGCGAAGTTCCCGGGAACTGGAACTGGAATGGGAACTGGAATGGGGGGTACTGGTTTTCGGAGGCGGTGACACGGGTGCCAAGCATGGCGGCGGTGGCTGGAACTGGTGGGAGCAGCGATGGTGCTGACGGTGTGGAGCTGGAACCGGGAACTGCCGGTTGTCAGCGCGGTTCCCGGCTTGGTTAACGGCCGATCGAGTGACAAGGGTGAGGCGGGGTCAGTGCCGTTGGAGGTAGTCGTTCGTGCCGCGTTTCCCTGTTATTAGCCGAGCACGAGCATGGCGTGTGTATTCTATGGGCATTGTGGTGCCCTTGAGCGGCTCGGAGAGCGCGTGCCTGCGCTCCGCACGAAGGCGATTGGCAGCATTGACCGCAGCAGTGAAGTTGAAATCAGGGCGCGACGATGGGGTCAGGTAAGCTGGCATTGATGAGTGCCATGCATGTGCGCTGCTATGTTTGTGCAAGCTTTGTGAATCGTGGATGGGTCATTGCTGAGCTGTGGCAAGTCAGGAGCTCGGCGGTGGCATGGCAGGCGGTTGGTGGGGTTGCCGATGCTTCATCTTTCTGATCTGGTGGGTGCGCTTGCAGAGACCCCGACGGAGTATCCCTCCCTGCCTTTGGTAAACAATGGCAAGGGCAAGCTGTATGTTCCGGGCGAGGCCAAGCAAGGCTACCGAGACATCTTGCTGCCTGCCAAAGGTGAGGTTCCTGGAATCATTAAGAAGCAGTTAAGCAGGGTCCTCATTGGTCCACTGGAAGGCTGCGATTGATCTGAGCAGTCGCTTCAAGCGGAGCGCAGGCAGCTGTTCATGTCCGCCTTACGGCATTGGCGCATCGAGTGGGGACGTCTGGTTCGTTAGGTGCATCGTAGGGTCTTGTTCGTAATCCATTGCGTCGAAATTGCCGATAGGGCCTTTCAGCGTGCACAGGTGGCGATCAGCGATAGGCTTGTCTTGTACTGGACATAGTGCTGACTGACAGCTGTGGTCGTCGGTGTCTGCCAGCAACGGGGGAGGCTACGGGGGAGGCTAGTATGGAGCTAGTACAAGGCTAGTACCAGGCTACCAGGGGCTAGCCAGGCTAGTGGCGTGGCTAGTGAGAACCTAGCCAAACTAGCATACTGAATACACTTTACCACATGTGCACAGCCATAGAAAGTCACCAAATTACAACCACTAAACCTTCTTTCAACAAACATTGTGGAAATTCCTGACCAGGCAGGTTGCACTTTATTCTTATGTTGCGGTTGCTGCCCAGGAACCCAACAGCCCATTGTTCACCAAATGCAACCGCATCATTTACGCGTATGCAAAGGCAACCATTTTCAATACTTGGACAGAGCGCACCACCCTCATTCCATACCATTGGTAACCGCTTCTAATGGCAACATGCTAACAGTGCAAGGTATGGGTCAACGGGAACGGCCATGCAGTTAGGACAGCGTTGTCAATCACATTTCTGACCCCCGGGAGGATGGAAGGCAAGCCTGCTTGCGACTAGCAGCAGCAGGGCAGCAGCCATGACATCAACAGCAGCAGACGACTAGCAGCTGCCTGTGTTCTGGTGCTGGTGCCCCCTCCCTACTCCCAACAAAACAACAGCAGCAGCAACAGCAGCAGTAGGGGAGCAGCGGCTCTTACTTCCACTGGCAGTGGAGGTCTTGGTTGCTTTTGACCTAGCTGCTGGACCTCATGTCCAGGCAAACATATTTAGTTACTTCAATATATTAGAGGTGCGGGGCCTATGGCACTTATTGCTATGGCATATCATGAAATGTAATAATAATAAAAGATGTTTGCATGCCGGCAATAACCCGTAATCTGCTCCCCCGCAATGTTTCTATGACGGCTTGATATGCCGGGCCTATGGCAGTTTTTGCTATGGCATATATTGAAATGTGGTTATGAGTTGTACGTGAATCTCACATTGGCAAACCGATCAGCACCCAGATTTTTGTAGAATAGAAATATGGAAGCAGCCTGCACGAGCAGCAGCAGCAGTAGGGCACCACCCTGGCATCAAGCGCAGAAATAGCAGCAGTACAGGAGCAGTCTGCATGCACCGCAAAAACAGCAGCAGCAGTAGGGCACCACCACTGGCATCAAGAGCAGCAACAGCAGCAGTACAGGAGCAGCCTGCATGCACCGCAAAAACAGCAGCAGCAGTAAGGCCGCACCTATGGCATCAAGAGCAGCAACAGCAGCAGTACAGGAGCAGCCTGCATGCACCGCAGAAACAGCAGCAGCAGTAAGGCCGCACCTATGGCATCAAGAGCAGCAACAGCAGCAGTACAGGAGCAGCCTGCATGCACTGCAAAAACAGCAGCAGCAGTAAGCACGCACCTATGGCATCAAGAGCAGCAGTAGTGGAGCAGCAACAGAGAGGAGCAGAAGCAGTAGGCCAGCATACATGGCAATAAAAGCAGCACAACAGGCAGGGTAGCAGCCGCCAGGCATGAGCAGAAGCAGCAGGGAAGCAGCCTGGCATGAGCAGCAGCAGCATCAAGGCAGCATCCATGGCGTCTGAAAGCAGTAACTGATCACAGGGTAGCAGCCAGGCAAGAAGGGCAGCAGGAGCATGGCAGCTGCCTGGCATGAGCAGCAGCAACAGTAGAATACCGGTAGCAGCCATGCCACAACATGGCAGCACCTTATACCGGGAGGAACAGCAATTTAGGCCCAGCAGGAGAGCAGCAAGTGACAGGACATTAGGCAATGCATGCGAGTCATGGCAGCATAAGCCCACACACAACCAAACACCCTTTTAGCATGCATGCCATATAAGTGACACGAGTGCATGCAACGGCAGGAAAGAGATATGAGCTGAAGCAGGTAATGAGCAAAGCCAGAGAATAGGCATATCACAGCAGCGCAATCATGGTGTTCGTTGCTCATACAAGTAAAACATGCAAGACCTCTGCTGTGATAGCTGGACAGACCCCCAGGAAGGGGGAAGAACAATGCTGCTACCAAGCAGCTGCATTGTAAAAGTGCTCAGTTGGCACGACCTGGGCTATGTAGGACTGCTACTTAAGTGCATAAGCTGCCAGCACACCTGCATGCAGGAGCCCTGGCACTGTCTGCCTTTCCAGGCTGACCTGCTGAATCATCTGAAGTTCCCCACACAATCTCACGCGAGAGTGCGTCGTTCCACCTTCGTTCATCCTTCTGTGTAGGTCCACGGATCCATGCTGGTCCTAGACTTATTCTTGCCAGCGGGCCCTGAAGTCAGCAAACGACCTCAACACCAGGAACCATGGCCATATTCAGCGGCAACGGGAAACAACCGTAAATCATGTCTATCAGAGCAAGGCAACTGGTACAAGCAGACCGCTCCTGTTGGAAACAGGACAGCTCAACCAACTGACAGAGGGGCATGCATGTTGGAGGTCAAAGGTATGGTTCCCGCCCAGAACCGTCCAGGATCGAAATGGAGCGGGTAAGACTACTCTACAAAGGGCACACTGCTCTTGTAACGTCCCATTGATCCGTCCTCGTGCATGAGTGACATGACTACGGAGCGCTGATTTGAACGGGTCACCTGGCTGTGGCCAAGGGAAAATGGCCTGTGGGCCTTAATACTTCCCTCATGTCAAGAGCAACTTGCTAAGATGGTACTCGTAGTATCCGCATCTGTGGCAGATCTTGTTCTGCCATGCAGTTGACCATGGCCCGGTCCCCATGTGCACGCGACGCTAACAACCGCTCGACCAACTAAAGGCATCACGCACCGAAGAGCACTGCTTGATTGCAAACATGCTGTATGATCTGCTGCTGGCATAGCTATGGTACGCGTGAATTAGCAGCTGTACATGGTTGACCGAAGCCAACCGCGCGCCAGGCGATCATGTCAGACTTTCCAGGCAAGAGAGCTTCCTTAGGGCAGACATGCTTGAGTGCGCACATCCCAACATATCGTACTTCTATCGCTCAGTTGCACGCTGGGGTAATGGTGCAAGCGCCTACTGGAGCACAGAACGTGGGCATGGCCGACACATGAGCTGAAGGCAACCGACATAACGCTCGCAGCTGCTCAACGCATAGCGTACATGCTGGCAGCCTCCTGAACGATGAGCTCGCAGATGAGTCCGTCCCTGTGTGACTGGTCAGTTAGCAGCTGAGGTGGGCCCAGAGCACCTGGTGGAGCTCCATTCACAATGTATTAATCTTCCTTGACAAGGTGAGCTTGGAACCAGGAAAAGGACTGGCTGAGGCCATGCAATAAGATACTGACAGTTCAGGATCTCAAGATTCACCTGCCCATTCTTCTTGGTGAGCAGCAGCCAACATCCTGGGATTGAGAGTATTGGTATGAATTCTTTAGCAAGTACAATCTGACTTGCACAGGCAAGTAGCCTCAAGATGGCTTCCTGTGTGACCACACAGCAATGATGGATGTTTAGGGCCATGATCGCAGCACATGCTATGGTCCACGGAGCAGTTGACAGCAGTAGTCCAGCCATGTCCACCCAGCAAGAATTTTGGTTGTGGTTGTTACAATATCCTAGCACAAAGCCCTTGCTTGATATATCTAACATAAATGGTGAATGAAGACAAGAGAAATGCTAAAGGTGAATTGAAGACTGTGAGATGTTGTCGATGCGAGCAGAGGAGGTCACGCCTCTCTTGCTATTATGAAAGGGCTGCTGTCCCAGTAACGCTGCTGTAATGACAAGGCATCATCAGGCTACTTGGTATGCTGTTGAGCTAAACTTGCTGCCATGACTGTTAGCTCGTTCAGGCGCGAACTGCTGCTGTACAGAATACCTCACCGCCATGATGCCTAAACGCAATGTTACCAGAGATCATATGTAGCTGCAGGCTAGAGGAAGTATAGATAAGCGTAGGGTGGGGCCTGCCCTGTACTTATCTTTTGCTAGGAGCTATGAGTGCTGATCTTCGCCTAGAGCTGTCTTATCAAACAGTAGCAATGATCACCTTGCCTTTAGACCTGTGCATTTATGACTGTTGCAAATCATTATCTCAATGCCGCTGCATACCAGATGATGGGCTTTCACCGCATGCAGCCATCTTGCAAGGCTGCATTTTCTGCTTGCAGACCTTATAATGCATCCAAGGCCCAGTGTTGCATGTTGATTGCCCATGCAGGTGTTCCTAGCCCACCAGACAGTGTCTCGCACCTCTGATCATCTATACTGGGCTTGCAGAGCTCCACAACAGTGCAAGATGCAATGCTCAGCTCGGGGTCCACAATGCAACACCGCCAATGCAGCCGGCAATTTAGATCAGTATGAACAACAGTAATGGATTTGGTTTTGAAGCGATGATTATCAATAGTAGGGCTATATAATTCAAGAGTGCCTATGGTCACATTTACTCAGTAGAATCCAGACACTGGTAGAATGTAGCATTTGATTTGTCCATGTGTTGGTCCACCTGCAGGAGATGGACGCAGATGCCAAGAAGGGTGGAGCCAAGAGAGGGCGTGCAGAAGGAGAGGGTTGCTTGCTTGATGCTCCTTCACTGCTGGGCAACACCAAGGCAGCGCAGAAGAAGCAGAAGGTGGATGATAAGCGGCAGCAGCAGGCCATCAAGGGTATGCCAGCCCCAGGCACCAAGACCATGTCTGGGCGGCAGGTGAACAGCGCTAAAGGCAACTTTGCTAAGACTGGTGCAGCTAGCCCCGCTGCCGCTGCTGGTGGTAAGAAGACAGGCAAGTCCAAGAAGCCCATTACTGCACAGCTCAAGAAGATGTCAAAGGAGGAGAAGCAGAAGCTGTTGGCAGCGCTGCAAGAGCAGTTTGAGCAGGCATCAGCAGATGAGAGGGACTCTGGCTCTGAGGACGAAGGAGAGTACGAAAGCGAGGAGGAGAACTCTGAGTAGACTGGGTGAGGTATGTTTTGGGAATGGCCTAGCTGGGTCTGGAGAGCCCATGCTCGCACATGTGACATTACAATAGTGCAGTAACTGCAAACAACTAGCCACTTCTTGCTACATGCATGGCTGTCATGATCTACGGCATGCAAGGAAAGGCATCGCTGCAGTTGATGGTCCAGCATGGCCTTGGTCACATGGATTGAGTGCGGCGTTTGTGGTTAGTGCTATCTATAGGAAGATGCAGCAGGTACAAGGTTTGGTTGAGGTCTGAGTCTTTTCTACATGGACAGCCAGTAGTACAAAGCTTATCTTGCAGTCAGTGGCATGAAAATGCGACCCCATCTGAGCATAGGACACAATAGTTCTAGGAAGAATGCTCAGCATACAAGCACACTTGCTTGGTTCCTGGACACCTTTGCATGTCTCTGGTTGTTCATTGTGCTTTGCATGTCAGCCCAGCTGTTTGTGTATGTGGCATTACTGCGTGCAGCACCCTGCATGGTGGTTATGATTGCACGAGAGCTTTTTGCACATGTTTACCGGTAGTCCGTCTTCATTGAGGAATTTTACAGTGGGATGACCTTGACAACCAGTACTAAGCGCTAGCTGTATATGGCTGGTTATATGCTGTTTTTGAGGGCGAAGTCACACATCAGCACATGGCATGCACTACAGTTCCGTGTGATACTCTCTTGTAGGTGTATGGAACTCTTTATTGGTGCGTGCTTGTTGGTAATCATGGGGAGTCGTGTCCTGTTTGGCACCTAAGGGTGCAACTTCTAGCCACGTGGCACTAATGCCTGCATATGTACAGCTGTTATTGCATACATGCAAGCAACAGCAGGTGCCACATGCATGCCTTCACTTGTGCATTGGCCACCAAGTTTAGCCACCATGAAGGGGTGGGTGGCAGAATAGCAAGAGAAGGTCACATGATAGCATGACAGCAGGGGTGCTACAGTGCTGTTTGTGATGCTGGAAGTTCCAATTGCGTTGCTACCGATGTAAATAATGGTGTCCTGATCATGTGGTCTGCCTAGCTAGTGATTGGCTAGTCACAAGCTAGTCAGAAGCTAGTAAGAAGCTAGTGGTAGCTACTGGCATCCGCAAAAGCTAGTGAGAAGCTACTGGTAGCTGAGGCTAGTCACAAGCTAGTAATGAGCTAGTACCAGGCTAGTGAGAGGCTAGCCACTAGCCTCTTACTAGCCTCTTACTAACCTCCCCCGTTAGTGACGGGGCCAGTACTTCCAAGGCCGCTGCTTGTGTTGCTGATGCCTCTGGAAAAGGTAAGCACTGTTACGGGTAAGGACTCGGGTAAGCACTGTTACGGGTAAGGACTCGGGTAAGCACTGTTACGAGAGTTGACATCGCATGCGGAAGATCCGGCCTGGACCCAAGGGCCCACAAGCTGGAGGCGCGCGGTCGAAAGGCCCACATAGATGAACTGAAGACGGCAGAGAGATAGTAGAGTGGTTAGAGATAGCAATATAGTTGAATCCCAGCGAGTTGGGCAATGGACTGTGTGACTTCCCACTTTGCTGAAGTGCGAGTTCAGGCCGACCTTCTGGAAGTTCCTAGACATTGGCACCAGAGAGGCCTAGAGAGTGCTCAGAAGCATCGTGAAGCTTCTGGAATAGTCCTAGATGTTTCTGGAACCTTCTTAGAAGCATCGAGAAGCTTCTGGAATGGCCTTGGATGGTTCTGGAACCTTCTTCGAAGCATCTAGAAGCTTCTGGAAATCTGGAATGACCTAGATGTTTCTGGAACCTTCTTTAGAAGCATCGAGAAGCTTCGAGAATGGTCCTAGATGCTTCCGGAACCTTCTTGGAAACATCATGAAGCATCCAGGAAGGATGGCATAGGCGTTTCGCCAACACTATATATAGTGCGTGCACCCTCATGGCTAGAAAAACAACCCTCTTATTCTTGTTGAGTACTCAGACTACTCTGCATAAGAGGCAAACACATACAGACCAAGCTATTATCAGTAAGCTTCGTGCTGCTGACCTTGGCCTGCTGTTAGAATGGACTACAGCCTGTGCGCTGTTTAGCGGCTGGGCCGGCTTGCGGAAGTCAAGCATCGGCAGCCTTTAGTTGCGCCTTGAGTGCGTGTGCATCTGTGTGTCCGGCTACGGCCCCAAGGACCCCACCAGAGAGTGCCTGTGTACCTTGCGTGGTGGCTATTGCCTTCTGCTTGCAACAAGTCTACAGTTGGTTGCAAAAGTTTTGGCCGGAACATAAGGCTGGGGTTTAAGCAGCAGCAGCAAGACCTGATTTACAACCATTTATGTTTAAGAAAGTAAACAGGCAGAGCATCAATGTGCTGCAGTTAGTATGCCCAAGTGGTACCACAAGTAGCCTCGCATGCGAGACGTCCCGAGTTCGAGCCCCGGGCGTGCCCTATAAATATACTATATAAAAGCCAGCCAGCCAGCCTTAGCCTTAGCCGCAGACGCAGACCAGCAAGCCTCCCCCCTGTTCCTATAGCCCTCCTGCTTTTTTTAACCTGGCTCTCCCCTTCCACCTCTGCCCCTCCTGTGGTTGCCAGCCCCACACCCCATCTGCTCCCCTCCCACAGCCCTCTCAGCTCAGCCTTGCACTTGCCCCAACTTCTCGCATGCCCTGCCTACCCCCACCTGCCCTGCCATTGAACTGGTATAGCCCCTGCACCTGCTTCACACCTGGTCTATATGCTACTGCCCCTAAACAGTAAAGAAAGGGCACCTGTGCCTGCTGGCAGTTCTCAGCATTTACCCCCTTAAAAAGCAGCAAAAATGCCTCCGCTGTCTCCCTTGCAAGACCCCTGCTTTTCTCAGCAGCCAAGCAACACAGAGCAACAGAGATGCTGACCGCACCCATTGGTGACAACCTGGACCTCATACAGAAGCTGCCTGTGCAAGAGAGCAATGAACGGCCATGCCATTTCACAGAAGCAGACCATTTCCTAACAAAATCTGAGTTTTGGGCCAAAACTTTTGCAACCAACTGTGTCCAATGTTTGCACCTCCTGTTTCCTCAAGTGCAAGCAGAGATAACAGCTGTGTCTAGCCTGTTGCAAAGAACTTGTTGATGCAATTATTGCCTGCTGTGCTAAATTGGTGGCAACCGCAACCGCATTGAGAAAGTGCTTGAGCTGACTTTTCAGATTTTGGTCAAAAGTGGGTACGCCCCTGTGGTCACCTGAGTTAGGGTGCATGGAATGGAACTTCTCCCATTTATCAGCAAGCTTTCCTTGGCTTTACAGTACCATGTCACTAGCTGCAGTCATGCATGCTCTGCACAGCAGGCCCCACATTAGCTATCCCTGCAATGCTGAGCATTGCTACAGGCAGCAAAAAGTGTGGTTTTCAACATGGATGCTACCCCTAACAGCGGCAGCCAGCCAAGCAGCCCATAAGGCTGGTCTAAACCTCAAGCCTCAGCAGCGGCGCCGAGATTTCGCTATATCCGATGCGACCTTGCAGAAGATTGAGGGGAAACATGCAGCACATGCAGCGGTGCTGTCCTCTCCTAATGATGCTACCAGGGCAGATTACAGGGAGGCCAATAATGCTGCTAGGCGAGCGGTTAAGAAGGATCAGGAGCGGTACTTCAAGCAGCAAGCGCTGTTTGCGGAACATGCTCTAAAAGCTGGTAATCTAGCCGTGTTCCACAAGCATGTCCCGTGGATCTTCAAGGAGCAGCAGGGCAGTAGCTCTGCTGCTCCTACAGCTGTGCTAGGGGGTGCTGATGGCAAGCAGCTGTTCCAAAGCAGGGAGGAGGTGGTGAAGTGCTTTGCTGAGCACTTTGCTGATGTCCTCAACTGCCCTGCCAAGCTCGACCAGCAAATGCAGCAGACCATTGAGGAGTTAGTGCAGAAGATGGAGGCAGGGCAAGGTGCAAACCAGCAGAGTGAAGCAGCAGCTCAGCCACCTACTGTGCAGGAGGTTGAAGAAGCTGTCTTTGCCTGTCGTAATGGGGCAGCTCCTGGGGTTGATGGTATCGCAGCGCCTATGCTAAAGCTCAGTGGGACCATGCTGAAATGGTTGCACAGGGTCATTGTGGCGGTGTGGGAGTCAGGGAAAGCGCCAGTGGAGTGGAAACGTGCACTGTTGGTGGCACTGTATAAAGGCAAAGGAGAGCGCAAAGTGAGAGATAGCTATAGGGGGATAAGCTTGCTAAGTATACCGGGGAAGGTGTATGTCTTGGTCATTTTGGCTAAGATCAGTTCTCATATCGATGCACAACTGCTTGATAACCAGTCTGCTTTTAGGAAGGGGAGGGGCCTCACTGATGCTCTGTTCACCATACGCCAGGTCATCTCTAAGTCTGTAGCATTCGATCAGCCTCTATTCATGGCTTTTGTGGATTTGCGTAAGGCATATGATTCTGTACCGCGAGACACGCTATGGCGCATCCTGCATGTGTACGGGGTACACACAAAGCTGATAGAGTTGCTGATGGACTTGCATACTGGCACACAGGCTGCTGTTAGGATGGGTGGTGTGGTGTCTGAGTGGTTTGATGTGCATGGCGGGGTGCGGCAGGGATGTGTCATTGCTCCCTTGCTGTTCAACATCTACATGGACTTTGTGGTTCGGCAGGCAATGGCTCAGATGCCGGAGGGATGTGGGGTGAAGCTAGCCTATCATGCAGATGGGAAACTTGAGCGTGATGGGTGTGGTAGTGGTGGGTGTGTGGAGCTGTTGTCTGTTCTGCTGTATGCAGATGATATGGTGTTGCTAAGTCCCAGCAGGGAGGAGTTGGTGGTCATGCTGCAGGTGATGGACAAGGTTGCTGCTAGTCTTGGGTTGCGCATCAATGCAAGCAAGACTGAGATCCTGTCCATTGACAAGGATTGGAAGGAGGGGGATGTGCCAGTGCAGCAAGGACCAGAGGTGGTTATCAGTGAGGGTGTGGTAAAAGAGGTGTCACAGTTCAAGTACTTGGGAAGTGTGCTTGTGACTGATGGCAGGTTGGATGTGGAGTTGAATATCAGGAGGGGTAAGGCTGTGGGGAGGTTTAAGCAGTTTGAAAAGATGTGGGGTACCAAGCATCTGTCATTGGCTACGAAGGTGAAGTGTTACAAGGCATATGTGTTGCCAATTCTGCTGTTCGGGAGTGAGTGTTGGTCCCTGACCAAAGTGCAATCGCAAAAGCTTGAGCGGGTGCACTCTAGCTGCCTTAGGAGCATCCTGGGGGTCAGGCTGTCAGATCGGCACACCAATGAGCATATCAGGAAATCATGTGGGGTAGCCACCTTGTCAGCATACATCACAGCAAATAGGCTGAGGTGGCTGGGGCATGTGGGCCGCATGGAGGAGGGCAGGTTGCCGCATATTGCGTTGTTCTCTTCATTACATGGTGACATGACGAGGCCAGTGGGTAGGCCTCGCCATACCTGGGAGAAATGCGTGTGTGCAGATCTGAAGGTGCTTGGTCAAGATGAGGGGAGCTGGGAGGCTTCATGTCAGATTAAGAGTGCTTGGAGGAAGAGGTTGTGGGATCTTACGCACCCTTGGGAAAGCCAACGGTTAGTGAGGTGTAGAAGGCGCACTAAGCAAGCTATTGATAAGCATGTGGAGCGCTATGTGGTGCCTTTCAGTGGCTGGGAGGATGGTGGTTCACCAGTACCTAGGTGGTGGGAGCCACCTCCAGCCCCTACTAGGGTGGTGCTTGATCCTGCTGCCTCCCCGCCACCCATGTGTGATGGAAGTGGAGAAGGTTTTGGGTTTTAGTGGTGGTGTTTGTTTCCCCTTGGTGTGCACGCCGTTGCATCTAGCCTCAGCTTGTGTGTGGCAAATCCACCATCGGTTGTGTGGCTTCGTGATTGTGATCAGGAGCCTTGTGTTTGTGGCCTAGGTTTGTTTGGCCATTGGCATTGCTGGTCTTGCGTTTTGATTGATTGATTGATGCTACCCCTGCTGGAGGGGCCCTGCTTCTGGCAATCTTACCATAAGCTTCAAGGTCACTGCCAAGGATTCAGTATTAACAGAAGCTGGTGTGCTTTGCATGCCAGTTTGATGGTAGGAAGCTTCCTTCTACATGCTGCAATCAGCGGCGGGCGAGACGGGCCTATGCTGCAAGGCTGTCACCCACGCTGTCACCACCACTTTGGAGGACTGTTTTCTTTGTCACCTGTCACTGCTTGAAACAAGGTCTAGCATACCACAGAGTTGTTCACTGGGCCAGGCTTGTTGTAAAACAAGACATGTTACGCATATCCCTTCGGTGCAGCACCACCTTCTAGACCCGACGTGCCCTTGCTACTGCTGTTTTAACACTTTCCACCAGATCTTGCCATGATAGTGCTATCAGATCTCTCAACAACCTCCTCAAAGCATATGTTTTTATTCAGCACCGCTCCCCCTTTCTACAATACCACATCGGCTATGCCAATCATGCTCCACCTGCAGAGAACAGCAGCTCGCTACATGTGCTGGGGGTATACCCTGCTTTGGGGGCGCCAGATATGCCCTTTGGGTATTCCGCATGGCACAGGCAGCTTCAGAGACAGCCCCTGCTCCAGCTGTAATGTCCTATGGCATGTGCTACCAGGGGATGTGTGCAAGTCAAGGTACCTCAGTTGTTGGTATTTGCTTAGTGTACTGCTGCAGCTGGTGAGGGTAGGGGTAGGAAGGGCCCCCGTCATGGGTTGCCAGCACATGCAACAATTTATTCACCCTGGCTGTGACTGTTGCATAGGTCCAGCCCCTGGTACCTTAAACCAGCCCTGCCCCAAGCCAAAGCCCTTGCCTCTGTCAAACAGCAGCAGCAGAACCAATGTCCACAGTTGGTTGCAAAAGTTTTGGCCGGAACATAAGGCTGGGGTTTAAGCAGCAGCAGCAAGACCTGATTTACAACCATTTATGTTTAAGAAAGTAAACAGGCAGAGCATCAATGTGCTGCAGTTAGTATGCCCAAGTGGTACCACAAGTAGCCTCGCATGCGAGACGTCCCGAGTTCGAGCCCCGGGCGTGCCCTATAAATATACTATATAAAAGCCAGCCAGCCAGCCTTAGCCTTAGCCGCAGACGCAGACCAGCAAGCCTCCCCCCTGTTCCTATAGCCCTCCTGCTTTTTTTAACCTGGCTCTCCCCTTCCACCTCTGCCCCTCCTGTGGTTGCCAGCCCCACACCCCATCTGCTCCCCTCCCACAGCCCTCTCAGCTCAGCCTTGCACTTGCCCCAACTTCTCGCATGCCCTGCCTACCCCCACCTGCCCTGCCATTGAACTGGTATAGCCCCTGCACCTGCTTCACACCTGGTCTATATGCTACTGCCCCTAAACAGTAAAGAAAGGGCACCTGTGCCTGCTGGCAGTTCTCAGCATTTACCCCCTTAAAAAGCAGCAAAAATGCCTCCGCTGTCTCCCTTGCAAGACCCCTGCTTTTCTCAGCAGCCAAGCAACACAGAGCAACAGAGATGCTGACCGCACCCATTGGTGACAACCTGGACCTCATACAGAAGCTGCCTGTGCAAGAGAGCAATGAACGGCCATGCCATTTCACAGAAGCAGACCATTTCCTAACAAAATCTGAGTTTTGGGCCAAAACTTTTGCAACCAACTGTACTGCATCCTTGTAAGATCTGATTCAAAACAACCGAGTCTATTTACCACCGGGCCCCGAGAGCCCACGGCCTAGACTGAGTCTACTAAGGTGGACTATAGCGTGGAGGCGAGCCTGAGCCATAGCGCCAGCTCCTCCCTTAGTAATCCTAGTATCAGCAATGCTGACATCGGCAGCCACGCGCAGCCCTAGTGTTCGGTGATCCAGCTGAAGTTAAAGTCAGCACGCTTTTAGGACAGTACCATACAGCTGAGTTACAGCGTGTAATAGTACTTGTCATTCCATAGCAGTTTCGGACTTGGCAATCAAAGTTAACATCTGCTCGCAGTCAGCCGAGACAGCAACTTTGATAGCACCTGAGTTCCCTGACGCAGCATATAGTCTCGCATTAGGTCCAACTCTCTTAGTCTAACATAGCTTATAGCAGCTGCTTCTTTAAGGAACAGCTATAGACCCAGTGAGCACGCAGCATCCATCGATCTGCTACTCACAGCGGTGAACCTGGGCCCACCCACCGCATAAACCTTCCGCTGTAGCTAGTTGTACGATCCTTGGGCCCGCTGTCTAGTTGCTATACAGTACAGCTGTTAGCTTGTTGAGTCAGCAGCAGTTACCTGTGGCAACAGGTCCCACCGAGACCTGGTTTCGGAGCCAGCCTCCGATAGTTGAATATATTAGTGCTTCTTCTGCCTGAGGAGACCCTAGTGCTAACGCTGAGTATATGCACAGGGCTACATGGAGCGCAGCTCAACAATTACGGCACCACATGGGCTGCAAGCAGCACTTGACGCGATCAATCAGTAAGGGGCTAGCCACTACAGTTACTACGTGTCTCACTTTTCAGAGCCGCTCTGTAGACCCATGTAGTAGCTTGTAGTAAGGCTGGACTACAAGACGAATCACCTGAACTACCCTGACCATACACTTACTACACTTTTTCCAAAATGGGCTGTAGCATGTAGTAGCATCTGCCTGTGAAAGGGCACTTTCTCTCGTAGTTCGTAGTAAAATGTAGTAATCATTGCCACTAATGACCTTAGAATCACTATAAAACAAATAATTTTGTTAAAATTTTACTACAGTTGCTACATGATTCCCTTGGACCTGCAGTAGTACGTAGTAAGGATTGCCCTGGGGGAGTCAACTTCCTGTGTAGTTTGTAGTGAAATGTAGTAAAACATGCATCCTGAACATACAAGACATGAGCACCATGATTCTGCTCTTACTACAAGCAACTACACAACCATCTGGACGGCTCTGAAAAGTGAGACATGTAGTAGCTGTAGTGGCTAGCCCCTTCAATCAGTTTACTGGAGCATATGGCAGTGGAGATGACGCTTACGATTGGCTGGAGAGCATCGATGAACTTGCTGATATGTTTGATTGGAGCGCAGAAATATGCCTGAAGGCTGCCCCTTTTCGCCTTGGAGGCCCCGCTAAGCAATGGATCGGAGGAGTGCCACGTGCTCGCATAGCAGACTGGGACGCCTTCAAGAATGCCTTTTTGGATAGGTTTGGTGAGAAGAGGGACGCAATGCTGGCTCGCCTCAGCTATTGTGTGCAGCAGGACAATGAGGCAGTCAGGGAATACGCTGATAGATTCAGAGGCCTTGCCCGTAGAGCAGGGAGGTCAGAAGATGCAGCACTCACACACCAGTTTATAAAGGGTTTGAGACCTTTTCTGAGGAAGGAGGCTGTGCTACAGAGGCTTAATGACTTAGAGCAGGTAATTGACTATGTCAACTATCTGGACGAATGGGACCAGGAGGAGAACATGGGAATGTTCAGTACATTGGCAGATAGGCCCGTTAGGCATGATTATGCCCCTCAGTGGCAAGGACGCCCACTCTCTCCCCATGGAATGAGGGATCCAGCTCCTTATTATGTGCCTTACAGGGAATCACACAGGCCAGTGTTTAGTCATGCTCCCGGTGGGTATGTTCCCCCTGCTAGTTACACTGAGAGGAATAGCTTCGAAGCCGTCACGGGGTTTAGGACACAGGGCTTCTGTGATGGAAGGGACCTAGCTCCCAGACCCAAGGACCGCAACGGCCCAGACAGCCAGAGTTTTTCAGTAGGAACCCCCAGGGCTCCCGAACAGCCACGCACAGCAGCACCTATAGCAGCACCTAAGACACCTGAGAGGACTGATCAGAAGGATCTAGACGACGTCACTAAGGAGTTAGCAAGAATGAAACTTATGTATGAGAGGGACACAGGCTTTAGGCCACCGGGGCCGCCAGCATGCAGATTATGCCAGAACATAGGCCACGTTGCAAGCAACTGCCCTTACCCTGCAACAGCTCACTGTATGGAGAAAGACGAGTTTTGGAGGGATCAGCAATACGAGGACGGTGGCAGTTATTATGATTCTAATGCAGAAGGAAAAGAGACCATGGGAAATGCTTATGCAGCTGAGAAGACATGCATAGACTTCCAACTGCAGCCCAAGCCTAGAAAGCACATCACATTAACAGAGCCTCAGCATAAGGAGAAGCCTGCAGAAATACCCAGGGTGAAAAGACAGCAAGAGAGCCGCATGGCTAATACTGGAGCAACAACAGAAGCAAGTTCTGGGGATCTGAGCAGATATGAGCACACTGGATTGGAGCCGCCGCTACGAGACCATAGGAGAACAGCAGCAGCCACCACCACGACAGCCCGTGAAGAAGCCCTGAAGGTGAGGCAGTTTCCAGCCAGCAATGTGGCAAAAGCCCTGGTACTAGAGCAGATTGCAGCGGACTACACCAAGAAGCCCATAGCATTGGATCCTAGGAGGCATCGTGACCTCTCCGTCAAGGAGATTGTTTCTGCTATTGCTAAGCATCTGAGGGAGCCTGCGCAGAAGTTGACTGGGACATCAGGAGCTACTACAAGACCTAATGGCACACAGACGCTGCCTCTTACAAGATCAGTTGATCTGATTGCACAGGATAGTGGAGCATGGGAGCCTACTGCAGCTGTGCTGGAGGTACAATCTGGAACAGAAATAGGTGCAGAGACACCAGCTATCATAGCATTAGAGAGCGGTTCAGAGGATGAAATACCCGACACCAGCTTCGAGGCTGCTTCTACCGATGTTGAGAAAGAAACTGTTCTTGATTTCAAGACAGTGGGCGCTTCTACACATAGACCAGGTCAGCCTTACAGCTTTGCTCCTATGCAGCTGCAAAGGAGGCCTGTAACTGGGTTCCCTGCACTGGGTGCCACTGCCATAATTGGGTCTCATGTTTTGGAAACCATGATTGACAGCGGGGCATCCCAGTCTTTCATGAACAGAGATACCATCACCAGGCTTGGACTAGAGCACAGAGTTAGGCACGCCAGCAGCATTAGGCTCATGAATGCTGAAGGGTGCACAAGCAGATTATCAGAGGGACTAATTAGGGGAGTTACTCTGCTGCTAGGGGACCTGCAGATCACTATGGACCTGCATGTTACTTCCGGGGATAGATACGACCTACTTCTGGGCTCTAACTTTCTAGTACCCATTGGAGCAAAGATGGACTACGATGCCAAGGTCCTACGTTACTCACTTGGGCAGAGCACAGGAGAGATCAGGTGAACTTCAGAGGTTGGGGCAGGGAATCCTGCTACCTTAATGCTGAGATGAACCCAGTACATCCAGGAGAGCCTCCACCAGGTCCATCAGAGCCCAATATGCCACAGTGCGTCATCTACGGAGTAAACAGCGCTAGCAAAGACCCGGCAGAAGATGGCAACCAGGAGAAGATGCATCCAGAACTCAAGGATGACGCCAAGTGCACTGAACCTGTCCTGAGGTCTTGGGAAGAGCCACATAGCAAACAGAAGGACCAGCTTTACGCTTGGGGGGTTGCACTGGACAGGCGTTTGAACACGATGACCAAGCTGGACACCAAACTCTCAAGTAAAATGGGATCACTACTTGAGCTAGGAGGACCAAGGACCAAGAAGATCCCATACTACAAGAAGCTTCCCTTTGAGCTGACCCGCTGGGGCGGACAACAACGCAGAGGGGTGCTGCTTGCAAGTAACCAGAGCAACCATCGGATATTCCGTCCGCCCTGAGGCAACCAGCCCATCAGACTGAGTGCAAAATGACCATGCTTCAACAGCAGATGGGCTCATGACACAAGAAGGTGATCATGCAGTTATTAGGCCTATAGCAGGTAGCTTTTTTGTCAAGGCAAAAGAGATACTATCAAATCAGATTGGGATACTAAGCAGCTTATGTCTGAGACTTATATGCCGTGGAGTGGAAATACTAAGCATTGTGTTAATGAGCAGCTGCCCGAGTAAAAGGAGAGTGGACGACCTTTGGCTATAAATTTTGAGCTTTTCACAGTTAAAAGCTTCCAAGTGAATTAAGTGGGCCGGTTGATCTGCCTGGGATGCAGAGACCAGCCATGTTTGCCCACCCACCCTGCCCAACATTGGGTTGAATGAGTTAGCTGTCTTGCTGACCGATATGACAAGTCGTGGACGACTTGTGACTTAAGGAGAGGGGGGTGTGCACTAGCATGTTTAGGCAGAAAGACGATCTCTCTAGCAAATAGCAATCCTTGTGCACAACTCTGAAGCCATTTTTCTTCAAGAGCAGTGAGTTTTTTTAGCATCTCGGACATGACATTACAGGAAGACTGAGAATGACAACCATCAGGTGCTTTTCCGTGTCTAATCTGAAGCTCCAACCACCACCTACGACCCTACATGGTTGCCCTGTTGGCATCAACGTGATTCGTTTTCCAGCAGCTAATAGGCCAATTGGCAAACCATCAGCCGGGGACGGTTGCGGCACTACGCCAGCTATAAGCCAGCTAGCAACATCTACAAGAGCCAGGGTGGACTCTTATGGCCAAGGGGCGTTTGTGACAATGGGAAAACCCACATGCCATTTGCTACAAGCCAGTCTGAGGACAGCTATGTTCCCTGCAGGACCGTCCATCCCAAGACCAAACTGTTGCCGGCCCGCATGTCATCTTCAAAAGTTGAGTAGAAGCCGGGAGCTCCAACGAGGCCGTAATGGCTTCAAGGTACTCGCCTCAGTAAGGGGCGTATGCGGGTAAAGTTTGCCGTGCAATCTGTGCTGATTTGCTTATTGCTGGCCATCGAAGTACCCTACAGGGCCCTTAGACACGGGGTCCTGCTGAGGGGTGAAGATGGGCCGAATGAAAAAGTAACAAAACACACAAATGCATGGCAAACGGTGGCCAGAGAGGTGATGCGACCTCCTGGAAGTCCACACGAGCCAGTGCTCTTACCCAACCATCTCACAGGTCGACAACGTGCCCAGAAAGGCCGTTGTCCAGCAGCTCCTATGTGTCAAGCAGACCAAAGTAGGACCAGCAAAGACAGCAGCAGACGCGAAAGCAGCAAGCAGAGCAGGTACTCCTGGGGACGGAGAATACCTTGCATCAGGACAGGACCCAGGTGGGGTAATCCACCCGGACAGAACGAGCAGATCCCTTACAGCGTCAGTGCACGAGTCATATCAGTATCCTCGAGCAGTCGCGAGATGCAAAGCAAAGGCTCACAGAAGGGGAGCAGCAACCTCCTGAAGTGGCCAATCTTCCAGCTTCGTGTACAGCTACCAGCGGCCTGCAGCGCCAAAACGACGACCAATGCGCGTTACAGTGGCAATAATTACTGCTACGATTTCATTAGCATGCATAACAGCAGCAACAGCAGATGCTGGGCAACCTCCCTTACCCCAGATATGACAGTTGTGACTGACCCAACAACACCTAGCAGCTGCTTTCAGCGCAGATGTTGGAGACCCAAAGACAGGATTACAGAAGTCCAAAGCAGCATAGGCAGAACAGCCATGGAGGACCAAGCAGCAAATACAGCAGTAGCTGCTCAAACCCGCACTCAAGAGGTGAGAGGCAAGAGGTGGCAGAATGACATACACTGGGATACGGAATGGGAGAATAGCAGAGACCCTGCATATGCAAGCCAACAGAGTAAAGCAAATGGTACCACTGCCAAGGGGCGGCGAAGCTATCAACAGTTTGTTTACACCATGTCTAGTAATGCAAGGTATAGTAGTGAAGCATGGAACAACTTCTCCTATGATGTGCCTGTGAATAGTGAAACATCTATTAAACTATAAGACTGCTGCCAAGATCCCCTTAGCAGAAGCAAGCAACCATGTGCGTGCAGCTCAGAACTGTGGAGTCGACACAGATACAGTGGCATCGACAGTAGGACCATGCAAGGATGTGCTGGAGCAACTTGCCGAGGCCAAAGGTGGGTAGGATATATGAACGGCAATGCAGACAGGGGTGTTGGTAAGCATATTGTTGGGGAGAGCCACAATAGGTCAGCAGTTGTTACCATTGCCAGGGGGCGGCGGAGCTATTGCCAATTTGGCAACACCAGCAGGCGGGAAGACTACATAAACAACATTAAAGCCTGGCAGATTGGCAAGCAGAGGGTTGGAGGAACCCAAAACAGCTCAGCAACTGGTACCATTGCCACGGGGCGGCGGAGCTATCGCCAAATTTGTAACATCATGCCTAATCTTGCAGAATTAAGATGTGCAACATGGAATTGCATACACCAGGCTGTGCTAATTGTGAGCAATGCAACAAATATCAAACTGAAAGAATGTTATCAGGACCAATGCAGAAGAAGCAAGCAAATGTGGAGTCAACACAAGTACACTGGCATCCACAACACAACCATGGAGGGGTGCTGGAGCAATCTGTCAAGCCCAAAGGTGGGAAGGCAACATTAAAAATTTTGCAGCCAAGGGTGGTAAAAAGCAGATGGTTGGGAAGAGCCAGAATAGGTCAGCAGCTGTTACCACTGCCACGGGGCGGCGGAGCTATCGACAATTTTGCGACACCAGCAGGTGGGAAGACTACAAAAACAACACAATTGCCTGGCAGAATGGCAAGCAGAGGGCTACAGGAAGCCAAAACAGCTCAGTAACTGGTACCACTGCCACGGGGCGGCGAAGCTATCGCCAAATCTCTAGTAAAATATTTCTGTTGCTGGCTTGCTCTGCTTCTGCCCTGGCTTGTATCCTGAATGCAACTGCTGTCCTGACATCATACCAGTCCAGATCCAAGAAAGCTGGAGACACCACGGCAAAAGCAAGGGCTCAGAACATGCCACAAAGTTTTCCCATCTCTCAGATTTACCAAATGCTGCAAGATTTCCAGTGTAGCAAGGCACGGCAGAGGCTAACTCATGCAATGCTAGAAAACTCGAGGTGGCCCCACTACCTCAAACTGGCACTTACACGACAGTCCAAACGTTGTGTGCAGCGTAGGAGCGGGCCTTTGCTATGCAAGGCATACATGCTTCACAGAGTGGGATTCGTCCCAAAATGTCACAAAGCTGGAGCACTACCAAAACAAGGCCTAACAAGGCATGACCCAGCGGCCCACCCACAACCACCATCTGACAGCCAGTCTCCTTTGGATTTGCACAGTGACACGCCAAGCAGACCAAAGGATACTAAGTATGTATCACAGAGAGCTCCTCCATGCACCGTTCTTGGCCATGCGATTCCAGAACCCAAGATAGCAAGACTACAGGCAGTGCCGGGCAAAAACACATTCCGCCAACTTGAATACATGATCAATCATCACAAACAACTAGTCAGCAGTATCACGAGCCCAGGAAATTACAACACTACACAAGCTACCTGTGCTTGGGTGTACTGCCCTACATACCTCATTGAGAATGTACCCAGAATGGAGCGCCGACTTATCAACTCGTGGGTAGACCCCGCATTCACAGTCCACCAAGACCAGATCCATGAGCACCTCTATGCTGTGCTGCCTAAGGCAACTTCCCCATCTAGTCCCAGAACGCCAGCGTGGGGGTGGCTTCCCGCGGACTTCTTTGTCCACCACTTTGGATTAGAGGCAAACACGCATACGATGTATCCCTGGCAGATATACACACGAAGACTATCAAAGAGAGCTCGGAAACATCTTCAGCCCATCACACGCATGAATGGCTCCACACCAGGTAACATAGAAGCTCCCCCGTCCGTACTGAACCTTGAGCAGTTAACACAAGGGAAGCGGACAGAACCGTTAAAAGCCCCAACGGACCTCAACGAAGCACCGACCTCGTGTCTGGAGCCCACCAATACCAGCCAGGGTATAGCGTCAGACCCAGGCCAAGGCAGTACAACAGGAAGCTCGTGTCCAACTTCCCTGCTCTGCGGAGGCAATGGGACGCTGGCCTCCTCACCTGTCAAGGGTGCGCTTAGGCGCGCACGGCCCGAACTAGCTTGGGAATCAGGCATCGTATCACATCTGAGACTACTTATGAAAAAGACTGGCTGAATGTTGTGCAAGTAGTTTGTCAGTGCATTCTCTCTACACATCTAGTGCCTTATAATTGCCATTTTCACGACAACAACAGCAGCAAACATTTAAGGGGTGGCAACCGCAAAGGGCTGCTAGGTCGAAACAACCAAACACACCATCGGATGGATCCAAACACAATGGCTTCCAGACCACCAACCAAGCAGTACTGATACCGAAACATGACAAGCATAACATAACAAACATTTAAGGTGTGGCAACCGCCAAGGGCTGCTAGGTCGAACCGACCAAACACACCATGAATCCAGCCAAGACAGAGCCCATGATCTAGAACACCACCCACTCCATCGGTTGCAATGGCATGGCAAACAATGACGGTTACCACGGGCCGGAGATGTACAAGAACCATGCAAAGGACTCGACCACAGAGGGATATTTGCAACCAGACCCAACCACCATGGAATCTAGCCAAGGGGTGGTTCTGGCAACCTCTGCTGCCTCCTTTATCCCACATTCTGTACATGGTGCCCAGGCACATCTGTTGCCCAGCACAAACCTGGAAAAAGCAGCACACATGTCAATCACAAACACTTCTAGAGTGCTTAAAACACGCGCAGAGTCCCTTCCTTGCTATACTACTGGCTGACTTGAGCCCACAAACACCAGAAATTAGGCTGAACTGGCTTGACCTCGTCACGCTGCGTCTGCCTACAGGAACCTACTTAAACGGAGGTCCCTACTAAACACAAGCAATGGTAGCACTGCAGGCGGTGGCTTTATTATCATGGCTTGCTTTCCTCATAGACAAGACCTTGAAAGAATGCGCTCCTTACTTGCCGAGATGTTCAGCTGCCAATCTCTTGCAGCAACTCATCTTACGGCAACAGAGTCCTCAAGAACAGCAGCTGCTCAGAGCTTCTATACAACACCATGCCACACATGCCAGCGGTGCTAAATTGCAGCATGCAGATGCTTTCATGCATCACAGGCAATCAGAATGCCCCACCCTTCATATAACTAGGATTTCCGACCACTAAGCCGCCATCCGGTAGTGGTGACTCCCCAAGAACATCCATTGCCTCTGCCATGACACCTCTAGGCAGCTGATAGCAGTAGGCATCACACTGGGGGTCACCACAAGTGGGACTAGGACCTACATCTTGAATCAGGGGCTCCGGAAGCTGCAGGTAGCCTGAAGGATGGAGCAGCAGCTAGCAGGCCTATGGCATGCCAAGCAAGCCCACCGTTTAGCCTTCAGCATCTCCTTGTAGTGTGGCATCACTGCCTCTTCTATGAGCTTGCTTGCCACGGTTTGATCTGTGAGAGCCTCCTGCACACGTGCAGCATCAAAGGTATGCACAAAGGAGAAGGACTGCTCCTTCTTGGGCTCTTGGCAGTCACGGATCTTGGCGTTGTAGCGGACGGCACGCTGCGGGTGCTGCAGGCGTTTAGACTCCCGCTGCTTTAGCTGCTGAAGCTGCTTCTTATGCTTCTCCACAGTCTTTTGCAGGTCCATCAAAGCCTAATTGTTGGTGTCTACCTCCAAACCTTTGCTGCAGTCCGCCAAGGCCCTGGTGAACTCGCCATTGCTGTCTCGAGCAAGGGCACTATAGTAATAGCCCTTGATCCATCCGGGGTCTGCTTGTATAGCGTTTTGAGCAGCTTCTTGAGCCTGGATGGGCTGATCAAGCTTCAGGAGAACATTGGCCAAGTTGGTATGGCCGTACTTGGCAGTGCTGGGGCCTGCTGCTATGGCTGCTTCGTAGCATTCCGAAGCTTTGGCATAGTTGCCTGCTTGGAAGGCTTGCCTTCCCTCTTCATTATGTGCTTCTGCGGTGGCCATAGCGGCAGCTCTTGCTGCTACTGCTGCTGGTGCTGCTGCTACTACCGCTGTGGATGTGGCTGCAAGAATCGCTTTCTGCTGCTGCTGTTATGAGGGGGTGCTCCACTTGGGCTGCTTGCTGTGTAGGACTGTGAGAACAGGCCGTTCCACTTCTTGTAGTGATTGTTGACCTGCAAGAGCATGTGCAGAAGATCAGGGATGCCCTTCTTGCGAACCTAGAGAAGGATAAAGCGCAATCAAGTAGCTAGCAGGCAGGCAGCTAGCAGGGTAAACCTGCTTATTCGCACAAGCACACATCACGTGCAGATGTAGCACAACCAACTCGATGTATGCTACCGAGCTTTTACAAGGATCTCTAGAGATAAGCTGGTCCTACACGCCTAAATGAACACACTAGGGCCAAGCAGAGGAGCTCGCCAACGGAAGTCCCTCCTTGACGCAGGCACCAGTAGCACTGCAGGCGGTGGCTTTGTACGGCTCAATGGTTTGCTCACAAAGTCACAAGACTGTCAAACAAGGGTGCTACTTACTTTATCGAGATGTGCAGCTCTCAATCTTCTTGCAGCAACTCATGTTCCGGCAACAAAGTCCTGAATAGCACCATGCTGTCATTAATCTCCTATCGAGTTCCAAGCGGAGCATAACCCAGGTGCGTCCTTGGATGCCTCGACGACTCCGTCCGCAGGCATGCTGCGGGTGTAGAGGAAAACATGCTAGATTGTTAAGGAAAGCGCTTCGAGGCAAAGCGAAACGGACAGTGCTGAGCTTCGCAAAGCCTTCCTTTACCACGCGTTCAGGTAAAGGCAGCAAGCCTCCCAGACCCCTAAACTCCTAACTACGGAAGCCCATGTTAACGTCCTGAAGCCGGTTCCACAACCTCCTCTGGAACCAGAACTAGACTTGAACAAGGCCTCTGGAACCAAACTTTTCTGGGGGAGACCATGCCATGTCGATGCGCAGCATGGACCCAAGCAGGAGGCGGGGGTCCAGGGGGGAGGAACAGCCCCCCTGGTGGGGTCTGGGGCGAAGCCCCAGAAGCCAGCGATGATTTGTACTTATTACAACCAATCGTACAATGGAAAATGCTATTCTTGCACTCAGTTGAGCACTCTACACTTTGTAATAAACTTGCTGGAACCAGCATGTGACATGTTGGCCAGAGGGTGGCCCAGGGCTGGAACCAGGAACTGACATGTTTGGCATCGCTGGAACCGCGGAACTGAGCACATTTTGCCCTGGAACCGGAACCTGGAACCGGCTTCAGGACGGTACCATGTCAAGCTGCTTTGGGACGCCCGCCCGCCCAGCACCCTCATACATCTAAGCCAGAGCACTCAGGGATACTACAGGACCCAGGAATTCCCTCTCTTCTGAGAAATTGTAGTTGTACTGCTGTACTTTTCGTCAACGGCGCCAGACAACGGCGCCAGACAACGGAGCCAGACAACGGCGCCAGACAACGGAGCCAGTTTTCGAGCGGAAGTCGAAGAGCCTGGCCGGAGCGTAAGCCCTCCTAGCTTCGCTAGTTCGGGTACGAACGAAAACACTAAGACAGCTGTATCCAAACGTCACATGGTTGCCTCAAGTCGCAATGTTCTGCTGCCTCCACTCCCACAACATGCTGCTTCAGAACGAAAGTATCAAGACAGAGCACATCCTTCAGAGTCTCAACCACGATGTCAGCGACACTCGCTGCATCGGCAAAGGCATACTAAGAGAGAGCTTTGGTGATATAGGCCCTTTCTGCGCCACCGCCATTAATCGCTACCTATACAAGCATGCATCACCAATGGTGTATTACAAAGCGCTGCTATCGAACCAGCAGAATGCAACAGGCCTTACACATGCCCAATTCCTGGCACTTCTGCCCCCAGGCACCAAAGGAGCAGGGGTATCCTTTACACCGCAGGGCTATACCTGCGGGCATATGAAGTGTATCCGATACATCGAGGCCGACCAGACCTGGTACGCTCTGGACTCCTGGCTCGGCGATTTCATAACCCCGCTATTGACGGATTCAGACTGGAAACACCACACGAAAAATGCAAGCATATATGCTTTGCTGTACGCTGACACCTTCCCGTGGAATCACATGGGCGTCCCATGCCCCAACTGACCTGCACAAATCTATGATTGAAATTGACAATGACAGACCATTTGACCTCAACCAGCCGCTTACAATACACCACAATCCCATCAGAACTGTCAACGATCAGTATACACCCCCAGAGGTTACACAGCACACAGAACACACGGTGGGACCAATAGTTGTCAACCTTGTACCACTAAACGACCCCGCACAAATACCAAGTGCTGCTGACCCTATGGAACAAGATGCCCATGAACTCTTGACTGACCCATCCAGGCCAGCAGAGCCCCCTGCTGCGACGAGAATAACAACGCAAAACGCAGACACGCCAATGGCAAATAAACCTAGTTGTCCAGTGTTAACTAGAGTGCCAAGGCTGCCCGGCATTCGGGACTTCTTTGCCCCAGCAGCCCCAACGCCACCCCAGGATGAACATGCAAAGGCTCCACAAGAAGACCAAATGGGTGAACAGCGAGATGAGCCCTCATCCCCACCCCATTCCAACGCACATGGGGAGCAGGAAATTGAGGAGATGCAGGAACCTAATCCGCCAGCAACTGATGACGAACAAAGCTTATCAGAACGCACAGGACAGAGCCCTCCATCTAGCCCCATTGGTAGCAGCCGTTGCGTACCTGAATTAGAAAGACCACATGTTGACTATGATCAGAGGCAAGCCCAATGCCTCAAGGTCATGACCCAGAACATCCGAGGATTGCACACTGGCTTAGAAGACATTCAGACCATCCTGAGAGAACACCAACCAGACATACTAATTGTCACGGAGACAAAACTGACAAAGAAAGGGCGCAGTCGGATCAGCCAGCAGCTGGCAGGACAGGGATATAGGCAACGGCACAGTGTGAGGTATCAGCTGAAGCCTCAAGCCGGTGTTCATTACTCTACTCATTAAAAAGAGTTTTGACGAGCTTGGGGACATAAGTGACATCAGTACCCCTGATCATCTGACAGGATACATGCGTGGAGTTCAAATCAGCCTCCCTGGCTGCACGCCCCTAGATATTGTCGGTGTCTACATGCCCACAACACATCCAGACGACAAGCACACTCGTGCAGACATATACGACACAGCAGCTCACCTAGCAGAAAATGCTAGTGATAAGAGCCAAGGCACACACAACCTCCTTATAGCTGGGGACTTCACCGCCACACTTACTCGCTCTGATAGAGCATCTGGGAACTACAATTCCATGGACTGTTTTCATCGAGAACAAATTAGAAAGGGAAAACTATACAGCTTAGACCCCCCTAAGCTCCACAGGCCAAGAGCCTACACATGGAGAAAGGGTGCTGCAGAGCAGCCAGCCAGCAGAATTGATGACATGTTCACCAATAACAAAACCGTACTGAAAGGGGCCACCTCCAGAGTATGGGATATGAGCGGAACTGATACAGATCATGATCTGCTAGAGATATGTATCCCGTACTCCAACTTGAACATGCGGCCGCCACCGCCCGAGCTGGATGGAGCCTCACTAGAGCCGGACAAGCAGAACATAAAGCAGCTTCGTAAGCTCACCAATGAAGAAAGAAACACCCTTAGGATTGCCCTGGAAGAGGAGCTTGGGGGCAGGTTCTATGAAATGAACAGCAAATTGCAAACCTTGCTCGAAACCGCTGTGAAGCCACACCTGGCACATAGAAGTGCTGATTGCAACCCAGCAGATCTACCCCCTACAACCCCACTCTACGGAGCAGTGGCCGCTGGGGAAGTACAAAAGGAAATGGAAACCCTGAATCGAGACCTGATAGACCTCCTCCTTCAAGCAAGAGACACTATTTTGCAAAGGGGTCCTACAAGAGCGTGCAACTCAAGTGGCACCCACTATCGGCCCCGCTCAGCAGCTCGGGAACGGATAGCACTCTCCACACTCCGGAAACAGATAGTGCACAGCCTACGGCAGGGGGCTGCCAACAAGGAGGAGCTGCCAGACGAGGTTCAGGCTGCCTTAGAAACCATGGATATGGAAAGGCAAACCGCCGATGACAGCCTCCCAACACCACTGCCAGAGCGGCTCAAGCAACTCAAGGTCAAAACACGGAAAAAGCTCCAGGCCATTGACAAGCAGCACCAAACCAAACAACGACAACTTATCATAGCCAAGCGGCAGGCACTTTACGACCGCAGGCAAAAGATTGGTAATCAGATCATTACCGGTCAATATAAAGGCAGGAATAGCATGCAGTTGAGGGCCATATTCAATGACACTGATCAAATAGTAACAGCACCTGATGCAGTAAAGGATGCGATTGAAGGCTATTACACCAGCAAGATGCTCCCTGCTCAGGGCAGTGGTACCAAAACAGGCCTATACCTGCCTGCTGATCAAACACGAGAATACCCCTGGATGCAAGAGGGTTCACCTGACCCATTCGCCCTAGCAACAGCTACCACAACCGGCCTGGCCCCCAGGATGTGGCTACATGACAAAATAGCAGACAAGCAAGCGTTTGAGGCCTGTCTCAAATCCCTGTCCAAAGGCAAAGCTCCCGGGCCAGATGGAACCACCAATGAGATGCTAAACCTCCTGCCTATACAGGCCCAAGAAATGCTGCATGCCTTTATCCAGCTCATGTGGGCCACGGCGTACACCCCCAAGACATGGAAGGAAAGCCTCACCGTCCTACTGTACAAAAACAAAGGGACAACATTTCAGCTGCAATACTATCGCAGAATAGGCCTGGAAAACACCATCTACAAGCTCTGGACTCGAATGATTACATGGACGTTGGCAGACTATGCAGAGAGACATAACATCATCAGCTATACACAGGGAGGTTTCCGCAATAAGCGCACATGCACCGACCAGTTAGAGTTGCTGACCCTACTCCTGGAAGATGCAAAGCTAACCAAAAAAGATATGTACCTCCTCATGGTGGACTTCTCTGAGGCTTTTGACACGATAGATCATGACAAGATGCTGCAGATAATGTACGACCTTGGTTTCCCAACAGATGCACTGGAAGTGGTGAAGAACTTATACATGGGAGCCACCACTGCCATCAGCACCCCCTTTGGTCCTACAGTGCCCATATCAATGGACAGGGGAACCATCCAAGGCGACAGCCTGTCCCCCTTTCTGTTTATAGTATATCTGGAGCCACTTCTCCGCTGGCTACGGGTGGGGGCAAACGGGTATGTACCAGGGTCATTCGCCAACCTCACAGCACGTGAACAACTGAAACAACAAACACCAGATATCACATATGCTGACGATCTCAACCTTCTTGCCGACTCAGTTGAAAAGCTGTGTACCCAGGCCCAAAAGGTTAGTATGTATGCTGACTGGGGCGCACTGCGTGTCAATAGCACAAAAACCTTACTGTCTGGCGCGCGGTACAAAAGTAGCCCCAAAGACCCCTGTGATGGAGCTACACTGCAAAGGCTCCTTTGCAATGTGCGGGTGCAAAATGCTCCAGCAACCTTCCACGACCCCCGGGAACCCTTCAAATACCTTGGGGTGAAGTTCACAATGAACCTCAACTGGAGTGCCCAATTTGAAGCCACAAGGGAAGCACTTAAACAACTGACCAGCAGCATGCTGTCCTCGTATGCTACCACCACGCAAAAGCTGCGCACCATCAACACGTGCTTAAGGACCAAGGTCAGATACGCCTTCTGTGTGGCGCCCTACACCAACGGCCAAATCCAGATGTTGGACTCCATCCTCTGCCGAGCCGTCAAACAAGCATATGGTCTTCCCACCTGCATGTCAAATGCAGCCGCTCATGAAGACGTAAATAGAGGAGGCCTGGGGTCCCCTTCCCTCCTTACAGAGTATGCAATGGTCCAGGTGCAACGCCTCACTGCGGCACTGAATGACACTGGCCCGCTGGGTGCCCTCAGCAGAGTTAGAATGCAACAGGAAAAGTGTCTGCTAGACAAAACAACTGCGGCAGCTCACCCAGCCTTGGCGCAGCACAGCATGAGGCTGCGCCAGCAAGTTGCTTGTGTACGGGTAAACATTGAACTTCGTAAGGACCAAACAGAGATACTATCAATGGACAGTGTGAACCCCCTCATACAGGAACTTGCTACCATCTCCGAGCATAGTACAGCCACAGCCAATGCAGTACTCGAGGGTATTCACACCCCTGACCCTCCACCCCTACTGATTTTGGACCTCTATCACCTACGCATAGCAGGCTTCAGACGACTCCAAGACCTAATGTCTAACACTGGCAGAGGCGTCCTCAACATCAAGCAAGTGGAACTTAAGACAGGCAAAACACTCACTGGCAGGGCGGCTACTGCCTTTCGGAGGGTCAGCTACATGCTTACCCTTCCCCCAGGGGCTACCAAGGACACATACAAGAGCAGACCCCCAGCCAGAAAAGGCCACGACTGCATCCACCCAGAATATGCCAGGCTGCTGCGAGGGCAGCACCATATCGAGGACATGGACGTCCGTCAAGCCACCTTGCCCCTGCTTTGGTCAGCTCAAGTCCAGGCAGCTAGCACAGAAGCAGCAATGGATGAAATACAAGAACACATTGCGAAGTTGATAAATGGTCGCATACCAGGGCAAGCAAAAGCAAGCAGTGTTCGGGCAACTGCATCAGACATCACATGGCCCCTGACTGCTGCACCCCTCACAGACGAAACAGGATTCTCTGTATATCACAGACTGACAGTTCAGCTCAGCACTAGGAGCAGATCTGCATCCCAGAGGCCCACACGACGGATAAATAAGACCAAGGTGCGCAAAGAGCTCCATCAATTGTACCACAACTTCGCCGAAGGAGTCGATATTGTTGCCGGTGTTGAAGGCACACAGAGTGCTGCTGAATTTATCGGCCGTGGCATAAAGAGGAGAAGAAGAACAGCCTCACAAAAGCAAATAATAATCCGCTGGGAACCGACAATCATGCAAGGCTGGATGATCGAAATAGCTAAAATCATGGGGTACGCAGTGCAAAGAGCCACACCTGTCAGCAACCAGCAGGTCGGTGAGGCCAGCGGCCTGGTGACAGAATGCTGCGGGCCCAATTCCCATATCACGGAACCAGAAGAGGATGATGATTTGATATCTTGCAATATTTGCGCCCGCCGGTACCACATTGGCTGCCTCCCACTCCAGGAGCATCCACACAAACTAGCCCCGGCAGGAATGGAGGAAACAGGGAGCATCTCAATCTGCGAGCACAATGTGACAGAAGAGAAGAACTATGTTCACTGGACCTGCAAAGAATGTCGTGCAAAGGCATACACAATGGAGACCCTTCCTGTAGATCTCAAACACTACCAGGTCCATTGGCAACCACAGGCAGAATGTGAGGCTGACCTATGCGTAAGGAACCCAGCCCTAGCTCAAATGGTGGCAGAGTACCTAGCAAACAGAGCCCAGCAGGCACACGAGGAGGCAATAGCACAAGCACATCCCCCCCGGAGGAACAACGCCCTAGCCCAGGAACAAGAACAGCTTACACCCATGCAGAAACAAGGAGACTACTTCCCACTCCATCCACAACGGTATAACATACGCCTTGGGGAGGAATGGAGCAGTAAATTTACAATTGAGACAAACCCAATTAATCCTCATGCAGACATCTATCCCACCGGGAAACATGAAGTGTACAGCCGCGAACTGGAAATGCGCATCGATGGGGTGAACTGGTACAAAAACCTGGCATGCATTTATACACCAGATGGCAGAAGCAGGTTTACACTCACCACCGCAAGGGCGGCAACCCTGTATCATCAGTACCTCCACTGCACTCAACACAAAAACCGATTAATGCAGCAACTGAAAGTGGGCAGCTTTGCAGAGGAACTATATGCACTAATGTGCAGGTACAAAGATGGGGCACAGGTCCGCAACAGCTCCCACAAGACAGGTACCATCAAAGTTAAGAATCATTGGGCCACCCCTCCTGAGATCTACCATGCCCTGCAAGACCTCATGCAGATTGACAAAGAGCGTTTTGCAAGTCCCCTCAACTATAATCCCAGGATGGCACATTACTGGAGCGTTCACGAAAGGGACCAAGTATTTGGAGCCAAGTGGGACACATACAAATACCAATGGACCGGAAGCAGCGTGCACAACCCTGAGTATGAAGATGAGGACCTTAACCAAGACATTGGAACAGCTATTGCTGCTGCACGCTACACAGACAAACCAGTATTTGGGGTCCACATCCTCCCTGCATGGTCTGACACCAACAGGACGGCTTACCTCCAGTGGCTCAAGGTGTACCCTGAAAACTGCAAGCACATGCTGCAGCTGCCGCGCCGGCATTTTCGATTCCAAAAACCCACGACATGGGAGCAAGGGGAAACATACGCCGGCAGCCCTAGATGGGATGTCAATCTCATTGTCACCGGCAACGAGGCTGGGTTTGCCCAACATTTCCCCTACTGGGACGCATCGTACATGGACAATGTATACGACACACTGCATGAGGCAATAAACTCAACACTCCCAAATGGCTCAGAAATTAGGGATATCAGAACCTTGGTCCCCCACTCATGGACAACTAGCCACTCCCACACAGCAACAACGGATGACCCAGACAGCAATAGCGCACACTTGCACACACTAGGATATCCTAAAAGGGAGGACTACAAGAAGAGAAGGCACGACAGTGCTGCTAGATCAGACCCTCCCCCTATGGTCAATAGCCATCCTGACACCCTCAACAACCTAGAAGCAGCATTTGCAAACATGCATGCCAACCCACCCCCTCTGAGGCACAACTGGACTGACTTTGCCTACACAGACGGCAGCTGCAGACAGCCAGGCGGAGAATGGCCAATAGGATCACCAGGCTTAGGTGCTGCTGTCTACATGCCAGCAAGCTGTAGCTTGGAGGACGACATTGAAATACCTATATTGCCATGTGGCCCACAGTCAATGCACAACACCATCAACAGAGCAGAGCTCATTGGTATAATGGAGGCATTAAACGGAAAGCTTGCAACATTGCAACGGACAGCCTCACCTCCATGTTCCAGATCAGGAAGCAGCTGCGCCGTCCGCAAGACCAAACGGACCACCAACACAGCTCACTGCTCGAGGAAGCTGCTCGGATGATTGAGAACAGCAACGAAAAGGTCACACTGTACAAAGTGAAAGGGCACTCATGCTTGATGGGCAACGAGAAGGCAGACGAGATTGCAGTAGGTGTCGCTAAGGGGCACATACCAGAAGAGAGCTGCCATGAAGTAGCTGCCCCCAGCAACGACAGGGGAGCAAAGTACTGGCCATACAAAATCCACGTGAGACCGAGTACAGGTTGCAAGATACGGCGCGCCCTGGGTGACCTCAAAGACTGCTTAAAGCTTACATGTCACAAACACTGCAAGCTTGGAATGGCCAACTGTGACACAATCTACTTCAAAAGCATGGCAAACATTCAGGAGCGATGCATGGGAACCCCGAGCAACGCTTTCATGACCTCAAGAAAGATAACGTACCAAGAGAGAAAGATAGCCCTGGCCTACAGATACGGAGTGATGTGGACAAGGAAGCGAGCCTATAGATGTGGCTACGCTCCGGATAGCAGATGCACACTGTGCGGACAAGAAGATGGAGGCCATCACACCGCGTCGGGCTGTACAGCCCTCAAGAAGCAGTACATAAACCGACATAACAAGATCGGCCGTATCATAATGACAAGAGTCCTAAGAGGCAGACGCGGTGCATTTGTTGTCCAGACGGAGCGGGTCTCGCAGCAGCGTTGCGAAGAAGACGGCCTAGAATACCGTCCCAGATGCCTACCATGGCGCAAACTACCGGCAGGACTAAAGGATGCCATAGAAGCCTCCCAAGGAAACGTAAACAAGCGCCCGGATGGGCTGCTGTATAAGCCGGCACGCGGAGAGCTACCCGCAGAGTTCTGGATAGTCGAGGTCAAGATATGCAGGGACACCGAACCAGATGCTACGCAGAACAGAGCAGAGGCCCAACATCAACAACTGATTGACAGCATAAAGATAGTGATACCCAACGCTAAAATTCACTACATGCCCATACTAGTGGGAGTAACAGGAACCATTTATGATAGAACAGCATCGTTCCTCCGAGAGCTAGGAGTGCGTGACTCCAGCCTAAACCAATGCTTAGTCGACCTAAACCTAGAGGCCGTGCGGGCCTTACACGTTATCTACAGAGCCAAGAGGGCACAAGAGTGCAAGAAAGCACCAAGATACTCACGCCGAGCAGCAAGCTAACACAGGTAGGTGGGCGGAAGCCCACCTACCATAGGATCACATCCTACAAAAATGGTAAGGGATCCGTGTAATCTTTACACCAAGGAACCCTTCCCACAATCCCAAGCTGGAGAAAAATACACGGTCTCCTCGCGTAGATCTCTCTCTCTCTCTCGGTTAGTCATGCCCAACCAAGCATAGGTGATCTGGTTGGCTGCTCGGTGCAGCAGTGCGGCCTGTGCTGATGATTCTAAGTTGTTTTGCATATAAGCTGATGCAGTGTTAGCCCCAAGCACAGCACAAAACTGCTTGGCTTGCTGTTCATGCATGGTGACTGATCAAGCATACAGCAAGTCGCTCCAGGTTGATTACGGGTTGATTCGACATACATGGGTTGATGAGCAATTGTGAATGAGCTGATGACAGCCAAGGTTGACTTATGAGATGGTTCCTGCATGCTGTTATGTGGCAAGTGTCACTGTTATGTCACTGACACAACATAACAGTTGACTGCATGGTTGTTTGATTTCATACTGCTATTGACAGCCAACACATGGCTTATCGGGGAGCTTCATGCTACAGCACTGTGTCACATGAAGCCTTGGGTTGAATAAGCCAATAGCAGCAACTCTGAGACATTGGTCTGAATTTGGACTTCATACTGAGTTGACCTTTGAAGCTCTCTGTATGGTCAATGCATTTGCTTTGATTGACCTAATTCTGCAGGAGGGATAAGTGCGGAACATTAGATGATGCTTGTATGTACTGCATCAGACTGGCAATGGATCACATTTAACATTGGCTTAACTGCATGCTCCAATGGTGCCATGGAGATAAGTCAATATTTGTCTGCTGCCAACATAACAATTAGAGTTTGGCTTCTCGATATTTGGGAGGATGCTCCGACCATACTCTGCTTGAGACATGGATGAGGGGTGTTGCGAGCAAGGTATCCTGCTGAACCTTGATTATATACATCACGATTTAGGCCAGGGCTGCTCTCAGCTGAAAGAGCCTAGCCCCATGTTGTTGTCTGTGCAATTTGGATGGTCCTGCAGGGTACCAACTGTACATTATGCTGTCTGTGACAAGTTGGATGGCTGTGGTATGGGCTATGATACGAGATTGGTCAGAGAGCATCTCCATAAAACCTGAGGTATTACCTGATCATGAGCATTCTGGATATTATATGTTGCAATATTTGTGCATTCTTGGATCTATTACTGTATCCATGTTGACATACATGCAGCACTATGAGAACATTTGACGCAATAATTATACGTACCTAATGTTGACTCTTGTGGAGAGCAAACACTTTGCCTGTTTGTTTTATTTTAGGGGGGGGAGACCCTAACAGCTGTCAAGCATTTTTGCAGTACCCTAGCCACAGCAGGGGACTGTAACCTGCTTGAGTGCAAGAGGGGAGTAGGGTCTTCCTACACCTAAGAGCTCTGACCAAGCAGAGCAGACATGCATTAGCAATGTTTGTCTAAAGTTGCTAAGTCATTCATGGCTGAGGTAGGCCTAAGCCTGAATTTGGCTAAGGGGGAAGCAGGGGGTCATTGACCTCGGAGCCTTTCGGAGCCTTGAGCACAGTACAGGTTGTACTGCCTGCTCACTGTCAGCCACGCTTAAGCCTTTCGAGCCATTTCGCCAGGTCTACATATACCAGTGCATCCAGGACTCGTTATCTTTTATGGTGTCTTTCCTACTTATACCAGGACTACGCTCCGTGTTTTGCATCTTGTGAAGTCCTGCGTGTCGTGTGTTGCATGCGCGAACGGTAATTGCCAAATAAGCCTCCACTCTGATTCCGTGTGAGCAAGGGCTAAGTCTCCGTTCAGCTAGCCTTCCCGTCGAGAAGCGGAGCTACCTCTATGTTCGAGAAGCCTAGCCGCGACACGAAGCCTGCCGAAGTCCTCTCCAGCAGCAACAGACCGAGCCGCTGTGAGCACCGAACATCAGACTTTCAACCACGCTTCCGCTCAATAGCAGGCCAGGTGCCTTACTTGATCCTGTGGACCGATCCCAGACCCTAACATCAACTCCCTTCTTGTCCAATAGCTCAACTCCCTTCTTAAAACAAGGTAAATATAAAGTTGTTTACAGAGACCAACTTCCTCTAGCTCACTCTTTTCAAGAAGGCACTTCAAACTTGTGTTTGGGTTCATTAGTGACCAAGCATAAGTGTAACCTCAGCACCGGGAGCCTCTGTGAAGCACTTATGTATTTTGGCGGTTGAAGGGACAGCAGGAGCATGGACATCCATGGATTGATGCTCTGGCCCATGCAAGCAGCAGGTGATGGGTCACCGAAGTAGTTCCTGGATTGTAACTAAAGTCACCCAATAGGATGACGGCTACCAGCAGAACAATGCCCTCAGTAATTGCGGGTGGCTCATCCTGGTGGGTGCAGCTTTCTTCAGTCACAATAATTGATTGGCTCATCAGACATCTTACTTGATGGTGTTGCCATTCACCTTAAAACACATTTGTTTGCTTTGTTTATCTTGCCTGGCATGACAACATGAGAGCATCAAGTGGAAACTCAACACCAGTGGACTATGACTTATGCATGATAGCCGTTGCAGTCATCAGCATGTGTCTGCATGTTCATGTGGCATCGCTCCAGTGGACGCAAGTAGGTTATGACACTAACTGGTCAAATTCTCAGTCAAACAGGCCGCATGGCTGAGATTGTAGAGGGTCAGTGATGAGGATAGAAGGACACACTGAGCATGAGGAGCGGGACGGTGAGACCTGACTTGGGCCGGCTAGGCAACGAGACCATGTGTCCCTGTACCCGATGTTTTTGCTAATGCCCCCCGTGAATGGGGACAAATGGGGTTTGACCCCGGTGTGTTTAATTGTTTCGACCTAGCCGCCTTGGTGCAGCCACACCTTGAGTTTTTGTTTGTTTGTCTGTATGCTTGTATTGTGATGTCGCACACCAGGATGAACTACCAGCAGGCAGTACGTACTGAGAGCATCCAAACAACGCCCCCTCAAAACTTGCTGGTGGCTCACCCTGGTGGGCGGGTGCAATCTGGGACTCAGCCCGCTTAATAAAGCACTATATGTTAAGAGAGACCACTGCACAGCCCTCCGGGCCATGCAGCACCCAAGCATGACGCCAACCAGTTTGTTAGGGGTGTGGGGTGGTGAGTAAGTGAGAGAATAGAGAGCGGTACTGACGCGCAACTGAGCCAAGCAGACCGTAAGCGGAACTTGATAGACATCTAAAGCACTAAATGGTATATATTTTTCAAAGATTCACAGACAGACATATGGCTGCTTGGGACATAATGGCATACTATGTTGCCAATACATGCAACCTCAAAGAGGTGGTATGATGACGACGCTTGCTCAATGTTTTGTATTTCTAAGTTAGAAGGAAGTGACATTACAATCGTAGGAATCAATGCCAAGGTGAGTGTAAGGTTGGCCGTCAGTTCGGCTGGAGAATAGGGTAGCAAAAGATACCTCCACCGCAAAAAAAAAGGGGGCCGTCAGTTTCTGCTGGTCTTCGCTTAATTCCTCTCTTACCACCCATGGATACTATCCATACTTAATATGAGGTAGGACCCTGCTGATTGATGAAATTGATGCGGTCAATTCTGTTTGGTTCTGACCGAAAAATAGTAGTTTTGTGAAGCATGATGTAATCAATGCCACGGTAGCAGAGCTTGGCACTGCTGTGTGCTCGGCTGCAGTATATACCGGTCCATGTGACATTGAAGCACACTTTGGAACTGCCCGCACAGCAGCTATCTAGCACTCAGCAGCAGCCATGCTGCTGGCGGGCACTAGACTGCAACATGAGCAGGATCGCCCAACTGACTAGGGATCAGTAGTAGAGGCATAAAACTGCTTGGCTTGCTGTTGACTGGGTCAACTGGTCAGCGCAGGGCAACTCGAAATGGGCTGGCCTGGCATACATTGGCTAGCAAGGGATTTAGGCTGGGCTGGTGGCAGCCATTGTTTGATCCTGGCAGGAACTTGAGTATGCCGTTGGAGCCTAAGTTGGCTCCTTGTGGGTGGCGCTGCCCTCAATGGCGCCCCGCTTTGACTTCTCACTGAGGCGGAGCCCTGCCGCTTTATTGGCTGGCCCTTAGGGCCGGACCTTAGCGGTAAGTCAAATTCCAACCGGAATTTGCCCAGAAGGGTCTCGGTAACTTAGTCATTTTCCTGCCGATTCTAACGTCCTGAAGCCGGTTCCACAACATCCTTTGGAACCAGAACTGGACTTCAAAAGAGGCCTCTGGAACCAATATTTTCCAGGGGGCCATGCCATGTCGATGCGCAGCATCGACCCAGGCAGGAGGCGGGGGTCCAGGGGGGAGGAACAGCCCCCCTGGTGGGGTCTGGGGCGAAGCCCCAGGAGCCAGCGATAATTTCCACTTATAACCATCAATTGTACAATGGAATTTGCTATTCTTCCACTCAGAGGGTTATCATACATTTAGTAAGAAACTTGATGGAACCAGCATGTGACATGTTGGCCAGAGGGTGGCCCAGGGCTGGAACCAGGAACTGACATGTTTGACATCGCTGGAACCGTGGAACTGGGCACAATTTGCCCTGGAACCGGAACCTGGAACCGGCTTCAGGACGGTACGATTCGACTTCCCAAACCGCCTGCGATTGGGAGCGGGCCCCAGCAGATCCTGTTGCGTGCTTGTTCAGGATCCGAACGCACAAATTCGGGTGGCCCCAGGTGGCGCCTGTGCCTCTGCAAAATCCCCGCTTCGCGAAGGGCCTCCTGGCCCCTACAGCGACGATGTTCCATGGCGCCAGATGTACCGTCCTGAAGCCGGTTCCAGGTTCCGGTTCCAGGGCAAATTGTGCCCAGTTCCACGGTTCCAGCGATGCCAAACATGTCAGTTCCTGGTTCCAGCCCTGGGCCACCCTCTGGCCAACATGTCACATGCTGGTTCCAGCAAGTTTCTTACTAAATGTATGATAACCCTCTGAATGGAAGAATAGCAAATTCCATTGTACAATTGATGACACCCTTTCACTCCGGCTCTCCCACCGCAAACTGCCCTTGCTACGACAGGAGGCAGAAAGCTCAGTAACGACAGCACTCCTCAGAACTTTACCCTGCAGCATGCAGGTGGCCGCCCCAGTACAGTTGATTACGAGCAGCTCGCCCCCTCTGCTTTCCCGTCAGCCCAGGCACCCATTGCAGCCACAGTGCATAGTAACCCCAAGGCGGATTTCGCAGTTGATGGAACTCATGGGATACTCACTGATAGACTCTCAAACATACAACAGCAGGTTGGGGCACAGCCTCTCAGCTTCCGGAATGTCCAACAGGTCGAGCAGGCGACACAAGAACCTGATGCCAGCACCACCAGCAGCAGCAGCAGCATACCGCTACCCGCTGATAACATCACAACCACCAGACAATCAGCCTCTGGCGTCAGGCCGGCTACAAGTAGTAGTACCAGCATCGCCTTTTCGATGGCAACAGGTAACAGCAGCTTCATGCAAACAACAAAGCAAGGCCCCATTGATACCGATGGCTTGTTGACGTTCAGACATGGTGGTATGTTAGCCTGTACATACAGTAACAGCAACATGATACTCCCACCAGCATATGCTACCACCATGATGTGGGGAACCTCTGCCCCAACTCTTGCTAGGACACTTAGGAGCACCTCCACCCTTGCTATTTGGAGTTTTACCCTGACCAACAGCAGCTCCTTGGAGAGACCAGCCACACCTCCCTTTCTGGCCACAGCTCCAGACCATCTGCCTGTTTATCTCCTGCTCTCTGCTATACTGACGCTGAGGTCTCTCTCATACCTCTATGAAGCTGGCAAGCCAATCTCTGGCCTCACGTACACACCCCGGAATGCCACACCAACAAAGCTGAATGTCACAAAGAAAAGAAAGACCAACCAGCGCACCGGCCTATTAGAAAAAGCCAAAGGTGTCCAAAACAGCATGAAAGCCCTTAAGCAGAGGCTGCAAGATAAGTATGTCATGCAATGTCAAACTCGCCTACAAATGGAGATGGAACACCCTGGGGCTTTTGCCGCACACTACCTCAAACGAGCAATTGCAAAGCAAGTGAGGCGCTGCATCCAACGCAGCAATGGATATCTTGAAAGAAAACCCTACAGAATCTACAGGTACACTAAAGTCACATACATGCGTCCAACACCCCCTGGACAGAATGATGCTCCACAATCAGCAAACCTCCAGCCCCAGGATTGTAAAGCAGCAGACACAACCTGCCCAGTAGAAGCCTCATGTCCTCATGTAAACTGCACTGCACCCAATGACCCACACAGCCAGCATGAGGCCCATGATCGCACTGCTGTCACCTGCCAGGCTAGGGCCACCCACCCCCAGACCGTGCCCAATGCGCCCTTCGTAAGGAAACCAAAGCTAGGACAGAGTGCATGTCACCATAACACTTGCTGCAACCCGAGGTGTCAAGGGCAATGCCAGGCTTTCAGAGCACTCTGCCCTGAGGGCCTCCATCGACCCGAAGCCCGCACTACTTATGAGCAACTGCATGGACTGGCACACCACCAAGTGCAGCTTACAGGCTGCCAGCAATCAAAAAGTGCCTGGGTGTACTGCCCCACCTACCTGCTGAGTATGCCTAACCTGGAAGACAGGCTGATTCCCCTTTGGGTCAATGATCTCTTTAACCTCCTCCAGGACAATGTACATGAGCAATTATACCTGGCAATGCCAGCCAAAGACCCTCCAGACTTGAGCGTGCGTCCTTGCAGAGGCTGGGCCTGGGTCCCTGCAGACTACTTCCTCCGCTGCTTCCACCTAGCCTCGACCAAGCAGGCACTTCATGAACAAAAGCTATACGACCGAAGACTGCCCCAAACTGCACGACGATGGATACGCCAACCCATCCCGGCGACAGCAGGCAAGCCAAGCGACCACAGGGAGACAGGAGAAACAATGTCCTTACACTACGTCGAGTCGACGCTGGGCAGGTATGCAGTACACAGAGCGGGCTTCAGCAGACAAGATGCTGCCACTGCAGAGCTACTCGGCGAAGAATGGCAGAATGAGAGCCACGGCCAAGCAGATCCTAGACCCAGGGTATATACCACTATACCGCGGGAACAGGACAGTCTGAGAACGTTCCAGGGAACTTCAACAGGAGCTTCTTGCGAAGGGCTCAGCCTTGTCCCTCCCCCTATGCCATGCATGCAAGGTGCAGGCAAGACTTTTAAAGCACCACAGACACGCGGCCCAAAAGCTCCCCACACGGTAAAGCGCAGGTCGAAGCCGGAGCAGGGTATGCGACGAATCGATGCAATGCTTAGAGCAGCAGTCCCTGGAATGGCCCCTGGCAATGCACCGACCAAGCAGAAGCCATTTGAGACAGCTGCCCCACAGCCGCATAACATCGCAGCAGCCCCGCACATCTCCAGAAACGGTCCCCAACACCGTCCGGACCCCCTTGTCGAACCTGATAGTGAGGACGAAGATGTTATAATGATCGATCACGATATGGAAGGCCTCAGCGAACCTTGCCATAAACCTTCCAGTCCCAATTGGGGATATGCAGATGTTCAGCGTCAGGTTAGTCCCACCCCACACACACAGTGGGTCACACCAGAAACCGTAGGACTGTACTGCCAAGCGCAAGATCGCGGGAACTGCGCACTGCATGCACTCAATGCTATGTCAGGCAGAACAATCATCACTCCAGCTGAAGCCCAAGCACTACTCCGACATCCACAAGTCCCAAGACCAGCCGACAGCGATAGGCCTGACTGCAATGCCGACGGCTGGTTCAGATGGGAGGCTATCAACAAGCTCCTATACTACACAACAACTATAGACTTGACCCTTCTTGTCCTAAGGAACCCTCAAAACCACCCACAGCACTCTGCCAGTACTAGCTCAGCAAAGGCACAGATACTCGCCCTGGCACCGCAAGGATGTAATGCATTGTTCCTGCATAAACCAGGCCACTTCATATGCTGGAAACGCAGCCCTATAAACGGCAAATGGTACAGCCTGGACTCGATCCCCTATGTAACAACACGCAGAATAAAGGAGTTGACTGATGCCGACTGGGCAGCATTCAATGGCACGATCAGTACAACCATAGCGGCTGACGCATACCTCCACAACGCCACTGGATTAACTCTGTACAAACGTAGGTATACACCGCCCCCGGCAAACAGAAGTCACATGCACTATGTGGACCTAGCAGGAATTGAGCTCCATAAAGCAGGCCCCACTCAGCGCCCTGCTGCTGCATGGATTGATGAGGATACAGAACGAGCCCGCGCCCGGGCCCAGAGAATAGCACAGGCCCGAGCAGGCACATCTCAGCAGCTTCCCAAACGCAAGCCTGCACAGCGTGACATAGCACCACACATAGCCCAGGCTGCCCTGCAGCCCTCCCAGACCCACAAACAACCTACCACGACCCAACAGCAAACAGAGGCACGCCACCCTCATAGCCCCTGGAGGCTCGCAACCGCATTAAACATTAGAGTGTGCAGTCAAATTGCCAGTCACTGCGGGCTGCATGCATTAGAAGCCATGGTAGGACAGGCCATTGCCACTCCACGAGAGGTCACCAAGTACCTTCAAGAGACCTGGCCTGCAGGAGAGGATAAAGAAGGGCAGGAGGGTGATCACTATTCCACACAAGGCAACTACTCAGATCTTGCACTACAACGCATCATGTATTGGTTCTGGTGCAGGAGGGCTTGCCAAGGAACTGAATTCTTGGAGATGCACGTGGTCTCTGGCCATGAACAGCTGCAAAAGGGCAATTATAGCGAAGCAATAATACAACTGCTACACCAGGCTGAGGCTTTTATGGTAAATTATACAACAAATCCATCCGCTGGGCAAGATAGTGGCAGACACTGGCATGTTGTGAGGAAGGGAAGGACTGACAAAGGCCCTACACCAGACTGGTATCTTGTTGACTCCCTAGACCAGGCTGTGCATCCAGCCCAGGTGAAAATAATGACAGAGGCCGACTGGAAGGATATCCATGGCACTTTATACATCATTAAACAAAGCACAGAAAAACAAATGCTAGACTCATGTGAATTCACAGATGAGGAACTACTGGCACATCAACAGAGACTTGCAGGAGAGGAAGCACGAGCAGCTCACACCCATGTCAGAGAGCAAAGCGACCCCCCGCATCTGCTTATTATAGAGCAGGATCAAGCCCAACGGTCGGGCCTCACCCAGACCACCCTTAGGAAACGGAATAAGAACCCACCAACTGAGCCTGGGCAGCGCAACAAGCCTAAAAAGACCAAGGCACCAACGACAGCCAAAACTAATGGCAACTCATCCAGTATACCAGACATACAAAACTATTTCCACAAGCAAGCACAGCCCACAGCGCACACTCAGGAGATATTGCACCCACCCATACACTCACAACAGGTACAGGGGCTCTGCACAGGGACCCAATTGGAAACTCCCAATAAAGAGAGTGCTACCATCCCCACGCTGAAAGTAATGACTCTTAATGTGAGGGGGCTGTACTCGAATCTTGAAGATGTGCTTGATGTGCTGCAAGACCACCAACCTGATGTGCTCGTTCTGACAGAAACCAAACTAACAAGAAAAGCATGCAGCCAGGCATGCAAACATCTCAGTGGCCATGGGTATGTACAACGACACAGCGCATGCCAGTACAATCCTAGAGCAGGAGTAACCCTACTAATCAACAAGAGCTTTGCAGACCTGGGAACTGTTGAAACAATTGACATCCCTGGGGACCTTGGTGGTTACATAAAAGCAGTGCAGCTTCGCATGGAGGTCTCTACACCGTTAACAGTCGTTGGGGTATACATGCCTACCAGCCATCCCTCAGACAAGATTGTCAGATCCCAAATCTACAGGAGAATGAAAGCACTGACAGAAAAAGCCAATGACAAAGAGGAAGGTCGCCACAACATAATATTTGCAGGAGATTTCAATGCAACACTGAACAATATGGATAGAGCAAGTGGCAATACCAACCCAATGGACAACGCTCACCAAACACAGATCAAGGAAACAAAACTCTATACGCTGGACCCTGTCCAGGCTGGTCACCCCAGGAAATACACATGGAGAAAGGGATCAGCTGAACAGCTGGCAAGCCGGATTGATGACATGTTCACAAACAATGAAGCCCTTCCAGCCTCTGCAGTCACACAGATATGGGATATGACCGGCAAAGGCACAGATCATGATCTCTTGGAGGTCTGTGTTCCCTACCACAAGCTCAACATGCTCCCACCCCCACCAATCACAACTGACAGTGCCGAGAAAGGAACCCTTGAAAAACTGAAACGACTGAAGAAACTCACAAAGGAGGAGAGGGATGGCCTCAAGATTATCGTGGAAGAAAGGCATGGTCTAGCATACCACCAGCTGAATGACCAAGTCCAACACTTACTGCTCAACGACGTGTACCCACACTGGGAGCGCCTATCTAATGGAGACCCCGCAAGCATGGAACCCCTCCGGACCCTCTGTCTCGGAACTGCAGCTGATCCCGCCGCCCAAAGGGAGCTTATGGAAGCGCTGAACACTCAGATAGCTGACCTGCTGCTGCAGACTCGGGACACCATGCTATCAGAAGGTCCAACCACCATGACCAACCCAACAGGGCACCACTATCGGCCCAGACTTGTGGCCCTCCAACGTGATGGCCTGATTAAGTTACGAAAGAAGGTAGTCCAAGCATTGAGACAGGAACACGTGGAGGAAACAGAGCTGCCTGCAGACGTGTGTAAAGCACTTGAAGCACTGAACACAACAGCTGAGCGCAGTGGCACCTCTCCTCAACCCCTAAAAGCCTCTCTCAAACAAATTAAACCCAAAAAAAGGAACTACGGGTCATTGACAGTGAGCACCAGACAAAGCGTAAGCAAAATGCCATTGCCAAAAGGCAGGCGCTGTATGACCAAAGGCAGAAGATAGGCAACCAAATGATCACTGGCCAATTCAAGGGGCGCAACAGCATGCAGCTTAGGGCAATAAAAACTGGAGAAGACACAGTAGTTACAGACCCAAAGGGAGTCCTGGAAGCCATCACAACATATTATACGCCCAAGCTGATGCCAGCAGCAGGTGCCGGTAGCAAAACTGGACTGTACCACCCATCAGAGCAAGCAAGGTCATATCCCTGGCTACAACCCAACGTCCCAGATACCTTTGACCTGAACACAGCCATCACTAGCGGTGCTGCTCCACGACGATGGCTGCACAATGAAATAAGGGACCAGCAAGCTTTTCAGGCCTGCCTCAAATCCCTGGCTCGCGGCAAGGCCCCGGGACCCGACCAAATAACAAATGAGATGCTGAGCATGCTGCCTCCCCAAGGACAAGACCTCCTACACGGTTACATCCAATTGATGTGGGCAACAGGCTACACCCCTAAAGCATGGAAAGAGAGCACCACAGTGCTCCTGTTCAAAAACAAAGGCACACCCCTCAAACTGCAATTCTACAGACGCATTGGCCTAGAGATGACAATATACAAACTATGGACCAGAATGATCACATGGGTCCTTGCTGACTATGCCGAAAGACACAACATTCTGAGCTACACCCAGGGTGGGTTCCGAAACAAACGAACCTGCATGGACCAGCTGGAGCTGTTCACCCTCTTGCTTGAGGATGCCAAACTGACCCGGAAAGACATCTATCTCCTTATGGTTGACTTTTCCGAGGCTTTTGACACAATTGACCATGACAAGCTGCTGCAAATCATGTATGACCTGGGCTTCCCGACAGATGCCACAGAGGTGGTCAAAGACCTGTACACGGGTGCAACAACAGCATTTACAACCCCATTCGGGAATACCGAACCAATGCCCATGGACAGCGGGACAATTCAAGGTGACAGCCTCTCACCGTTTCTGTTCATTTTATATCTGGAGCCCCTGCTACGCTGGCTAAGGGTAGGTGCCAGAGGATACATCCCAGGTGCATACAACAACCGAGATACGCTTTTCAAACTGAAACAGCAGATCCCAGATGTCACATATGCGGATGACCTGAACCTGATATGTTCATGCATTGGGGATTTAACCAGCCAAGCTGACAAGGTCACCCTGTATGCTGACTGGGGACACCTAAAAATAAACAACACAAAGACCCTCCTCACAGGTGCCAGATATAGGGCTGACGCCAAAGACCCTTTTAATCTGGAGAAGCTCCGGCGTAGCCTAACTGATGTGAAGGTCCAACGATCCCCTGCAACACTCCACGACCCACGAAAACCGTTCCGTTACCTGGGCCTGCAATTCACCATGCACCTTGACTGGTCAGCCCAATATCAACTGACCAGGGATACCATTCGAGACATGTGTCACATCATGAAGCACTCATACGCTACAACCTCCCAAAAGATGCGCACCCTGAATACATGCATACGGACAAAAATTCGGTATGCATTCTGTGTGGCCCCTTACACCAAAGCTCAGCTCAAAGCGTTAGACAGCCCCCTCTGTAGGGCAGCCAAAGAAGCATATGGTCTTCCAAACAGTACTGCCACGGCAGTAGCACATGAAGACGTCAGTAAAGGCGGTCTAGGGTGCCCCTCCCTACTAGCAGAGTACAATACTGTACAAATACAGCGGTTGACAGAGGCTCTCAATGACCCCGGACCAGTGGGAGAGCTCAGCCGTACACGCCTGCAGACAGATGGCAGCTGCCTGGACAAACTGACAGCAATGGCTCGCCCTGCCCTAACACACCACAGCCTGAGGCTGAGGCAGGTGATTGCATGCGCAAGCATAGATGTCGAGCTCAAAAAGCAGGGACTTGGCCCAACAGAACTACCCGATACCAGCCCACTCTTGCAAGACCTGCAGAAGATGCAGGCACTTGCAAGCCCCCAACCACCAGACCTCCTCCTAGCTGACCTTCACCAACTCAGACAAGTAGGTATGCACCGACTTCAGGACATTATGTCTTCCACAGGTAGAACTGTCCTTACAACACGACAGCTCATGTTGAAACTGGACAAGGATATCACCGTTAGGACGCTGACCGCTTTTAAACGTATTGCATACATGCTCACTCTCCCGACAGGCATCACAAAAGAAACCTACTGCAGCAGGCCACCTGTGCAAGCAGGACATGGTGCAACAATCCATCCGGAGTATGCAAGGCTGCTGAAGTTCCACAACCTCATCGATGACATAGACATACGCAATGCACCTCTCCCAGCATTGTGGGCTGCACAGACACATGCCCCAAGCACAGAGCAAGCCCTGACAGAAATTCAGGCTTACCTGTCCTCACTCAGCGCACCACCAAGAGGCCACACTAAAAGCAGCAGTGTGCGCCAGACTGCAACAGACATCACAGCCCCACTTGTGTACCGAATAGAAACAGGCTATCACGTTTACCAGCGAATCAAGAATGAGAAAAGACAGCCCTTCAAAGATATGCGAGAGCAATTATATAACAACTTTGCAGAAGGGCAGGACCAAGTAGAAGGTATAGAAGGTCTGGCAGTGGCGGCACGCCACACCGGACGAGGGCAAAAGAGAAAGAAAGTAGCAACACAGGACCAGGTCATTGTGCGATGGGCCCCAACAGTTATGCAAGGATGGGTGGTGGAACTGGCAAAGCTAAAGGGCTATCACATTGATGATGCTCCAGAGCACGCTCTACAGCCAATGACCCATCATGAAGTCTGCAACACACCAAACCTCCCGACTGAATGCTGCTGTCCTAACGCCCACCTGCCAGCACGACGAATCCCTGCACGTACAACCCTAGCACATTGCAGCATATGTAGCAGACGATATCATATTGATTGTCTCCCGCTAACCCATCGCCCTGCAGGGGACATATTGGAAGAGGATGTCACGACAGGCTGGACCTGCATTGAATGTAACAGGGATCAGTATGCCACTAAAGGCCTCCCTCTTGATATAAGGCACTACAACGTCCATTGGAAGCCCAGTCGAGAAAGTGAGAGTGACCTCATCGCACATAATCCAGTTGTTGCTGAGATGATTGCTGCTTACCGGTTGCAACAGGCAGCAGCAGCAAATGACCGGTCCCCGGCAACTCCTGCACTTGGCGAGCTGGCTCAAGCTCAGCAAGGGTTATCGGCACTGCAGCAACAAGGCGACTACTACCCCGATCACCCTCAAAGATACAACATCAACATTGGACAGCAGTACAGCAACCTTTTCGACATGGACACATCACCAATGAACCCCCATGCTGATATCCACCCCACAGGAAGACACGAAGTCTTTATTAGAGAGGTAGAGATGTGCATAGATGGACAAATGTGGATAAAAACGCTCGCCTGCATATACACACCAGATGGCAAATGTCGCTACACCCTCACCCCTGAAAGGACAGCAATACTGTACCAACAGTACTGCCACAGCACTCGCCACAAACCAAATGTTATGCGGAAGTTGAAGGCAGGTACCTTTCCCCAAGAACTGTATGCCCTCATGTGCAGGTACAGAGATGGAGCACAGATCAAAGATCACAAAGCCATTAGGAAGGTCCAAATAAAGAACCACTGGGCCACTCCCCCTGAGGTGTATGAGGCTCTCAGGCAGCTCACAGACATAACAAAAGAGAGATTCGCAAGCCCACTCAATTACAACCCAACATTTACGATGTACTGGGGCGCCCACAAAAGGGACCAAATCTTTGGGGCGAAATGGGATAGCTACAGATATAGGTGGACCGGCGGAAGCGTGCACAACCCAGAGTATGAGGATGAAGACCTGAACAAGAACATGGCTACTGCCATAGCAGCGGCCCGTAACACAACAGCCCCTGTCTTTGGCATACATATCCTGCCTGCCTGGTCCGATGCAAACAGAACTGCCTACCTTGCATGGCTACAACACTTCCCAGAAAACTGCATGCATCTCCTACAAATACCCCGAAAACACTTCAGGTTCCAGAAACCCACAACTTGGGAACGGGGCGACATGTATGCAGGAAACCCTAGATGGGACGTAAATATCATTGTCACAGGCAACGCAAAGGGTTTTGAGGCCCACCTCCCTTACTGGGAGAGCGGCTACATGACCAGGTTTCTGCAAACGCTGCAGGATGCCATTAATCAGTCCCTGCCGGACGACAAAGAGATACAAGACATCAGCATGTACTACAACCCCCCAAGCAGCAATGCCCCGCCCAGCACATCTCATCAGCCAACATTGCTGACGCCAAAACAGCTCAGCAAAATGGGTTACCCCAAACAAACAAACGGCTCTGAGTCCCTCCGGGACGATTCAGCCACCAGTCAAGACCCTCCAGCCATGGTTGACGCCAGCACTACACTGGATGACCTGGAAACGCAATTAGCCACTGCCCTACCAACAGCCCCACCCCTCCGGTACAATTGGAAAAACTATGCCTACACAGATGGTAGCTACAAGCAAACAAGCCACAAAACATCACCAATGGATGCAGAGTGTGATACCCCAGGCATAGGGGCAGGAGTGTACTTCCCCCCACAAGCAGCCAATGAGGACGATGAACGTGGGGTTCCAATTGTCCCTGCAGGCGACAGCCATCCCCAGAACACCATAAACAGAGCAGAACTGGTTGGTATCCTTGCTGCGCTGAGGCATGGAGCCCACATGATAGCCACCGACAGCCTCAGCTCAATGTACCAAATCAAAAAGATGCTGAGACGCCCACAAGATCTCCTAAATCACCAGCACTGTGAGCTAATTAAAGAGATAGTAACCGAGATCGTCAACAGGGGACTGAGGACAACCCTTCACAAGGTCAAGGGCCATGCTTCAATTATCGGTAATGAAAGAGCGGACGCAATCGCTAAGGCGGCTGCGACAGGGGACACCTCCGACTATGAGGAATGTGAGAAGTACGAGAGTCCTAGTAACAACAGGTTGACCCAATATTGGCCGCACAAGACCCAATGGAACAATCGTTGGTCACGGACCAATAATGGGCAGCGCACGTTAATTGACCGTTTCAAGCGGGTGAACCCTTTGACAGACCTTCACGACTCGGTACGTCATTACTGCCACCAAAAGAGTCGCTTTGGGATGGCAAACAGAGCTACCTGTTATTTCGCGGCTTTTAAAAGGATTGAGGAAAGACTGGACCTGCCTGCTAGCAACGAGTACATGACCTCGGGAAAAATCAAGTATGCAGAACGTAAAACCGCTTTGCGCTACCGGTACGGGACCATGTGGACAAGGAAAATGGCCTATAGGTGTGGACATGCACCTAGTAGCAAATGTCTCCTGTGCGGTGACGAGGATGGCGGACACCACACAGCCTCAGGATGCCCAGCTTTGAAAAGAATGTACATCAACAGGCATAACAAGGTCGGCCGACTAATCATGACAAGAGTGTTAAGGGGACGCAAAGGAGCATTTGTCATTCAAATGGACCTTGGATCAACTGAAAACTGTGCAGAAGACGGCATCATGGCCCACCAGTCTAGAAACATCCCGTGGGAGCTCCTTCCAAGGGGACTAAAGGAGGCAGTGCAACAAGCACAAGGCACCACCGACAAGCGCCCTGATGGTATGCTATACAAACCCAAGAATGGAAACAACCCAGCAGAGTACTGGATAATAGAGGTCAAGATCTGCAGGGAGAGAGAGAGAGAGCTACGCAAGGAGGCTCGTGAGGCGGCCTCCCGCGTGGGGTTAAGGGACTGCACGCTATCCTGGAACATCCAGTGCTGCTAGTACCATTGGTGTGGGGGGCATTCCACCCGGTTCCCACAACCATGCCCACCCTGGGCCAGGGTGAGTGCCTTTGTTTCATGCAGCGCACTTCACCACACTACGTATGACCACTGTGATCCATCTACTTGGATCCTTCTCTCTACCTGAGAGAGCTCTCTTATCCATTTTCTCCGGATTCGGACCGGACCGCACCCCTCCTTTCTCAAGGGAGACCCTCCTCAATGGGGACCATCTAAACCGCTCGAAAGTCCGGTTCAGGTGCGTTGTTTCGATGGAAGAGCCTGTGTGGGATCGGACCACACAGTGAGCGGCTTTCCATCTAGCGACGGTAGTGGGATTTGAACCCACACCATTCCTCGCATGAGGCGCCAAATCTTGCCGACAACGGGATTTGAACCCACGCCTGCTAGAAGCTTGCCATCCTAAGGCAGCGCGCTAACCAACTGCGCTAAAGCCGCATCCTATCGCGGTCGCTTCGAAGATTTGACGATTTGTACCCGGGGCAGGGATCGAACCTGCGACTTCACGGATGTGAATCCGGTGCTCTAACCAACTGAGCTACCCGGGGATCTGCAGGGATTCAGACCCAACAGGCCAGCAAAGCAAAGCTGATTATCAACACCAAGTACTCATTGACAAAATCAAAGACATAGACCCCACTGCCAAAGTATGGTACTATCCCTTGCTTGTCGGAGTTGCAGGCACCATATACAACAGTACCACCATGAATCTTCAAGCCCTCGGTATCAAAGGGCAAGCTCTAAAGCAATGCATTTCAGAAGTACATACTGCAGCAGTTAAGTCCTTACACAGCATATACACAACAAAAAGAAAACTGGAAAAGCCCAAAGAGCCTCAATGGCACAGGAGGAACTACAAGAAAGTAAGCTAACAAAGGCGGGTGGGCGGAAGCCCACCCACGGATGTAACTATCCTATGGTAGGCTGGCCCAGTGTAATCCTTACACCAATGGGCCCCTCCCGCGTAAGATTAAGGGAGGGGCCCATCGCCTTTGTTAGCTTACTTTCTTATAGTTCCTTCTGTGCCAATGCGGTTCCTTGGGCTTTTCTAGTTTTCTTTTTGTTGTGTATATGCTGTATAGGGACTTGACTGCTGCACTGTGTACTTCTGAAATGCATTTCTTTAGAGCTTGCCCTTTGATACCAAGGGCTTGGAGATGCATGGTGGTACTGTTGTATATGGTGCCTGCAACTCCGATAAGCAGAGGATAGTACCATACTTTGGCAGTGGGGTCTATGTCTTTAATTTTGTCAATGAGTACTTGGTGTTGATAGTCATCAGCTTTGCTTTGCTGGCCTGTTGGGTCTGAATCCCTGCAGATCTTGAACTCTATTATCCAGTACTCCGCTGGGTTGTTTCCATTTTTCGGTTTATAGAGGAGGCCATCAGGCCGCTTATCGGTGGTTCCTTGTGCTTGTTGCACTGCTTCCTTTAGGCCCCCTGGAAGGAGCTCCCATGGGATGTTTCTAGACTGCTGGGTCATGGTCCCATCTTCTGCACAATTGTCTCTTGAGCCAAGGTCCATTTGAATGGCAAATGCTCCTTTGCGCCCCCTTAACACTCTGGTCATGATCAGTCGGCCGACCTTGTTGTGCCTGTTGATGTACATTCTTTTTAAGACTGGGCATCCTGAGGCCGTATGGTGTCCGCCATCCTCGTCACCGCACAGGAGACATTTGCTATTAGGTGCATGTCCAGACCTATAGGCCATCTTCATTGTCCACATAGTCCCGTATCGGTAGCGCAAGGCGGTTTTCCGTTCTGCATACTTTGTTTTACCCGAGGTCATGTACTCGTTGCTATGCTAGGGGACAGGTCCAGTGTTTCCTCGATCCTTTTAAAAGCCTCAAAGTAGCAAGTAGCTCTGTTTGCCATCCCAAAGCGACTCTTTTCGTGGCAGTACTGACGTACCGAGTCGTGCAGGTCTGTGAAAGGGTGCACCCGCCTGATACGGTCAATCAGCTTGCGTTGCCCATTGCGGGTTCATAACCATTGATTATTCAACGTAATCTTTTGCGGCCAAAATTGTGTCAACCTGTTGTTACTAGGGTTCTCGTATACCTCACAATCGTCGTAAGTGGTATCTCCTGTCGCTGCCGCCTTAGCAATTGCATCAGCTTTTTCATTACCGATTATGGATGCATGGCCCTTGACCTTGTGCAGGGTGGTCCTCAGTCCCCTGTCGACGATCTCGGCTACTGTCTCCTTAATTAGCTGACAGTGCTGGTGCAGTGAAATAGCTAAAACCTGACGGTTTATGAGGGTAAAAGCCTGAGGTAACTCAGTTTGGTCAAGCAGACATTTGGCTCACCTCTAAGGAACATACGTTTTTGGCTTATGTTGTGTTATGTCATTGTTTGGCCTTGAGTTGGCCAAGAGTGTACCGCTGTAGTGTTGAGTGTACCTGACATTCTCGGAGCCATATGCACTTTATGGTACTTTATCAAGTGGTGAGGGATCAAGTGTCAAGGGCTGTCACAACGCTTTGCCTCATTTCGGGCTTTCGCCAACCCTATAAATACGGGCGCTGGGGGGCTATGGTTAAGCCTCAGTTCATTAATAGTTATCTTTGTCTACAGCACACGCCTTAAGTGTCCTGTGTATCGACTTGTAAGTTTCACTTCGCTGACATCTCCGGTCTGCACATGGTTGAAGGCTAAGCGCCTACGTGCCTCCTAAGCAACTAGTTCGACCCGGGAGAGGAACCGTAACATTTGGTTTGGGAGCCTTATTGATCCGTATAAGTATCCGCCCGTTATTGCTGTCTTACACGAGTTAGCATCGTTCTGGGTTACGACCGCATGCCGCGCAACCATAAGAGAGCAAGGGAGCAGAGCATACCTCGGCGTGTCTCGCGTGAATCCGAACAGTGCATTAACTACGCTTGCGAGTTCCTTTGGAGAAATAGTTACTTGGAGAGTACCCGCGTTGTTCAGCAGCAGCATCTAGTCATCCGCGTTCCTGCCGCTTATCGCGAAGCAGCAGAACAGCACGGTAATAGAGAGGGTGACCTTGTGGTGGACTAAACAAATACGTTAAGCAGCAAACCCGCTTGGAGGCGCTAGCAGACTCTCAGCAGGCTCAGCAGCTTTCGACCAGCAGTGCTGACGTGTGACAGTACAGTTGGTTGCAAAAGTTTTGGCCGGAACATAAGGCTGGGGTTTAAGCAGCAGCAGCAAGACCTGATTTACAACCATTTATGTTTAAGAAAGTAAACAGGCAGAGCATCAATGTGCTGCAGTTGGTATGCCCAAGTGGTACCACAAGTAGCCTCGCACGCGAGACGTCCCGAGTTCGAGCCCCGGGCGTGCCCTATAAATATACTATATAAAAGCCAGCCAGCCAGCCTTAGCCTTAGCCGCAGACGCAGACCAGCAAGCCTCCCCCCTGTTCCTATAGCCCTCCTGCTTTTTTTAACCTGGCTCTCCCCTTCCACCTCTGCCCCTCCTGTGGTTGCCAGCCCCACACCCCATCTGCTCCCCTCCCACAGCCCTCTCAGCTCAGCCTTGCACTTGCCCCAACTTCTCGCATGCCCTGCCTACCCCCACCTGCCCTGCCATTGAACTGGTATAGCCCCTGCACCTGCTTCACACCTGGTCTATATGCTACTGCCCCTAAACAGTAAAGAAAGGGCACCTGTGCCTGCTGGCAGTTCTCAGCATTTACCCCCTTAAAAAGCAGCAAAAATGCCTCCGCTGTCTCCCTTGCAAGACCCCTGCTTTTCTCAGCAGCCAAGCAACACAGAGCAACAGAGATGCTGACCGCACCCATTGGTGACAACCTGGACCTCATACAGAAGCTGCCTGTGCAAGAGAGCAATGAACGGCCATGCCATTTCACAGAAGCAGACCATTTCCTAACAAAATCTGAGTTTTGGGCCAAAACTTTTGCAACCAACTGTGTCCAATGTTTGCACCTCCTGTTTCCTCAAGTGCAAGCAGAGATAACAGCTGTGTCTAGCCTGTTGCAAAGAACTTGTTGATGCAATTATTGCCTGCTGTGCTAAATTGGTGGCAACCGCAACCGCATTGAGAAAGTGCTTGAGCTGACTTTTCAGATTTTGGTCAAAAGTGGGTACGCCCCTGTGGTCACCTGAGTTAGGGTGCATGGAATGGAACTTCTCCCATTTATCAGCAAGCTTTCCTTGGCTTTACAGTACCATGTCACTAGCTGCAGTCATGCATGCTCTGCACAGCAGGCCCCACATTAGCTATCCCTGCAATGCTGAGCATTGCTACAGGCAGCAAAAAGTGTGGTTTTCAACATGGATGCTTCCCCTGCTGGAGGGGCCCTGCTTCTGGCAATCTTACCATAAGCTTCAAGGTCACTGCCAAGGATTCAGTATTAACAGAAGCTGGTGTGCTTTGCATGCCAGTTTGATGGTAGGAAGCTTCCTTCTACATGCTGCAATCAGCGGCGGGCGAGACGGGCCTATGCTGCAAGGCTGTCACCCACGCTGTCACCACCACTTTGGAGGACTGTTTTCTTTGTCACCTGTCACTGCTTGAAACAAGGTCTAGCATACCACAGAGTTGTTCACTGGGCCAGGCTTGTTGTAAAACAAGACATGTTACGCATATCCCTTCGGTGCAGCACCACCTTCTAGACCCGACGTGCCCTTGCTACTGCTGTTTTAACACTTTCCACCAGATCTTGCCATGATAGTGCTAGCAGATCTCTCAACAACCTCCTCAAAGCATATGTTTTTATTCAGCACCGCTCCCCCTTTCTACAATACCACATCGGCTATGCCAATCATGCTCCACCTGCAGAGAACAGCAGCTCGCTACATGTGCTGGGGGTATACCCTGCTTTGGGGGCGCCAGATATGCCCTTTGGGTATTCCGCATGGCACAGGCAGCTTCAGAGACAGCCCCTGCTCCAGCTGTAATGTCCTATGGCATGTGCTACCAGGGGAAGTGTGCAAGTCAAGGTATCTCAGTTGTTGGTATTTGCTTAGTGTACTGCTGCAGCTGGTGAGGGTAGGGGTAGGAAGGGCCCCCGTCATGGGTTGCCAGCACATGCAACAATTTATTCACCCTGGCTGTGACTGTTGCATAGGTCCAGCCCCTGGTACCTTAAACCAGCCCTGCCCCAAGCCAAAGCCCTTGCCTCTGTCAAACAGCAGCAGCAGAACCAATGTCCACAGTGTCCAATGTTTGCACCTCCTGTTTCCTCAAGTGCAAGCAGAGATAACAGCTGTGTCTAGCCTGTTGCAAAGAACTTGTTGATGCAATTATTGCCTGCTGTGCTAAATTGGTGGCAACCGCAACCGCATTGAGAAAGTGCTTGAGCTGACTTTTCAGATTTTGGTCAAAAGTGGGTACGCCCCTGTGGTCACCTGAGTTAGGGTGCATGGAATGGAACTTCTCCCATTTATCAGCAAGCTTTCCTTGGCTTTACAGTACCATGTCACTAGCTGCAGTCATGCATGCTCTGCACAGCAGGCCCCACATTAGCTATCCCTGCAATGCTGAGCATTGCTACAGGCAGCAAAAAGTGTGGTTTTCAACATGGATGCTTCCCCTGCTGGAGGGGCCCTGCTTCTGGCAATCTTACCATAAGCTTCAAGGTCACTGCCAAGGATTCAGTATTAACAGAAGCTGGTGTGCTTTGCATGCCAGTTTGATGGTAGGAAGCTTCCTTCTACATGCTGCAATCAGCGGCGGGCGAGACGGGCCTATGCTGCAAGGCTGTCACCCACGCTGTCACCACCACTTTGGAGGACTGTTTTCTTTGTCACCTGTCACTGCTTGAAACAAGGTCTAGCATACCACAGAGTTGTTCACTGGGCCAGGCTTGTTGTAAAACAAGACATGTTACGCATATCCCTTCGGTGCAGCACCACCTTCTAGACCCGACGTGCCCTTGCTACTGCTGTTTTAACACTTTCCACCAGATCTTGCCATGATAGTGCTAGCAGATCTCTCAACAACCTCCTCAAAGCATATGTTTTTATTCAGCACCGCTCCCCCTTTCTACAATACCACATCGGCTATGCCAATCATGCTCCACCTGCAGAGAACAGCAGCTCGCTACATGTGCTGGGGGTATACCCTGCTTTGGGGGCGCCAGATATGCCCTTTGGGTATTCCGCATGGCACAGGCAGCTTCAGAGACAGCCCCTGCTCCAGCTGTAATGTCCTATGGCATGTGCTACCAGGGGAAGTGTGCAAGTCAAGGTATCTCAGTTGTTGGTATTTGCTTAGTGTACTGCTGCAGCTGGTGAGGGTAGGGGTAGGAAGGGCCCCCGTCATGGGTTGCCAGCACATGCAACAATTTATTCACCCTGGCTGTGACTGTTGCATAGGTCCAGCCCCTGGTACCTTAAACCAGCCCTGCCCCAAGCCAAAGCCCTTGCCTCTGTCAAACAGCAGCAGCAGAACCAATGTCCACAGTGTCCAATGTTTGCACCTCCTGTTTCCTCAAATGCAAGCAGAGATAACAGCTGTGTCTAGCCTGTTGCAAAGAACTTGTTGATGCAATTATTGCCTGCTGTGCTAAATTGGTGGCAACCGCAACCGCATTGAGAAAGTGCTTGAGCTGACTTTTCAGATTTTGGTCAAAAGTGGGTACGCCCCTGTGGTCACCTGAGTTAGGGTGCATGGAATGGAACTTCTCCCATTTATCAGCAAGCTTTCCTTGGCTTTACAGTACCATGTCACTAGCTGCAGTCATGCATGCTCTGCACAGCAGGCCCCACATTAGCTATCCCTGCAATGCTGAGCATTGCTACAGGCAGCAAAAAGTGTGGTTTTCAACATGGATGCTTCCCCTGCTGGAGGGGCCCTGCTTCTGGCAATCTTACCATAAGCTTCAAGGTCACTGCCAAGGATTCAGTATTAACAGAAGCTGGTGTGCTTTGCATGCCAGTTTGATGGTAGGAAGCTTCCTTCTACATGCTGCAATCAGCGGCGGGCGAGACGGGCCTATGCTGCAAGGCTGTCACCCACGCTGTCACCACCACTTTGGAGGACTGTTTTCTTTGTCACCTGTCACTGCTTGAAACAAGGTCTAGCATACCACAGAGTTGTTCACTGGGCCAGGCTTGTTGTAAAACAAGACATGTTACGCATATCCCTTCGGTGCAGCACCACCTTCTAGACCCGACGTGCCCTTGCTACTGCTGTTTTAACACTTTCCACCAGATCTTGCCATGATAGTGCTAGCAGATCTCTCAACAACCTCCTCAAAGCATATGTTTTTATTCAGCACCGCTCCCCCTTTCTACAATACCACATCGGCTATGCCAATCATGCTCCACCTGCAGAGAACAGCAGCTCGCTACATGTGCTGGGGGTATACCCTGCTTTGGGGGCGCCAGATATGCCCTTTGGGTATTCCGCATGGCACAGGCAGCTTCAGAGACAGCCCCTGCTCCAGCTGTAATGTCCTATGGCATGTGCTACCAGGGGAAGTGTGCAAGTCAAGGTATCTCAGTTGTTGGTATTTGCTTAGTGTACTGCTGCAGCTGGTGAGGGTAGGGGTAGGAAGGGCCCCCGTCATGGGTTGCCAGCACATGCAACAATTTATTCACCCTGGCTGTGACTGTTGCATAGGTCCAGCCCCTGGTACCTTAAACCAGCCCTGCCCCAAGCCAAAGCCCTTGCCTCTGTCAAACAGCAGCAGCAGAACCAATGTCCACAGTGTCCAATGTTTGCACCTCCTGTTTCCTCAAGTGCAAGCAGAGATAACAGCTGTGTCTAGCCTGTTGCAAAGAACTTGTTGATGCAATTATTGCCTGCTGTGCTAAATTGGTGGCAACCGCAACCGCATTGAGAAAGTGCTTGAGCTGACTTTTCAGATTTTGGTCAAAAGTGGGTACGCCCCTGTGGTCACCTGAGTTAGGGTGCATGGAATGGAACTTCTCCCATTTATCAGCAAGCTTTCCTTGGCTTTACAGTACCATGTCACTAGCTGCAGTCATGCATGCTCTGCACAGCAGGCCCCACATTAGCTATCCCTGCAATGCTGAGCATTGCTACAGGCAGCAAAAAGTGTGGTTTTCAACATGGATGCTTCCCCTGCTGGAGGGGCCCTGCTTCTGGCAATCTTACCATAAGCTTCAAGGTCACTGCCAAGGATTCAGTATTAACAGAAGCTGGTGTGCTTTGCATGCCAGTTTGATGGTAGGAAGCTTCCTTCTACATGCTGCAATCAGCGGCGGGCGAGACGGGCCTATGCTGCAAGGCTGTCACCCACGCTGTCACCACCACTTTGGAGGACTGTTTTCTTTGTCACCTGTCACTGCTTGAAACAAGGTCTAGCATACCACAGAGTTGTTCACTGGGCCAGGCTTGTTGTAAAACAAGACATGTTACGCATATCCCTTCGGTGCAGCACCACCTTCTAGACCCGACGTGCCCTTGCTACTGCTGTTTTAACACTTTCCACCAGATCTTGCCATGATAGTGCTAGCAGATCTCTCAACAACCTCCTCAAAGCATATGTTTTTATTCAGCACCGCTCCCCCTTTCTACAATACCACATCGGCTATGCCAATCATGCTCCACCTGCAGAGAACAGCAGCTCGCTACATGTGCTGGGGGTATACCCTGCTTTGGGGGCGCCAGATATGCCCTTTGGGTATTCCGCATGGCACAGGCAGCTTCAGAGACAGCCCCTGCTCCAGCTGTAATGTCCTATGGCATGTGCTACCAGGGGAAGTGTGCAAGTCAAGGTATCTCAGTTGTTGGTATTTGCTTAGTGTACTGCTGCAGCTGGTGAGGGTAGGGGTAGGAAGGGCCCCCGTCATGGGTTGCCAGCACATGCAACAATTTATTCACCCTGGCTGTGACTGTTGCATAGGTCCAGCCCCTGGTACCTTAAACCAGCCCTGCCCCAAGCCAAAGCCCTTGCCTCTGTCAAACAGCAGCAGCAGAAGCAATGTCCACAGTGTCCAATGTTTGCACCTCCTGTTTCCTCAAGTGCAAGCAGAGATAACAGCTGTGTCTAGCCTGTTGCAAAGAACTTGTTGATGCAATTATTGCCTGCTGTGCTAAATTGGTGGCAACCGCAACCGCATTGAGAAAGTGCTTGAGCTGACTTTTCAGATTTTGGTCAAAAGTGGGTACGCCCCTGTGGTCACCTGAGTTAGGGTGCATGGAATGGAACTTCTCCCATTTATCAGCAAGCTTTCCTTGGCTTTACAGTACCATGTCACTAGCTGCAGTCATGCATGCTCTGCACAGCAGGCCCCACATTAGCTATCCCTGCAATGCTGAGCATTGCTACAGGCAGCAAAAAGTGTGGTTTTCAACATGGATGCTTCCCCTGCTGGAGGGGCCCTGCTTCTGGCAATCTTACCATAAGCTTCAAGGTCACTGCCAAGGATTCAGTATTAACAGAAGCTGGTGTGCTTTGCATGCCAGTTTGATGGTAGGAAGCTTCCTTCTACATGCTGCAATCAGCGGCGGGCGAGACGGGCCTATGCTGCAAGGCTGTCACCCACGCTGTCACCACCACTTTGGAGGACTGTTTTCTTTGTCACCTGTCACTGCTTGAAACAAGGTCTAGCATACCACAGAGTTGTTCACTGGGCCAGGCTTGTTGTAAAACAAGACATGTTACGCATATCCCTTCGGTGCAGCACCACCTTCTAGACCCGACGTGCCCTTGCTACTGCTGTTTTAACACTTTCCACCAGATCTTGCCATGATAGTGCTAGCAGATCTCTCAACAACCTCCTCAAAGCATATGTTTTTATTCAGCACCGCTCCCCCTTTCTACAATACCACATCGGCTATGCCAATCATGCTCCACCTGCAGAGAACAGCAGCTCGCTACATGTGCTGGGGGTATACCCTGCTTTGGGGGCGCCAGATATGCCCTTTGGGTATTCCGCATGGCACAGGCAGCTTCAGAGACAGCCCCTGCTCCAGCTGTAATGTCCTATGGCATGTGCTACCAGGGGAAGTGTGCAAGTCAAGGTATCTCAGTTGTTGGTATTTGCTTAGTGTACTGCTGCAGCTGGTGAGGGTAGGGGTAGGAAGGGCCCCCGTCATGGGTTGCCAGCACATGCAACAATTTATTCACCCTGGCTGTGACTGTTGCATAGGTCCAGCCCCTGGTACCTTAAACCAGCCCTGCCCCAAGCCAAAGCCCTTGCCTCTGTCAAACAGCAGCAGCAGAACCAATGTCCACAGTGTCCAATGTTTGCACCTCCTGTTTCCTCAAGTGCAAGCAGAGATAACAGCTGTGTCTAGCCTGTTGCAAAGAACTTGTTGATGCAATTATTGCCTGCTGTGCTAAATTGGTGGCAACCGCAACCGCATTGAGAAAGTGCTTGAGCTGACTTTTCAGATTTTGGTCAAAAGTGGGTACGCCCCTGTGGTCACCTGAGTTAGGGTGCATGGAATGGAACTTCTCCCATTTATCAGCAAGCTTTCCTTGGCTTTACAGTACCATGTCACTAGCTGCAGTCATGCATGCTCTGCACAGCAGGCCCCACATTAGCTATCCCTGCAATGCTGAGCATTGCTACAGGCAGCAAAAAGTGTGGTTTTCAACATGGATGCTTCCCCTGCTGGAGGGGCCCTGCTTCTGGCAATCTTACCATAAGCTTCAAGGTCACTGCCAAGGATTCAGTATTAACAGAAGCTGGTGTGCTTTGCATGCCAGTTTGATGGTAGGAAGCTTCCTTCTACATGCTGCAATCAGCGGCGGGCGAGACGGGCCTATGCTGCAAGGCTGTCACCCACGCTGTCACCACCACTTTGGAGGACTGTTTTCTTTGTCACCTGTCACTGCTTGAAACAAGGTCTAGCATACCACAGAGTTGTTCACTGGGCCAGGCTTGTTGTAAAACAAGACATGTTACGCATATCCCTTCGGTGCAGCACCACCTTCTAGACCCGACGTGCCCTTGCTACTGCTGTTTTAACACTTTCCACCAGATCTTGCCATGATAGTGCTAGCAGATCTCTCAACAACCTCCTCAAAGCATATGTTTTTATTCAGCACCGCTCCCCCTTTCTACAATACCACATCGGCTATGCCAATCATGCTCCACCTGCAGAGAACAGCAGCTCGCTACATGTGCTGGGGGTATACCCTGCTTTGGGGGCGCCAGATATGCCCTTTGGGTATTCCGCATGGCACAGGCAGCTTCAGAGACAGCCCCTGCTCCAGCTGTAATGTCCTATGGCATGTGCTACCAGGGGAAGTGTGCAAGTCAAGGTATCTCAGTTGTTGGTATTTGCTTAGTGTACTGCTGCAGCTGGTGAGGGTAGGGGTAGGAAGGGCCCCCGTCATGGGTTGCCAGCACATGCAACAATTTATTCACCCTGGCTGTGACTGTTGCATAGGTCCAGCCCCTGGTACCTTAAACCAGCCCTGCCCCAAGCCAAAGCCCTTGCCTCTGTCAAACAGCAGCAGCAGAACCAATGTCCACAGTGTCCAATGTTTGCACCTCCTGTTTCCTCAAGTGCAAGCAGAGATAACAGCTGTGTCTAGCCTGTTGCAAAGAACTTGTTGATGCAATTATTGCCTGCTGTGCTAAATTGGTGGCAACCGCAACCGCATTGAGAAAGTGCTTGAGCTGACTTTTCAGATTTTGGTCAAAAGTGGGTACGCCCCTGTGGTCACCTGAGTTAGGGTGCATGGAATGGAACTTCTCCCATTTATCAGCAAGCTTTCCTTGGCTTTACAGTACCATGTCACTAGCTGCAGTCATGCATGCTCTGCACAGCAGGCCCCACATTAGCTATCCCTGCAATGCTGAGCATTGCTACAGGCAGCAAAAAGTGTGGTTTTCAACATGGATGCTTCCCCTGCTGGAGGGGCCCTGCTTCTGGCAATCTTACCATAAGCTTCAAGGTCACTGCCAAGGATTCAGTATTAACAGAAGCTGGTGTGCTTTGCATGCCAGTTTGATGGTAGGAAGCTTCCTTCTACATGCTGCAATCAGCGGCGGGCGAGACGGGCCTATGCTGCAAGGCTGTCACCCACGCTGTCACCACCACTTTGGAGGACTGTTTTCTTTGTCACCTGTCACTGCTTGAAACAAGGTCTAGCATACCACAGAGTTGTTCACTGGGCCAGGCTTGTTGTAAAACAAGACATGTTACGCATATCCCTTCGGTGCAGCACCACCTTCTAGACCCGACGTGCCCTTGCTACTGCTGTTTTAACACTTTCCACCAGATCTTGCCATGATAGTGCTAGCAGATCTCTCAACAACCTCCTCAAAGCATATGTTTTTATTCAGCACCGCTCCCCCTTTCTACAATACCACATCGGCTATGCCAATCATGCTCCACCTGCAGAGAACAGCAGCTCGCTACATGTGCTGGGGGTATACCCTGCTTTGGGGGCGCCAGATATGCCCTTTGGGTATTCCGCATGGCACAGGCAGCTTCAGAGACAGCCCCTGCTCCAGCTGTAATGTCCTATGGCATGTGCTACCAGGGGAAGTGTGCAAGTCAAGGTATCTCAGTTGTTGGTATTTGCTTAGTGTACTGCTGCAGCTGGTGAGGGTAGGGGTAGGAAGGGCCCCCGTCATGGGTTGCCAGCACATGCAACAATTTATTCACCCTGGCTGTGACTGTTGCATAGGTCCAGCCCCTGGTACCTTAAACCAGCCCTGCCCCAAGCCAAAGCCCTTGCCTCTGTCAAACAGCAGCAGCAGAACCAATGTCCACAGTGTCCAATGTTTGCACCTCCTGTTTCCTCAAGTGCAAGCAGAGATAACAGCTGTGTCTAGCCTGTTGCAAAGAACTTGTTGATGCAATTATTGCCTGCTGTGCTAAATTGGTGGCAACCGCAACCGCATTGAGAAAGTGCTTGAGCTGACTTTTCAGATTTTGGTCAAAAGTGGGTACGCCCCTGTGGTCACCTGAGTTAGGGTGCATGGAATGGAACTTCTCCCATTTATCAGCAAGCTTTCCTTGGCTTTACAGTACCATGTCACTAGCTGCAGTCATGCATGCTCTGCACAGCAGGCCCCACATTAGCTATCCCTGCAATGCTGAGCATTGCTACAGGCAGCAAAAAGTGTGGTTTTCAACATGGATGCTTCCCCTGCTGGAGGGGCCCTGCTTCTGGCAATCTTACCATAAGCTTCAAGGTCACTGCCAAGGATTCAGTATTAACAGAAGCTGGTGTGCTTTGCATGCCAGTTTGATGGTAGGAAGCTTCCTTCTACATGCTGCAATCAGCGGCGGGCGAGACGGGCCTATGCTGCAAGGCTGTCACCCACGCTGTCACCACCACTTTGGAGGACTGTTTTCTTTGTCACCTGTCACTGCTTGAAACAAGGTCTAGCATACCACAGAGTTGTTCACTGGGCCAGGCTTGTTGTAAAACAAGACATGTTACGCATATCCCTTCGGTGCAGCACCACCTTCTAGACCCGACGTGCCCTTGCTACTGCTGTTTTAACACTTTCCACCAGATCTTGCCATGATAGTGCTAGCAGATCTCTCAACAACCTCCTCAAAGCATATGTTTTTATTCAGCACCGCTCCCCCTTTCTACAATACCACATCGGCTATGCCAATCATGCTCCACCTGCAGAGAACAGCAGCTCGCTACATGTGCTGGGGGTATACCCTGCTTTGGGGGCGCCAGATATGCCCTTTGGGTATTCCGCATGGCACAGGCAGCTTCAGAGACAGCCCCTGCTCCAGCTGTAATGTCCTATGGCATGTGCTACCAGGGGAAGTGTGCAAGTCAAGGTATCTCAGTTGTTGGTATTTGCTTAGTGTACTGCTGCAGCTGGTGAGGGTAGGGGTAGGAAGGGCCCCCGTCATGGGTTGCCAGCACATGCAACAATTTATTCACCCTGGCTGTGACTGTTGCATAGGTCCAGCCCCTGGTACCTTAAACCAGCCCTGCCCCAAGCCAAAGCCCTTGCCTCTGTCAAACAGCAGCAGCAGAACCAATGTCCACAGTGTCCAATGTTTGCACCTCCTGTTTCCTCAAGTGCAAGCAGAGATAACAGCTGTGTCTAGCCTGTTGCAAAGAACTTGTTGATGCAATTATTGCCTGCTGTGCTAAATTGGTGGCAAC
>OY744499.1:9397752-9506559 GCA_963556185.1 Pseudopediastrum boryanum | reverse complement strand
TCATGGCTCTGCCTTGTAGGAGCGCATGATGCCATGGCAAACCTGTGGGCTTGATATAAAGGTCGAACAAGATGAGACATCTAGGCGGCTGAGCACACTAGGTGGAGCAGCTCCGGAGCAATACTGTCATACTGATATTCAGTCTGCTCTTGGTTGCTGCAGGTCACAGATGGATCAGGATCGCGGCTGGACTTCTCTAGGGGGAAATGGCTGGACTTGGATCAGGGCATTGTTGCAGCTCCTTCCCACGTACATGAGAAGCTATTGGCAGCAGTGAAGGAAGTGCAGAGTAGATCAAGCAGCAGTTAGGTCGTGCAAGCATCAGTGTCGCTATTTATGAGGAGCACGCCTGCTTCTTATGCCCAGATAGTACCTCAGGACACGCTCACGGGTCTGCACCTTTTGATCAGGACGGCAAGGGGGCAGCCTTCAAGGGCTAGGCAGGGGGAGCGGGTCCGTTATGCTCCGGCTGTCAGATCACGTCTCACACGCGCAGTGGGCTCGTGCGTAGGTTTGCGCATTTGTGGCAGTATTAGCCCCTTGTTGCAGACATGCGTGACTCGCGGAGTTCAAGTTTTCGGTTCTTGCTCGTCTAGAAACTCCCCGCTTAAAGTATGGAAGACATTAACTAGCAATGTGGCCTCGTGAGGCTTTCATGCCCAGGTCACCCCAGCACACCAGAGTGAGAGTGCGAGTTCTGGTTCACCGTTTGCACAGGTCAACCTCTCGGGGCCCTAGATATCTGCAGAAAGTACCAGGACAGCCTCGAGATTGAGCATGCTTAGTTTAGGATCTCCGGCAGCCATCAAGCGGCATTGGTGGGACGTCCGTGCCAGGGCCATTCAGCAGTCGGTAGCCATGGTCAGGAACGCAGAGTTTCAGTTTCAGAACAGCAGAGGACAGCAACTGCATGGGGTAGAGTTTCTGCCAGATCAGCAGCCTATAGCTACATTGATATGGCACCATGGCATCTGTGAGCATATTGGTCGTTACACCCCAGGCAAGCATCCTGGAGCCTTGGCTCTGAGCTGTTGAGTGAAAATGGAGAAGAAGGCTAAGTCTGTCCGTAAAATTGCAGTCTTCCAGCATCTGGCTGAGTCTGGGATTGAGGTGTATTCCTTTGATGTCCACGGCCATGGCAAATCAGAGCCCACAGACAAGAACCAGAGGGCACTGGTTTGGAGATTTCACGATTTGGTGCGTTCAGCAGCCTGCATGAGCTCTATACAGGGCATTACAGGATGACAACCACCTCCAAGCAGCTTCTCTTAGCTGACGGCAGCAACCATGCAGCTTGTTCTAAGCCACCTTGAGAGTGGATTGATCTTCGTGCTGCTGCTATGCTATTGTTTGGTGATGTGTCTCTGACAGCACGAGGTTTCCCTGCAGACGGATGACCTCAACAGCTTTATGGACGTAGTGGAAGAGAGGCGCGGCTCCAAGCTGGTGCCTGAGACCACTTTCCTGGGTGGCCAGTCCATGGGGGGCCTAGTTGCTGCACATGGCATTCTGAAGCACCCAGCACGTTGGGCAGGGCTCATCATCTACTCTGGTGCCATTGGGGTGGTTTGGACAGTAGTGCTCAGGTAAGGTTTTTGGATGCACCAAGGGTCTAGCAGCTGCGCGTTCAGGAAGAGGTTGTTGAGGGCCTAGCAGCTGCGAGTTCAGAAAGGGCTTGGTGTGCATATTGTGGGCGTGCAACTGGTTGCATGGGGTTTCCACCACCAAGCAGTTGTTATCCTATCTTTTTGTGGCCAGCCCAATCCAGTCCCATACATGCTAGTTTCCTCACATGCATGCTGCAAGCCCCTGGTTGCATTTTTGGCTCTTTCACGCAGCCCGAACCATACCCTGGCAGCGTATCGGTAACATAGCAGCAGCCCTATGGGCCTTGCAGAAGCCTGTGATATCCTGGAATTGCGTAGTGAGTGCTAGTCCTCACAGGATTTCCCTGCTATTGCTTGTGTTGCAGAGTACAGGCAGCCCTGGGTAATCTGCTGGGTGGCCTCATCCCCAAAGCCCAGGTGGTGCCTGTGGTAGAACCCAAGAACTTGCACCCTGACCCAGAAGTGGTGAGTGCAATGGCAGTAAAGAGTGGAGAATGCGGAAGAAGTCCTGGGTTAAGAATGGATGCGGAAGTGGAGGGGGAGCACCCGGCCATGCGCCAGAGGCATTTATATGCTCCATGGGAAGCACACTAGGGGTGCAATGATGTTTTAGCTGCACTTTTGTTGGGATGCCCTCCTGTTCCCAGGGAAATCATCTTTGCTACTTGACTGTGACGAAGTGCAGCACTTGTGCCTCTTCGGTGACAAACACAGACTAGTGTACACGCAAGATGATTGAATAGCACTCCCAAAGAGCTTCAGTGCAGCAAGTAATGTACCGTGTTTTGACAGATCTCCTTGTGGTGCTTGAATTTTGCACTATGCAGCATCACAAACTTCACACAGACGGCACCTCACGCTAAGACCTGCCACTTTGAATGGGGGTATGCAATGCCCACTGTTTTACAGAGTCCTGCCTAGTTCTCCTGTTGATGTCATCCTTGCTGTACCCAGGTGACCAAGTTTGAGGACGACCCCTTGGTCTTCCATGGGCCCCTGCGTGCCAGGACAGGCAATGAGCTGCTTAAGGTACGCAGGACACGTGTCGCCTGTATCCAACCATTGCATTTGGTCTGGAGTCTGATGCAGCAAGAGGCTAAGAGCAGCCCCATGCACAATGACAGTGTAGGCAGGCATGGTCTCAGTGTTTTTTACACCAAACACAGGTCAGAGCTGTTCTGCAGGCCTTTCTGTTGGTTGCTTTCATTCATAGAGTAAGCAGGACTACATGGTCCCACGACATAGATATGGATGTATTTAATGTAGCAGTGCCCTATTGAGTCCAAGGTGCACCCCCTTCTGGCATACGGAGGGAGCATGGGGTCCTGAATCAATTCTGGTATCTCTTGGAGGCTTGATGCAAGTGTCAGGAGCATAAAACTGGATGGTTGTTTTGTCCTCTGCCTCCCGCAGGGCATCAAGGAGTTGGAGCGTCTGGCCGGGAAGATTGATGTGCCTATCTACATGGTGCATGGACTGAAGGACGCCGTGACCAGCCACTCAGCTGCCAGCAGGTTTATAGGGGCGGTCAGCAGCAAGGACAAGAAGTTTGAGGAGGTCACAGGTGCGGCCTGCTGGGTTGACATAATGGTCTGATACCAAGGCTGGGGCTATGAAGGCATCCTAATAAAACTTAATGGTGTTCCCACCTGAAGGTGCACCTTGGTGGTCTTGGGCAGCAGGCATTGCGGATGCGTCTGTTGCTGTAGTGCCTTACATGCTTGTTTGTAGTTTAGTCGTATCATATCCTCTCCTTAAACCTGCTGTACGGGATGCCTCTTGGGGGTGGTGCTGTATGAGTATGCTGTGAAGCAATTGTCTCATATCTTAAGTGAGTTGTTGCTTTGCTGTCCGCAGAGGGCTACCATGAGATGTTGATGGGCAGTGAGCGCATAGAGTCTGCTAACAACATCATCAACTGGATCAAGGACCACCTGCCACCACAGGGCAGCAAGCTGTAGGTCGGCATGTACTGCATAGTCTACTAGTGCCTGTATTACCACATTGGACCAAGGAGGGTGTTAATTCATTGAGCTGCTGTAAAAGGGCCAAATTCCTGCCACGGGGAAGCAAGCTTAGGCCCTGAATTACATTGGGCAGTGGGTCTGGGCACCATTCCCTCACCTACCTAGCAAGCCATTCCTGGTTGATGCAGCCAAGACGTTCTATGTGCATGGAAGGCTGGTTGCGAGCTGCTGACCTTTGTTCACGTCTGTTGCTGGTGGAAGGTGTGAACCCTGGGGGCGAGCAACAAATTTGTGTCAGAGATGCAATGGATTGAATGTGGAGCTGATTGTGGCTGGATGTTGACGATGGGTACTTGCATGTGCAATCTGCTTTAGCTGGCTATGACCATTCTTGACTTGCAAGTGCTGCTTTGTGCGACAGGCCAACTGATCTGGAGTAGGCAGCAAGGTTGACTAGGTATGCAGGTGTTTCCCTTTCTGAAGGATCTCCCTATTATTATTACATTTCATGATATGCCATAGCAATAAGTGCCATAGGCCCCGCACCTCAAGCTGTCACAAAGAGCAGCGAGGTGGAACAGAATACGGGTAAACTTCGACATGTATGACAATATATGCATGCCTAAACATGAGGTCCAGCAGCTAGGTCAAAATCTCCCTAAAGTCAGAATGACAGCATAAGTGTTTTCTTGTGAAAACATAATGTTCTGGCTGACTCATTCTGACAGCAGCAAACACCAGAGAGCTCCTGCATGGTATGTTTGCAGGACATTGGTAGAGATGCTGTACCAGCTTTCTGTGCCGACATAACAATGGATGGGCTAGTGCTTGATGGGCACATGTGTCTTTGCAAGCAAACCTGTTAGTACGCTTGTGGGGGACAGTCAGAGGGGGATGTCAATGTGCGTTCACTAGTCTATGCTGTACATCTTCTTGATTGGCTGGCTTGATTGGCTCGTTCAACTTGCATGCGTGCATCCGTAGACATAAGGAGCCAAGATGCCTTCGGCAGTTGTGCCTATGCATGTGATATCATGACATTTAGGTTTCAAAGATGGTAAGGTGTTCTGTTAACTAGGTTTCTTTGGTATGCTGCTGCCAAACACGCGGGCATTGCTTGATGCTGCAAGGCCGGATTGTCAATCAGTGGGGAATGCGATCAGTTCGTTGTAGCTAGCTTTTTTAGACACAGGGTCTGTCCTGGCTGCTATCTAACAAGCAAATACACGTTTAACATGTGGCAACAGTAATAGGGCTGCTAGGTCAGACCGACCAAACACACCATCTGATAAACTGAAAGACAATGGGTTCTAGACCATGCCCTGGTAGCACATGAACTTCATACATAGCAGGCGCTAAGTGCAGCAGTTCCTGGCAGCTGTGGGAGGACTGTTTGATAGGACTGGCAGGACTGCACTTCACCTTACTTATCAGACCAGACATGTGATGCACCAACAGCACTTCACCTTACTTAGCTTACTTTCCAGCAGCTCTACATTCATCACCCCTGTCAGCAGCACTACATCTATCAATGGTGGGATAAACAAACAAACATTGACGGTTTGGATAATTCCATGCTTGGTTGATATACAAGTATCCACACAGGTGCGTCGCAAATTTGTACCCCAAGTACATCTGCTCTGTGTCAGGAAACCCGCAGCTGTCAGTGCCTCACGACAGGAGGTATTTGCCTGGACACATGTCTCGGTATCAGTACTGCTTGAGTTGGTGGTCTGGAAGCCATTGTGTTGGATCCATCCGATGGTGTGTTTGGTCGTTTCGACCTAGCGGCCCTTTGCGGTTGCCACACCTTAAATGTTTGTTGTTGGTGTTGTTGTATTTGACACTAGCTTAGGCCCCCTACTCGCTAGCACAGTTGGCTGTGCTATATGGAGGACAGCAGAACACCTGCATGATTAGCTCCAATAGAACTAGCTTAGGTTACCAGATAGAAAACCCACTTGTGTGGCGCCGGTCTCGGTGCCTGTTGCCACAGGTAACTGCTGCTGTCTTTACAAGCTAACAGCTGCACTGTGAAACAACTAGACAGCGGGCCCAAGGATCGTACAACTAGCTACAGCGGAAGGTTATGCGGTGGGTGGGCCCAGGTTCACCGCTGTGAGTAGCAGATCGATGGATGCTGCGTGCTCACTGGGTCTATAGCTGTTCTTTAAAGAAGCAGCTGCTATAAGCTATGTTAGACTGAGAGAGTTGAACCTAATGCGAGACTATATGCTGCGTCAGGGAACTCAAGTGCTATCGGCTGCCAAAGTTGCTGTCTCGGCTGACTGCGAGCAGATGTTAACTTTGATGATTGCCAAGTCCGAAGCTGCTATGGAATGACAAGTACTATTACACGCTGTAACTCAGCTGTATGGTACTGTCCTAAAAGCGTGCTGACTTTAACTTCAGCTGGATCACCGAACACTAGGGCTGCGCGTGGCTGCCGATGTCAGCGATTGCTGATACTAGGATTACTAAGGGAGGAGCTGGCGCTATGGCTCAGGCTTGCCTCCACGCTATAGTCTACCTCAATAGACTCAGTCTAAGCCGTGGGCTCTCGGGGCCCGGTGGTAAAGAGACTCGGTTGTTTTGAATCAGATCTTACAAGGATGCAGTAGACTTGTTGCAAGCAGAAGGCAATAGCCACCACGCAAGGTACACAACCACTCTCTGGTGGGGTCCTTGGGGGCGTAGCCGGACACACAGATGCACGCGCACTCAAGGCGCAACTAAATACTGCCGATGCTTGACTCCCGCAAGCCGGCCCAGCCGCTAAACAGCGCACAGGCTGTAGTCCATTCTAATAGCAGGCCAAGGTCAGCAGCACGAAGCTTACTGATAACAGCTTGGTCTGTATGTGTTTGTCTCTTATGCAGAGTAGTCTGAGTACTCAGCAAGAGTAAGAGAGTTATTCTTCTAGCCATGAGGGTGCACTACAGTTGGTTGCAAAAGTTTTGGCCGGAACATAAGGCTGGGGTTTAAGCAGCAGCAGCAAGACCTGATTTACAACCATTTATGTTTAAGAAAGTAAACAGGCAGAGCATCAATGTGCTGCAGTTGGTATGCCCAAGTGGTACCACAAGTAGCCTCGCACGCGAGACGTCCCGAGTTCGAGCCCCGGGCGTGCCCTATAAATAAACTATATAAAAGCCAGCCAGCCAGTCTTAGCCTTAGACGCAGACGCAGACCAGCAAACCTCCCCCCTGTTCCTATAGCCCTCCTGCTTTTTTTAACCTGGCTCTCCCCTTCCACCTCTGCCCCTCCTGTGGTTGCCAGCCCCACACCCCATCTGCTCCCCTCCCACAGCCCTCTCAGCTCAGCCTTGCACTTGCCCCAACTTCTCGCATGCCCTGCCTACCCCCACCTGCCCTGCCATTGAACTGGTATAGCCCCTGCACCTGCTTCACACCTGGTCTATATGCTACTGCCCCTAAACAGTAAAGAAAGGGCACCTGTGCCTGCTGGCAGTTCTCAGCATTTACCCCCTTAAAAAGCAGCAAAAATGCCTCCGCTGTCTCCCTTGCAAGACCCCTGCTTTTTTCAGCAGCCAAGCAACACAGAGCAACAGAGATGCTGACCGCACCCATTGGTGACAACCTGGACCTCATACAGAAGCTGCCTGTGCAAGAGAGCAATGAACGGCCATGCCATTTCACAGAAGCAGACCATTTCCTAACAAAATCTGAGTTTTGGGCCAAAACTTTTGCAACCAACTGTGTCCAATGTTTGCACCTCCTGTTTCCTCAAGTGCAAGCAGAGATAACAGCTGTGTCTAGCCTGTTGCAAAGAACTTGTTGATGCAATCATTGCCTGCTGTGCTAAATTGGTGGCAACCGCAACCGCATTGAGAAAGTGCTTGAGCTGACTTTTCAGATTTTGGTCAAAAGTGGGTACGCCCCTGTGGTCACCTGAGTTAGGGTGCATGGAATGGAACTTCTCCCATTTATCAGCAAGCTTTCCTTGGCTTTACAGTACCATGTCACTAGCTGCAGTCATGCATGCTCTGCACAGCAGGCCCCACATTAGCTATCCCTGCAATGCTGAGCATTGCTACAGGCAGCAAAAAGTGTGGTTTTCAACATGGATGCTTCCCCTGCTGGAGGGGCCCTGCTTCTGGCAATCTTACCATAAGCTTCAAGGTCACTGCCAAGGATTCAGTATTAACAGAAGCTGGTGTGCTTTGCATGCCAGTTTGATGGTAGGAAGCTTCCTTCTACATGCTGCAATCAGCGGCGGGCGAGACGGGCCTATGCTGCAAGGCTGTCACCCACGCTGTCACCACCACTTTGGAGGACTGTTTTCTTTGTCACCTGTCACTGCTTGAAACAAGGTCTAGCATACCACAGAGTTGTTCACTGGGCCAGGCTTGTTGTAAAACAAGACATGTTACGCATATCCCTTCGGTGCAGCACCACCTTCTAGACCCGACGTGCCCTTGCTACTGCTGTTTTAACACTTTCCACCAGATCTTGCCATGATAGTGCTAGCAGATCTCTCAACAACCTCCTCAAAGCATATGTTTTTATTCAGCACCGCTCCCCCTTTCTACAATACCACATCGGCTATGCCAATCATGCTCCACCTGCAGAGAACAGCAGCTCGCTACATGTGCTGGGGGTATACCCTGCTTTGGGGGCGCCAGATATGCCCTTTGGGTATTCCGCATGGCACAGGCAGCTTCAGAGACAGCCCCTGCTCCAGCTGTAATGTCCTATGGCATGTGCTACCAGGGGAAGTGTGCAAGTCAAGGTATCTCAGTTGTTGGTATTTGCTTAGTGTACTGCTGCAGCTGGTGAGGGTAGGGGTAGGAAGGGCCCCCTTCATGGGTTGCCAGCACATGCAACAATTTATTCACCCTGGCTGTGACTGTTGCATAGGTCCAGCCCCTGGTACCTTAAACCAGCCCTGCCCCAAGCCAAAGCCCTTGCCTCTGTCAAACAGCAGCAGCAGAACCAATGTCCACTGTGTCCAATGTTTGCACCTCCTGTTTCCTCAAGTGCAAGCAGAGATAACAGCTGTGTCTAGCCTGTTGCAAAGAACTTGTTGATGCAATTATTGCCTGCTGTGCTAAATTGGTGGCAACCGCAACCGCATTGAGAAAGTGCTTGAGCTGACTTTTCAGATTTTGGTCAAAAGTGGGTACGCCCCTGTGGTCACCTGAGTTAGGGTGCATGGAATGGAACTTCTCCCATTTATCAGCAAGCTTTCCTTGGCTTTACAGTACCATGTCACTAGCTGCAGTCATGCATGCTCTGCACAGCAGGCCCCACATTAGCTATCCCTGCAATGCTGAGCATTGCTACAGGCAGCAAAAAGTGTGGTTTTCAACATGGATGCTTCCCCTGCTGGAGGGGCCCTGCTTCTGGCAATCTTACCATAAGCTTCAAGGTCACTGCCAAGGATTCAGTGTTAACAGAAGCTGGTGTGCTTTGCATGCCAGTTTGATGGTAGGAAGCTTCCTTCTACATGCTGCAATCAGCGGCGGGCGAGACGGGCCTATGCTGCAAGGCTGTCACCCACGCTGTCACCACCACTTTGGAGGACTGTTTTCTTTGTCACCTGTCACTGCTTGAAACAATGTCTAGCATACCACAGAGTTGTTCACTGGGCCAGGCTTGTTGTAAAACAAGACATGTTACGCATATCCCTTCGGTGCAGCACCACCTTCTAGACCCGACGTGCCCTTGCTACTGCTGTTTTAACACTTTCCACCAGATCTTGCCATGATAGTGCTAGCAGATCTCTCAACAACCTCCTCAAAGCATATGTTTTTATTCAGCACCGCTCCCGCTTTCTACAATACCACATCGGCTATGCCAATCATGCTCCACCTGCAGAGAACAGCAGCTCGCTACATGTGCTGGGGGTATACCCTGCTTTGGGGGCGCCAGATATGCCCTTTGGGTATTCCGCATGGCACAGGCAGCTTCAGAGACAGCCCCTGCTCCAGCTGTAATGTCCTATGGCATGTGCTACCAGGGGAAGTGTGCAAGTCAAGGTATCTCAGTTGTTGGTATTTGCTTAGTGTACTGCTGCAGCTGGTGAGGGTAGGGGTAGGAAGGGCCCCCTTCATGGGTTGCCAGCACATGCAACAATTTATTCACCCTGGCTGTGACTGTTGCATAGGTCCAGCCCCTGGTACCTTAAACCAGCCCTGCCCCAAGCCAAAGCCCTTGCCTCTGTCAAACAGCAGCAGCAGAACCAATGTCCACAGTGTCCAATGTTTGCACCTCCTGTTTCCTCAAGTGCAAGCAGAGATAACAGCTGTGTCTAGCCTGTTGCAAAGAACTTGTTGATGCAATTATTGCCTGCTGTGCTAAATTGGTGGCAACCGCAACCGCATTGAGAAAGTGCTTGAGCTGACTTTTCAGATTTTGGTCAAAAGTGGGTACGCCCCTGTGGTCACCTGAGTTAGGGTGCATGGAATGGAACTTCTCCCATTTATCAGCAAGCTTTCCTTGGCTTTACAGTACCATGTCACTAGCTGCAGTCATGCATGCTCTGCACAGCAGGCCCCACATTAGCTATCCCTGCAATGCTGAGCATTGCTACAGGCAGCAAAAAGTGTGGTTTTCAACATGGATGCTTCCCCTGCTGGAGGGGCCCTGCTTCTGGCAATCTTACCATAAGCTTCAAGGTCACTGCCAAGGATTCAGTATTAACAGAAGCTGGTGTGCTTTGCATGCCAGTTTGATGGTAGGAAGCTTCCTTCTACATGCTGCAATCAGCGGCGGGCGAGACGGGCCTATGCTGCAAGGCTGTCACCCACGCTGTCACCACCACTTTGGAGGACTGTTTTCTTTGTCACCTGTCACTGCTTGAAACAAGGTCTAGCATACCACAGAGTTGTTCACTGGGCCAGGATTGTTGTAAAACAAGACATGTTACGCATATCCCTTCGGTGCAGCACCACCTTCTAGACCCGACGTGCCCTTGCTACTGCTGTTTTAACACTTTCCACCAGATCTTGCCATGATAGTGCTAGCAGATCTCTCAACAACCTCCTCAAAGCATATGTTTTTATTCAGCACCGCTCCCCCTTTCTACAATACCACATCGGCTATGCCAATCATGCTCCACCTGCAGAGAACAGCAGCTCGCTACATGTGCTGGGGGTATACCCTGCTTTGGGGGCGCCAGATATGCCCTTTGGGTATTCCGCATGGCACAGGCAGCTTCAGAGACAGCCCCTGCTCCAGCTGTAATGTCCTATGGCATGTGCTACCAGGGGAAGTGTGCAAGTCAAGGTATCTCAGTTGTTGGTATTTGCTTAGTGTACTGCTGCAGCTGGTGAGGGTAGGGGTAGGAAGGGCCCCCTTCATGGGTTGCCAGCACATGCAACAATTTATTCACCCTGGCTGTGACTGTTGCATAGGTCCAGCCCCTGGTACCTTAAACCAGCCCTGCCCCAAGCCAAAGCCCTTGCCTCTGTCAAACAGCAGCAGCAGAACCAATGTCCACTGTGTCCAATGTTTGCACCTCCTGTTTCCTCAAGTGCAAGCAGAGATAACAGCTGTGTCTAGCCTGTTGCAAAGAACTTGTTGATGCAATTATTGCCTGCTGTGCTAAATTGGTGGCAACCGCAACCGCATTGAGAAAGTGCTTGAGCTGACTTTTCAGATTTTGGTCAAAAGTGGGTACGCCCCTGTGGTCACCTGAGTTAGGGTGCATGGAATGGAACTTCTCCCATTTATCAGCAAGCTTTCCTTGGCTTTACAGTACCATGTCACTAGCTGCAGTCATGCATGCTCTGCACAGCAGGCCCCACATTAGCTATCCCTGCAATGCTGAGCATTGCTACAGGCAGCAAAAAGTGTGGTTTTCAACATGGATGCTTCCCCTGCTGGAGGGGCCCTGCTTCTGGCAATCTTACCATAAGCTTCAAGGTCACTGCCAAGGATTCAGTGTTAACAGAAGCTGGTGTGCTTTGCATGCCAGTTTGATGGTAGGAAGCTTCCTTCTACATGCTGCAATCAGCGGCGGGCGAGACGGGCCTATGCTGCAAGGCTGTCACCCACGCTGTCACCACCACTTTGGAGGACTGTTTTCTTTGTCACCTGTCACTGCTTGAAACAAGGTCTAGCATACCACAGAGTTGTTCACTGGGCCAGGCTTGTTGTAAAACAAGACATGTTACGCATATCCCTTCGGTGCAGCACCACCTTCTAGACCCGACGTGCCCTTGCTACTGCTGTTTTAACACTTTCCACCAGATCTTGCCATGATAGTGCTAGCAGATCTCTCAACAACCTCCTCAAAGCATATGTTTTTATTCAGCACCGCTCCCCCTTTCTACAATACCACATCGGCTATGCCAATCATGCTCCACCTGCAGAGAACAGCAGCTCGCTACATGTGCTGGGGGTATACCCTGCTTTGGGGGCGCCAGATATGCCCTTTGGGTATTCCGCATGGCACAGGCAGCTTCAGAGACAGCCCCTGCTCCAGCTGTAATGTCCTATGGCATGTGCTACCAGGGGAAGTGTGCAAGTCAAGGTATCTCAGTTGTTGGTATTTGCTTAGTGTACTGCTGCAGCTGGTGAGGGTAGGGGTAGGAAGGGCCCCCTTCATGGGTTGCCAGCACATGCAACACTTTATTCACCCTGGCTGTGACTGTTGCATAGGTCCAGCCCCTGGTACCTTAAACCAGCCCTGCCCCAAGCCAAAGCCCTTGCCTCTGTCAAACAGCAGCAGCAGAACCAATGTCCACAGTTGGTTGCAAAAGTTTTGGCCCAAAACTCAGATTTTGTTAGGAAATGGTCTGCTTCTGTGAAATGGCATGGCCGTTCATTGCTCTCTTGCACAGGCAGCTTCTGTATGAGGTCCAGGTTGTCACCAATGGGTGCGGTCAGCATCTCTGTTGCTCTGTGTTGCTTGGCTGCTGAGAAAAGCAGGGGTCTTGCAAGGGAGACAGCGGAGGCATTTTTGCTGCTTTTTAAGGGGGTAAATGCTGAGAACTGCCAGCAGGCACAGGTGCCCTTTCTTTACTGTTTAGGGGCAGTAGCATATAGACCAGGTGTGAAGCAGGTGCAGGGGCTATACCAGTTCAATGGCAGGGCAGGTGGGGGTAGGCAGGGCATGCGAGAAGTTGGGGCAAGTGCAAGGCTGAGCTGAGAGGGCTGTGGGAGGGGAGCAGATGGGGTGTGGGGCTGGCAACCACAGGAGGGGCAGAGGTGGAAGGGGAGAGCCAGGTTAAAAAAAAGCAGGAGGGCTATAGGAACAGGGGGGAGGCTTGCTGGTCTGCGTCTGCGGCTAAGGCTAAGGCTGGCTGGCTGGCTTTTATATAGTATATTTATAGGGCACGCCCGGGGCTCGAACTCGGGACGTCTCGCGTGCGAGGCTACTTGTGGTACCACTTGGGCATACCAACTGCAGCACATTGATGCTCTGCCTGTTTACTTTCTTAAACATAAATGGTTGTAAATCAGGTCTTGCTGCTGCTGCTTAAACCCCAGCCTTATGTTCCGGCCAAAACTTTTGCAACCAACTGTGTCCAATGTTTGCACCTCCTGTTTCCTCAAGTGCAAGCAGAGATAACAGCTGTGTCTAGCCTGTTGCAAAGAACTTGTTGATGCAATTATTGCCTGCTGTGCTAAATTGGTGGCAACCGCAACCGCATTGAGAAAGTGCTTGAGCTGACTTTTCAGATTTTGGTCAAAAGTGGGTACGCCCCTGTGGTCACCTGAGTTAGGGTGCATGGAATGGAACTTCTCCCATTTATCAGCAAGCTTTCCTTGGCTTTACAGTACCATGTCACTAGCTGCAGTCATGCATGCTCTGCACAGCAGGCCCCACATTAGCTATCCCTGCAATGCTGAGCATTGCTACAGGCAGCAAAAAGTGTGGTTTTCAACATGGATGCTTCCCCTGCTGGAGGGGCCCTGCTTCTGGCAATCTTACCATAAGCTTCAAGGTCACTGCCAAGGATTCAGTATTAACAGAAGCTGGTGTGCTTTGCATGCCAGTTTGATGGTAGGAAGCTTCCTTCTACATGCTGCAATCAGCGGCGGGCGAGACGGGCCTATGCTGCAAGGCTGTCACCCACGCTGTCACCACCACTTTGGAGGACTGTTTTCTTTGTCACCTGTCACTGCTTGAAACAAGGTCTAGCATACCACAGAGTTGTTCACTGGGCCAGGCTTGTTGTAAAACAAGACATGTTACGCATATCCCTTCGGTGCAGCACCACCTTCTAGACCCGACGTGCCCTTGCTACTGCTGTTTTAACACTTTCCACCAGATCTTGCCATGATAGTGCTAGCAGATCTCTCAACAACCTCCTCAAAGCATATGTTTTTATTCAGCACCGCTCCCCCTTTCTACAATACCACATCGGCTATGCCAATCATGCTCCACCTGCAGAGAACAGCAGCTCGCTACATGTGCTGGGGGTATACCCTGCTTTGGGGGCGCCAGATATGCCCTTTGGGTATTCCGCATGGCACAGGCAGCTTCAGAGACAGCCCCTGCTCCAGCTGTAATGTCCTATGGCATGTGCTACCAGGGGAAGTGTGCAAGTCAAGGTATCTCAGTTGTTGGTATTTGCTTAGTGTACTGCTGCAGCTGGTGAGGGTAGGGGTAGGAAGGGCCCCCGTCATGGGTTGCCAGCACATGCAACAATTTATTCACCCTGGCTGTGACTGTTGCATAGGTCCAGCCCCTGGTACCTTAAACCAGCCCTGCCCCAAGCCAAAGCCCTTGCCTCTGTCAAACAGCAGCAGCAGAACCAATGTCCACAGTGTCCAATGTTTGCACCTCCTGTTTCCTCAAGTGCAAGCAGAGATAACAGCTGTGTCTAGCCTGTTGCAAAGAACTTGTTGATGCAATTATTGCCTGCTGTGCTAAATTGGTGGCAACCGCAACCGCATTGAGAAAGTGCTTGAGCTGACTTTTCAGATTTTGGTCAAAAGTGGGTACGCCCCTGTGGTCACCTGAGTTAGGGTGCATGGAATGGAACTTCTCCCATTTATCAGCAAGCTTTCCTTGGCTTTACAGTACCATGTCACTAGCTGCAGTCATGCATGCTCTGCACAGCAGGCCCCACATTAGCTATCCCTGCAATGCTGAGCATTGCTACAGGCAGCAAAAAGTGTGGTTTTCAACATGGATGCTTCCCCTGCTGGAGGGGCCCTGCTTCTGGCAATCTTACCATAAGCTTCAAGGTCACTGCCAAGGATTCAGTATTAACAGAAGCTGGTGTGCTTTGCATGCCAGTTTGATGGTAGGAAGCTTCCTTCTACATGCTGCAATCAGCGGCGGGCGAGACGGGCCTATGCTGCAAGGCTGTCACCCACGCTGTCACCACCACTTTGGAGGACTGTTTTCTTTGTCACCTGTCACTGCTTGAAACAAGGTCTAGCATACCACAGAGTTGTTCACTGGGCCAGGCTTGTTGTAAAACAAGACATGTTACGCATATCCCTTCGGTGCAGCACCACCTTCTAGACCCGACGTGCCCTTGCTACTGCTGTTTTAACACTTTCCACCAGATCTTGCCATGATAGTGCTAGCAGATCTCTCAACAACCTCCTCAAAGCATATGTTTTTATTCAGCACCGCTCCCCCTTTCTACAATACCACATCGGCTATGCCAATCATGCTCCACCTGCAGAGAACAGCAGCTCGCTACATGTGCTAGGGGTATACCCTGCTTTGGGGGCGCCAGATATGCCCTTTGGGTATTCCGCATGGCACAGGCAGCTTCAGAGACAGCCCCTGCTCCAGCTGTAATGTCCTATGGCATGTGCTACCAGGGGAAGTGTGCAAGTCAAGGTATCTCAGTTGTTGGTATTTGCTTAGTGTACTGCTGCAGCTGGTGAGGGTAGGGGTAGGAAGGGCCCCCGTCATGGGTTGCCAGCACATGCAACAATTTATTCACCCTGGCTGTGACTGTTGCATAGGTCCAGCCCCTGGTACCTTAAACCAGCCCTGCCCCAAGCCAAAGCCCTTGCCTCTGTCAAACAGCAGCAGCAGAACCAATGTCCACAGTGTCCAATGTTTGCACCTCCTGTTTCCTCAAATGCAAGCAGAGATAACAGCTGTGTCTAGCCTGTTGCAAAGAACTTGTTGATGCAATTATTGCCTGCTGTGCTAAATTGGTGGCAACCGCAACCGCATTGAGAAAGTGCTTGAGCTGACTTTTCAGATTTTGGTCAAAAGTGGGTACGCCCCTGTGGTCACCTGAGTTAGGGTGCATGGAATGGAACTTCTCCCATTTATCAGCAAGCTTTCCTTGGCTTTACAGTACCATGTCACTAGCTGCAGTCATGCATGCTCTGCACAGCAGGCCCCACATTAGCTATCCCTGCAATGCTGAGCATTGCTACAGGCAGCAAAAAGTGTGGTTTTCAACATGGATGCTTCCCCTGCTGGAGGGGCCCTGCTTCTGGCAATCTTACCATAAGCTTCAAGGTCACTGCCAAGGATTCAGTATTAACAGAAGCTGGTGTGCTTTGCATGCCAGTTTGATGGTAGGAAGCTTCCTTCTACATGCTGCAATCAGCGGCGGGCGAGACGGGCCTATGCTGCAAGGCTGTCACCCACGCTGTCACCACCACTTTGGAGGACTGTTTTCTTTGTCACCTGTCACTGCTTGAAACAAGGTCTAGCATACCACAGAGTTGTTCACTGGGCCAGGCTTGTTGTAAAACAAGACATGTTACGCATATCCCTTCGGTGCAGCACCACCTTCTAGACCCGACGTGCCCTTGCTACTGCTGTTTTAACACTTTCCACCAGATCTTGCCATGATAGTGCTAGCAGATCTCTCAACAACCTCCTCAAAGCATATGTTTTTATTCAGCACCGCTCCCCCTTTCTACAATACCACATCGGCTATGCCAATCATGCTCCACCTGCAGAGAACAGCAGCTCGCTACATGTGCTGGGGGTATACCCTGCTTTGGGGGCGCCAGATATGCCCTTTGGGTATTCCGCATGGCACAGGCAGCTTCAGAGACAGCCCCTGCTCCAGCTGTAATGTCCTATGGCATGTGCTACCAGGGGAAGTGTGCAAGTCAAGGTATCTCAGTTGTTGGTATTTGCTTAGTGTACTGCTGCAGCTGGTGAGGGTAGGGGTAGGAAGGGCCCCCGTCATGGGTTGCCAGCACATGCAACAATTTATTCACCCTGGCTGTGACTGTTGCATAGGTCCAGCCCCTGGTACCTTAAACCAGCCCTGCCCCAAGCCAAAGCCCTTGCCTCTGTCAAACAGCAGCAGCAGAACCAATGTCCACAGTGTCCAATGTTTGCACCTCCTGTTTCCTCAAGTGCAAGCAGAGATAACAGCTGTGTCTAGCCTGTTGCAAAGAACTTGTTGATGCAATTATTGCCTGCTGTGCTAAATTGGTGGCAACCGCAACCGCATTGAGAAAGTGCTTGAGCTGACTTTTCAGATTTTGGTCAAAAGTGGGTACGCCCCTGTGGTCACCTGAGTTAGGGTGCATGGAATGGAACTTCTCCCATTTATCAGCAAGCTTTCCTTGGCTTTACAGTACCATGTCACTAGCTGCAGTCATGCATGCTCTGCACAGCAGGCCCCACATTAGCTATCCCTGCAATGCTGAGCATTGCTACAGGCAGCAAAAAGTGTGGTTTTCAACATGGATGCTTCCCCTGCTGGAGGGGCCCTGCTTCTGGCAATCTTACCATAAGCTTCAAGGTCACTGCCAAGGATTCAGTATTAACAGAAGCTGGTGTGCTTTGCATGCCAGTTTGATGGTAGGAAGCTTCCTTCTACATGCTGCAATCAGCGGCGGGCGAGACGGGCCTATGCTGCAAGGCTGTCACCCACGCTGTCACCACCACTTTGGAGGACTGTTTTCTTTGTCACCTGTCACTGCTTGAAACAAGGTCTAGCATACCACAGAGTTGTTCACTGGGCCAGGCTTGTTGTAAAACAAGACATGTTACGCATATCCCTTCGGTGCAGCACCACCTTCTAGACCCGACGTGCCCTTGCTACTGCTGTTTTAACACTTTCCACCAGATCTTGCCATGATAGTGCTAGCAGATCTCTCAACAACCTCCTCAAAGCATATGTTTTTATTCAGCACCGCTCCCCCTTTCTACAATACCACATCGGCTATGCCAATCATGCTCCACCTGCAGAGAACAGCAGCTCGCTACATGTGCTGGGGGTATACCCTGCTTTGGGGGCGCCAGATATGCCCTTTGGGTATTCCGCATGGCACAGGCAGCTTCAGAGACAGCCCCTGCTCCAGCTGTAATGTCCTATGGCATGTGCTACCAGGGGAAGTGTGCAAGTCAAGGTATCTCAGTTGTTGGTATTTGCTTAGTGTACTGCTGCAGCTGGTGAGGGTAGGGGTAGGAAGGGCCCCCGTCATGGGTTGCCAGCACATGCAACAATTTATTCACCCTGGCTGTGACTGTTGCATAGGTCCAGCCCCTGGTACCTTAAACCAGCCCTGCCCCAAGCCAAAGCCCTTGCCTCTGTCAAACAGCAGCAGCAGAAGCAATGTCCACAGTGTCCAATGTTTGCACCTCCTGTTTCCTCAAGTGCAAGCAGAGATAACAGCTGTGTCTAGCCTGTTGCAAAGAACTTGTTGATGCAATTATTGCCTGCTGTGCTAAATTGGTGGCAACCGCAACCGCATTGAGAAAGTGCTTGAGCTGACTTTTCAGATTTTGGTCAAAAGTGGGTACGCCCCTGTGGTCACCTGAGTTAGGGTGCATGGAATGGAACTTCTCCCATTTATCAGCAAGCTTTCCTTGGCTTTACAGTACCATGTCACTAGCTGCAGTCATGCATGCTCTGCACAGCAGGCCCCACATTAGCTATCCCTGCAATGCTGAGCATTGCTACAGGCAGCAAAAAGTGTGGTTTTCAACATGGATGCTTCCCCTGCTGGAGGGGCCCTGCTTCTGGCAATCTTACCATAAGCTTCAAGGTCACTGCCAAGGATTCAGTATTAACAGAAGCTGGTGTGCTTTGCATGCCAGTTTGATGGTAGGAAGCTTCCTTCTACATGCTGCAATCAGCGGCGGGCGAGACGGGCCTATGCTGCAAGGCTGTCACCCACGCTGTCACCACCACTTTGGAGGACTGTTTTCTTTGTCACCTGTCACTGCTTGAAACAAGGTCTAGCATACCACAGAGTTGTTCACTGGGCCAGGCTTGTTGTAAAACAAGACATGTTACGCATATCCCTTCGGTGCAGCACCACCTTCTAGACCCGACGTGCCCTTGCTACTGCTGTTTTAACACTTTCCACCAGATCTTGCCATGATAGTGCTAGCAGATCTCTCAACAACCTCCTCAAAGCATATGTTTTTATTCAGCACCGCTCCCCCTTTCTACAATACCACATCGGCTATGCCAATCATGCTCCACCTGCAGAGAACAGCAGCTCGCTACATGTGCTGGGGGTATACCCTGCTTTGGGGGCGCCAGATATGCCCTTTGGGTATTCCGCATGGCACAGGCAGCTTCAGAGACAGCCCCTGCTCCAGCTGTAATGTCCTATGGCATGTGCTACCAGGGGAAGTGTGCAAGTCAAGGTATCTCAGTTGTTGGTATTTGCTTAGTGTACTGCTGCAGCTGGTGAGGGTAGGGGTAGGAAGGGCCCCCGTCATGGGTTGCCAGCACATGCAACAATTTATTCACCCTGGCTGTGACTGTTGCATAGGTCCAGCCCCTGGTACCTTAAACCAGCCCTGCCCCAAGCCAAAGCCCTTGCCTCTGTCAAACAGCAGCAGCAGAACCAATGTCCACAGTGTCCAATGTTTGCACCTCCTGTTTCCTCAAGTGCAAGCAGAGATAACAGCTGTGTCTAGCCTGTTGCAAAGAACTTGTTGATGCAATTATTGCCTGCTGTGCTAAATTGGTGGCAACCGCAACCGCATTGAGAAAGTGCTTGAGCTGACTTTTCAGATTTTGGTCAAAAGTGGGTACGCCCCTGTGGTCACCTGAGTTAGGGTGCATGGAATGGAACTTCTCCCATTTATCAGCAAGCTTTCCTTGGCTTTACAGTACCATGTCACTAGCTGCAGTCATGCATGCTCTGCACAGCAGGCCCCACATTAGCTATCCCTGCAATGCTGAGCATTGCTACAGGCAGCAAAAAGTGTGGTTTTCAACATGGATGCTTCCCCTGCTGGAGGGGCCCTGCTTCTGGCAATCTTACCATAAGCTTCAAGGTCACTGCCAAGGATTCAGTATTAACAGAAGCTGGTGTGCTTTGCATGCCAGTTTGATGGTAGGAAGCTTCCTTCTACATGCTGCAATCAGCGGCGGGCGAGACGGGCCTATGCTGCAAGGCTGTCACCCACGCTGTCACCACCACTTTGGAGGACTGTTTTCTTTGTCACCTGTCACTGCTTGAAACAAGGTCTAGCATACCACAGAGTTGTTCACTGGGCCAGGCTTGTTGTAAAACAAGACATGTTACGCATATCCCTTCGGTGCAGCACCACCTTCTAGACCCGACGTGCCCTTGCTACTGCTGTTTTAACACTTTCCACCAGATCTTGCCATGATAGTGCTAGCAGATCTCTCAACAACCTCCTCAAAGCATATGTTTTTATTCAGCACCGCTCCCCCTTTCTACAATACCACATCGGCTATGCCAATCATGCTCCACCTGCAGAGAACAGCAGCTCGCTACATGTGCTGGGGGTATACCCTGCTTTGGGGGCGCCAGATATGCCCTTTGGGTATTCCGCATGGCACAGGCAGCTTCAGAGACAGCCCCTGCTCCAGCTGTAATGTCCTATGGCATGTGCTACCAGGGGAAGTGTGCAAGTCAAGGTATCTCAGTTGTTGGTATTTGCTTAGTGTACTGCTGCAGCTGGTGAGGGTAGGGGTAGGAAGGGCCCCCGTCATGGGTTGCCAGCACATGCAACAATTTATTCACCCTGGCTGTGACTGTTGCATAGGTCCAGCCCCTGGTACCTTAAACCAGCCCTGCCCCAAGCCAAAGCCCTTGCCTCTGTCAAACAGCAGCAGCAGAACCAATGTCCACAGTGTCCAATGTTTGCACCTCCTGTTTCCTCAAGTGCAAGCAGAGATAACAGCTGTGTCTAGCCTGTTGCAAAGAACTTGTTGATGCAATTATTGCCTGCTGTGCTAAATTGGTGGCAACCGCAACCGCATTGAGAAAGTGCTTGAGCTGACTTTTCAGATTTTGGTCAAAAGTGGGTACGCCCCTGTGGTCACCTGAGTTAGGGTGCATGGAATGGAACTTCTCCCATTTATCAGCAAGCTTTCCTTGGCTTTACAGTACCATGTCACTAGCTGCAGTCATGCATGCTCTGCACAGCAGGCCCCACATTAGCTATCCCTGCAATGCTGAGCATTGCTACAGGCAGCAAAAAGTGTGGTTTTCAACATGGATGCTTCCCCTGCTGGAGGGGCCCTGCTTCTGGCAATCTTACCATAAGCTTCAAGGTCACTGCCAAGGATTCAGTATTAACAGAAGCTGGTGTGCTTTGCATGCCAGTTTGATGGTAGGAAGCTTCCTTCTACATGCTGCAATCAGCGGCGGGCGAGACGGGCCTATGCTGCAAGGCTGTCACCCACGCTGTCACCACCACTTTGGAGGACTGTTTTCTTTGTCACCTGTCACTGCTTGAAACAAGGTCTAGCATACCACAGAGTTGTTCACTGGGCCAGGCTTGTTGTAAAACAAGACATGTTACGCATATCCCTTCGGTGCAGCACCACCTTCTAGACCCGACGTGCCCTTGCTACTGCTGTTTTAACACTTTCCACCAGATCTTGCCATGATAGTGCTAGCAGATCTCTCAACAACCTCCTCAAAGCATATGTTTTTATTCAGCACCGCTCCCCCTTTCTACAATACCACATCGGCTATGCCAATCATGCTCCACCTGCAGAGAACAGCAGCTCGCTACATGTGCTGGGGGTATACCCTGCTTTGGGGGCGCCAGATATGCCCTTTGGGTATTCCGCATGGCACAGGCAGCTTCAGAGACAGCCCCTGCTCCAGCTGTAATGTCCTATGGCATGTGCTACCAGGGGAAGTGTGCAAGTCAAGGTATCTCAGTTGTTGGTATTTGCTTAGTGTACTGCTGCAGCTGGTGAGGGTAGGGGTAGGAAGGGCCCCCGTCATGGGTTGCCAGCACATGCAACAATTTATTCACCCTGGCTGTGACTGTTGCATAGGTCCAGCCCCTGGTACCTTAAACCAGCCCTGCCCCAAGCCAAAGCCCTTGCCTCTGTCAAACAGCAGCAGCAGAACCAATGTCCACAGTGTCCAATGTTTGCACCTCCTGTTTCCTCAAGTGCAAGCAGAGATAACAGCTGTGTCTAGCCTGTTGCAAAGAACTTGTTGATGCAATTATTGCCTGCTGTGCTAAATTGGTGGCAACCGCAACCGCATTGAGAAAGTGCTTGAGCTGACTTTTCAGATTTTGGTCAAAAGTGGGTACGCCCCTGTGGTCACCTGAGTTAGGGTGCATGGAATGGAACTTCTCCCATTTATCAGCAAGCTTTCCTTGGCTTTACAGTACCATGTCACTAGCTGCAGTCATGCATGCTCTGCACAGCAGGCCCCACATTAGCTATCCCTGCAATGCTGAGCATTGCTACAGGCAGCAAAAAGTGTGGTTTTCAACATGGATGCTTCCCCTGCTGGAGGGGCCCTGCTTCTGGCAATCTTACCATAAGCTTCAAGGTCACTGCCAAGGATTCAGTATTAACAGAAGCTGGTGTGCTTTGCATGCCAGTTTGATGGTAGGAAGCTTCCTTCTACATGCTGCAATCAGCGGCGGGCGAGACGGGCCTATGCTGCAAGGCTGTCACCCACGCTGTCACCACCACTTTGGAGGACTGTTTTCTTTGTCACCTGTCACTGCTTGAAACAAGGTCTAGCATACCACAGAGTTGTTCACTGGGCCAGGCTTGTTGTAAAACAAGACATGTTACGCATATCCCTTCGGTGCAGCACCACCTTCTAGACCCGACGTGCCCTTGCTACTGCTGTTTTAACACTTTCCACCAGATCTTGCCATGATAGTGCTAGCAGATCTCTCAACAACCTCCTCAAAGCATATGTTTTTATTCAGCACCGCTCCCCCTTTCTACAATACCACATCGGCTATGCCAATCATGCTCCACCTGCAGAGAACAGCAGCTCGCTACATGTGCTGGGGGTATACCCTGCTTTGGGGGCGCCAGATATGCCCTTTGGGTATTCCGCATGGCACAGGCAGCTTCAGAGACAGCCCCTGCTCCAGCTGTAATGTCCTATGGCATGTGCTACCAGGGGAAGTGTGCAAGTCAAGGTATCTCAGTTGTTGGTATTTGCTTAGTGTACTGCTGCAGCTGGTGAGGGTAGGGGTAGGAAGGGCCCCCGTCATGGGTTGCCAGCACATGCAACAATTTATTCACCCTGGCTGTGACTGTTGCATAGGTCCAGCCCCTGGTACCTTAAACCAGCCCTGCCCCAAGCCAAAGCCCTTGCCTCTGTCAAACAGCAGCAGCAGAACCAATGTCCACAGTGTCCAATGTTTGCACCTCCTGTTTCCTCAAGTGCAAGCAGAGATAACAGCTGTGTCTAGCCTGTTGCAAAGAACTTGTTGATGCAATTATTGCCTGCTGTGCTAAATTGGTGGCAACCGCAACCGCATTGAGAAAGTGCTTGAGCTGACTTTTCAGATTTTGGTCAAAAGTGGGTACGCCCCTGTGGTCACCTGAGTTAGGGTGCATGGAATGGAACTTCTCCCATTTATCAGCAAGCTTTCCTTGGCTTTACAGTACCATGTCACTAGCTGCAGTCATGCATGCTCTGCACAGCAGGCCCCACATTAGCTATCCCTGCAATGCTGAGCATTGCTACAGGCAGCAAAAAGTGTGGTTTTCAACATGGATGCTTCCCCTGCTGGAGGGGCCCTGCTTCTGGCAATCTTACCATAAGCTTCAAGGTCACTGCCAAGGATTCAGTATTAACAGAAGCTGGTGTGCTTTGCATGCCAGTTTGATGGTAGGAAGCTTCCTTCTACATGCTGCAATCAGCGGCGGGCGAGACGGGCCTATGCTGCAAGGCTGTCACCCACGCTGTCACCACCACTTTGGAGGACTGTTTTCTTTGTCACCTGTCACTGCTTGAAACAAGGTCTAGCATACCACAGAGTTGTTCACTGGGCCAGGCTTGTTGTAAAACAAGACATGTTACGCATATCCCTTCGGTGCAGCACCACCTTCTAGACCCGACGTGCCCTTGCTACTGCTGTTTTAACACTTTCCACCAGATCTTGCCATGATAGTGCTAGCAGATCTCTCAACAACCTCCTCAAAGCATATGTTTTTATTCAGCACCGCTCCCCCTTTCTACAATACCACATCGGCTATGCCAATCATGCTCCACCTGCAGAGAACAGCAGCTCGCTACATGTGCTGGGGGTATACCCTGCTTTGGGGGCGCCAGATATGCCCTTTGGGTATTCCGCATGGCACAGGCAGCTTCAGAGACAGCCCCTGCTCCAGCTGTAATGTCCTATGGCATGTGCTACCAGGGGAAGTGTGCAAGTCAAGGTATCTCAGTTGTTGGTATTTGCTTAGTGTACTGCTGCAGCTGGTGAGGGTAGGGGTAGGAAGGGCCCCCGTCATGGGTTGCCAGCACATGCAACAATTTATTCACCCTGGCTGTGACTGTTGCATAGGTCCAGCCCCTGGTACCTTAAACCAGCCCTGCCCCAAGCCAAAGCCCTTGCCTCTGTCAAACAGCAGCAGCAGAACCAATGTCCACAGTTGGTTGCAAAAGTTTTGGCCGGAACATAAGGCTGGGGTTTAAGCAGCAGCAGCAAGACCTGATTTACAACCATTTATGTTTAAGAAAGTAAACAGGCAGAGCATCAATGTGCTGCAGTTGGTATGCCCAAGTGGTACCACAAGTAGCCTCGCACGCGAGACGTCCCGAGTTCGAGCCCCGGGCGTGCCCTATAAATATACTATATAAAAGCCAGCCAGCCAGCCTTAGCCTTAGCCGCAGACGCAGACCAGCAAGCCTCCCCCCTGTTCCTATAGCCCTCCTGCTTTTTTTAACCTGGCTCTCCCCTTCCACCTCTGCCCCTCCTGTGGTTGCCAGCCCCACACCCCATCTGCTCCCCTCCCACAGCCCTCTCAGCTCAGCCTTGCACTTGCCCCAACTTCTCGCATGCCCTGCCTACCCCCACCTGCCCTGCCATTGAACTGGTATAGCCCCTGCACCTGCTTCACACCTGGTCTATATGCTACTGCCCCTAAACAGTAAAGAAAGGGCACCTGTGCCTGCTGGCAGTTCTCAGCATTTACCCCCTTAAAAAGCAGCAAAAATGCCTCCGCTGTCTCCCTTGCAAGACCCCTGCTTTTCTCAGCAGCCAAGCAACACAGAGCAACAGAGATGCTGACCGCACCCATTGGTGACAACCTGGACCTCATACAGAAGCTGCCTGTGCAAGAGAGCAATGAACGGCCATGCCATTTCACAGAAGCAGACCATTTCCTAACAAAATCTGAGTTTTGGGCCAAAACTTTTGCAACCAACTGTACGGCCATACCGTTACCGCCGGCTTCCAAGGTTACACTCATCAGACCGACCGCAGCTTAATGGAGGGACAAATCGAACAGCTGACTACACAGCTACAGCAGCTGTACCATGAGCACGCTGCTATGGCTCAGCAGTTCGCAACCGCGCAACAGCAACTAACTACAACTCAGCATCAGCTTGCGCAGATGCAGCAGCAGCCACAGCACGCCAGTGGCGCCGCAGCTCTTGGACCTAAGCTAAAGCTGCCTAAACCACCTGTGTTTACTGGCCGCAACCGCGAGCCAACGCCACAGAACTGGACCTATCAGATGGATGGAGAACTTCCTTAGTGCGAATGACATCAACCTGGACACCCCAGCAGCCGTCGTTTACGCAGCAGGTTACCTTGCAGACTCTGCCTTAACCTGGCACCGTATGCACCAGATCGATGTCGCACGGGGAATCGTAGTAGCGTACGCCAATTGGACCGAATTCAAGACCGCTCTCATCAGCCGTTTCACCGCAATATCAGCCGAACGCACCGCCCGGCAGAAGCTGACCTCACTCAGGCAGGGCAAGAGCGTTAGGGAGTATGCGCAAGACTTCAACTTGTGCATGATAGAATTGCCAGAAATGAACGAGAAGGACCGGTTGTACCGCTTTCTGGAAGGACTCAAGCCCGAAGTACGAATTCACGTCGAACTGAAGAAACCTGATACCCTTGCTGAAGCAATAGAGTTGGCTATCCAGACTGACTCTTTGCTTTGGCAAATCAGGAGAGGACCAACCCTGGTGGGCAGAGGAGACACCTACCGAGCTATGACCAGTCATCACTCAGCAGGACCCAGTGCCATGGAGATTGGCTCACTTGAGACCAAGGGCCACGTAGGCCCAGAGAGGGCCATGAACTTCAAGCAGAACATCCGTTGCTTCTACTGTGGAGCAAGGGGTCACTACAAGCGTGACTGCCTGAAGCGTAAGAAGCACCTAACCATGCGATCTTCAAACTAGAAGAGGCGCGTGGTGCAGTGAGTCCCACACGCGCCGAGAAGGCCAAGCCCCGACCCGCAGAAGACTCACGGACTGGCATACCATCAAGGACAACACGGATGTCAGGGAACAGCCACCCCACGGTGCCAAGGGGTACCCCAAAGCAGAGACCAAAGCAGTGTTCAACACGGAGGAGGGACCGTGAGGACTGGATGTTTGACCCTTTGGAAAGGGCCAGCTTTGAAGCGTATTACGGACCATTTTCAGTAGACGCCTGTGCGGATCCCGAGGGACATAATGCCCAGGCCAAGAAGTTCTACCACAGCCAGAATTCCTTCCTCAAGGCGAATGTCGAGGGAGAGAACGTATGGCTGAATGCGCCCTATCGCCGCGCCGGCCATTTTCTGAGGCACTACTTGGAGTGCAAGGAGAGAGCACCGACCCAGACTAGCGCAGTTATCATTTTGCCCAAATGGGACAACAAGCCGTGGTGGAAACTCACTCAGGGATTCAGGGTTCTGAGAGTCTACCCTGCCGGCAGCCACCTATTTACAGCACCAGCACACCCCGGCGAAGTTACCCGGACAGATTTAGGACCAACTAGATGGGACGTCATTGTATTTTGGGACCCACCTACACTCCAAGGGATTATGAAGGCACTACCAGCAGAAACAGCAGCTACTTCAGCTTCCGCCGAAACCGTACCGCTACCCGATACCGACGTAATTACATCAGAGCTGGAAGGACTACAGCCGACCAGTAATCAGCTTATACGGCTAACAGCAGTGCTATGGGGCCGCAAATTACGAGCCCTAATCGACTGTGGAGCCGGTGATGATTACATCAGCAGTCAACTCGTTGACGAAATACGACCTAAGACTCTCACCGTACCCGGAAAAGTGGTGCAACTTGCTGGACCCGTGACGCAAGACGCCAGCCGGTTGTTGAACCACCAGACCTTTCGACTTGGAGCTTTCAAGGACAAGGACAACTTTACGGTTACCAAGCTAGCACGAGATGACCTCATCTTAGGAAAACCCTGGTTGACTCGGGTCAACCCGCCCATTGACTGGATCAGGAATACCGTGACTATCACCAAGGGGCGAAATTCCTACACCTTAACATCTACGGTGGAAGACACGTCACCTACCGTGAACCTCCTAAGTTCACTGCAACTCAAGCGTGAACTACGGAAGGGAAGAACCGCTTACCTCGCCGTAATCCGTGAAGTTCTGGAAGAAGGGACCAAGCTGGAAATTGAAGGTCCTACAGAGGAGTGGAAGGGAAGGCTGACACAAGTCTTGGAGAAGCACCAGAAGATCTTTGAGCCGTTGCCCAAGGGGTTACCACCCGAACGAGCGATCGATCATCATATCGACTTAGAACCCGGAGCACGACCGCCATACCTACCCACCTATCACATGAGCCCTCTGGAGCTGGCCGAATTGAAGAAACAGCTAGCCGAACTAATTGACATGGGGTACATACAGCCATCAAAGTCACCCTATGGGGCACCCGTACTCTTTGTGCCCAGGAAGAACGGAAAGTTACGTATGTGTGTGGACTACAGAGCTCTCAACAAGCTCACCGTGAAGAACCGGTATCCGTTGCCACGTATCGATGAGCTTTTGGACCAGTTAAATGGAGCTACAATCTTTACTAAATTGGACTGCCAACAGGGCTATCACCAGATTCGTATATCAGGTGATGACGGAAGTATTCAGAGGACCGCCTTTCGCACCCGATACGGCCACTACGAATGGTTAGTCATGCCCTTTGGCCTGACTAATGCGCCAGCTACGTTCCAAGCCCTAATGAACAACATCTTACGCCCGTACTTGGACCAATTCGTGGTAGTCTATCTGGATGACATCTGCATCTACTCCAAAACCCCGGAGGAGCACCTACAGCACGTGGACAAAGTCTTGGCCTTGCTTGAGCAACACCAGCTCTACATTGGCCTTGACAAGTGCGCTTTTGGACAAGCTGAGATGGGTTTTCTCGGACATGTGATCAGCAAGGACGGAGTAAAGGTGGACCCAAAGAAGGTGCAAGCTGTCACAGAGTGGCCTACACCTTCTAACGTGAAGGACATCAGGAGCTTCCTTGGTTTGACCGGTTACTATCGACGGTTCATTAAGCACTACGCTCACCTCGCGCTACCACTCACCGAACTGACCAAGAAGGAGAATGGATGGAAATGGACAGCGTCAGAAGAAGAAGCCTTTCAAGGCCTGAAAGAAGCCGTAACTTCAGCACCAGTTCTCGTCACTGCCAACCCCGAACTTCCGTATGAAGTTTATACCGACGCCTCTGACTTTGCTCTTGGAGCAGTCTTGCTACAAGACCAAGGCCAAGGGCTTCATCCCGTCGCCTACCTATCGCGTAAGCTCAGCCCGACAGAGCACCGCTACCCGATCGGTGATAAGGAGTTACTAGGCATCTACTGGGCTTTAACCGAGTGGAGATGTTACCTGGAAGGAGCACAGTTCAGAGTGAACTCGGACCATCTTAACCATACCTGGTTTGCGACCAAGAAGAACCTTAACCGTCGACAGACCAAGTGGAGCCAGTGGTTAGAATCATACTACTGCGGAGTGGACATCGCCTACAAGGAGGGGAAGTCAAACCTCTCTGACCCTCTATCACGCCGTGCCGACCTGTACAGCATCAGTTCGATTCATACCGATGACCTACTCACCCGCATTAGTAACAGTTACGAGACCGATGAATACTACAACCAGCCGTTTCCGTATTTGGAGAACATCAATGGCCTTTGGTACTTTGGAGATCGTCTAGCAGTACCTCGTAATCTGGAGATTCGGCATGAGATAATCCGTGAGTGCCATGACTCACTCAGTGGAGGACATCTGGGAGTGACCAAGACAATACAGCGTGTGGCAAGGAGGTTCTGGTGGCCACACATGTCGAAGACAGTACGTCAATACGTGACTGCCTGCCCATCATGCCAACGGAACAAACCATCGAACCAGTTACCCGGTGGACTACTGCAGCCGATTCCGATACCGAAAGCAAAGTGGGAGGAGATGACGATGGATCTAATTACCGACCTACCGCCGACCCGTAACGGTTATGACGCAATTGTGACCTTTGTGGACCGGCTTAGCAAAGAAGTACACTTTGCTCCGACAACAAAGAAGGTTGACGCCGTTGGACTCGCCCGAATCTTTCATTCGTACTACCATCTACCGACATCATGGAATGCCTAAGGCAATAATCTCCGACCGTGACGACCGTTTCCTTAGTCATTTCTGGAGAGCACTCTTCTCAGTAGTGGGAACTGATCTGAAGTTCTCAACAGCCTACCACCCACAGAGTGATGGCCAAAGCGAACGTGCAAACCGCACACTGGAGGAGTACCTGAGACACTACATCAACCCCCTGCAAGACAACTGGGACGAATACTTGGACCTAGCCGAGTACGCCATCAATGACTCCATCAACCCAAGCACCGGTTACACCCCATTCTACCTCACATACGGTCAACACCCCAACACCGCCCTGGATCTCACAACCGATGCTATGGTACCTAAGGCACAGGACTTTCTGGTGGAAATGACGGATGCTGTCACCCATGCCAAGGCCAAGCTTCAAGAAGCCCATGCCCGTCAAGCAACCCAAGCTAACAAGAAGCGGCGCGATGTCACCTTCCGAGTAGGAGATAAAGTGGCACTATCCACAGCCAATTTGAGGTTACCTTCAACTATGTCTAAAAAGTTGGCACCTAAGTATATTGGCCCTCTCAAAGTGACCAGAGTGATTAACCCTGTCGCATATCAGTTGAAGTTACCAGCGAATTTACGTATTCATAATGTGTTTCATGTGAGTTTGTTGCAACCATGGCGTTCTGATTTGGAAGTTCCTAGTCACTCTGATGCCCAGTGCCAACCGCCACCTGTAGTACCTGATGATGAGCAATATGCCGTGGAAGCCTTGTTGGACAAGAGGATCACTGCACGTGGAGGTATTGAATATCTAGTGAGATGGCAAGGTTATGGACCAGAGGATGACTCATGGCGACCGAGTAGTGATATTGAGCAAAGCCTGATTACGGCTTACGAAGCTACTCATCATGCCACCTTGCCCACGGCTCGTAGGAGTACCCGCAAGAGTACTCGCCGTTATACATAGTTATAGCAGCGAGGGCGCTGCTCCTAAAAGGGGGACAGTGTGCAGTGAAATAGCTAAAACCTGACGGTTTAGGAGGGTAAAAGCCTGAGGTAACTCAGTTTGGTCAAGCAGACACTTGGCTCACCTCTAAGGAACATACGTTTTTGGCTTATGTTGTGTTATGTCATTGTTTGGCCTTGAGTTGGCCAAGAGTGTACCGCTGTAGTGTTGAGTGTACCTGACATTCTCGGAGCCATATGCACTTTATGGTACTTTATCAAGTGGTGAGGGATCAAGTGTCAAGGGCTGTCACAACGCTTTGCCTCATTTCGGGCTTTCGCCAACCCTATAAATAGGGGCGCTGGGGGGCTATGGTTAAGCCTCAGTTCATTAATAGTTATCTTTGTCTACAGCACACGCCTTAAGTGTCCTGTGTATCGACTTGTAAGTTTCACTTCGCTGACATCTCCGGTCTGCACATGGTTGAAGGCTAAGCGCCTACGTGCCGCCTAAGCAACTAGTTCGACCCGGGAGAGGAACCGTAACAGCTGGTGATTTAGGAGGTGATTGCCAAGCACGTATAGCACGGGATGAGCTGAACCCGTGATAAAGGGCACATCAGCAATGGAAGCAGACGCATGCAATCTAAATGCAATCTGAATGTATTGAAATGGACTTGAAGAGGGCCGGTTTCTTTTGCGGATGCCTTATCACATGGACCTATCTGGTCCTCATCCAGCTCCCCCGCTCATGCCAGCCGCTTCTTAACTGGTCAATCGCTCATAATGCATGTGAGACTTCCGCTGCCTGAGTTGGTGTATGTTAGTGATGTTCTCACTGCATCCAATGCTGCCACCTGTCCCGCTATTCCGCTTCACTGCTGCTGGATGGCTGCTGCTGCTGTCGCTGCTAGTGACACTCCTGCTAGTACATACTTCTGCTGCATTTATTATGCATTTATGACTGATTGCCTTGGCTCAAAGCACCTTATGCTCATGTTAACATCTGTCAGTCAACTCTTGCGGTCCCGTCGGTCTCGGCAGCCCAATGAGGACTCCGTCTTCCTTGCCTCAGTAAGGTACGCTGTGGGAACACTCTTCTGGGTTATTGCCGTATGGCTGAAGCAGGCCGCTAGCAGGCTGATATACTTCTGTTTGTGCTGCGTGAGGTCTGCTGGCGGCAACTGTGGGTGAGTGTGAGTGCTTACCTAGTAAAGCTCCCCACTTTAAACGTTCCGTTGTTGGTCATGTTCTGCGCAGCAGCCGCAGTCATTGGCTCCGAGATATGACAACAGTGGAGGGGGAGGAAAGCTGGCCGGGTACTAGCAGTTGTACCGCTGCCGGTTCCGCAGCTGGTAGTGTTATGCATGTCAACTTGTCAACTTGGCAGCTGGTAGTGTTATGCATGTCAACTTGGTAGCCGGGACTTTCAGCAGCTCTTATCTCTTGGGGGTTGGGTAAAGGTGTTTAAAGCAGGGGAGAGTGCCGACAAGGAAAGCAGGGGCCTGTCGTGAATCCTCTTGACAAAGCTTCTTCAAGTGCAAGTTCTCAAAACCGCCAACGCCGCCGCACGCACGGCGATGGTTGGAATTAATTCAGTTCGATCTTTTCTGGGCTCGACCGCGTTTCGTTGGCCACGTAATTCATGTCGATATGGCAAATTGGGAACACGTTGGAATCCGCCAGGGAAGCAGTGTAATCCCATTTTTGTATAACTAGACCAAGTGCCCCAATTAGGCAGCTCGGTAACCCTTTACCAAGTGACAAATCAGTAGGCAGCTTGGTAACCCTCTACCAAGTGACAAATTCGCGATGATCAGTCGCCGCCTGGTGATACGATTGGCAGGTTCCATCGCCACGGAAGCCTGCCTTACGTGATCTGGAAACACCAAAGGTAATGTAACCTGCTACGTTAATCTGCCTTGTATATATCGGCCAGCCGTGGTGCAGTGTCTCACTCGCTAGCAGTCTACTGGTATTACTCCAGGTCTGTATGTAAGGAACCCGTATTACGACAGTGCCCCATGCGCTGTCTTACATGCTTTAGTCCACTGTAAAAAACATCAGCTCGTTGGTAAGCAACCACCCAATGGCCGCTCTCGCCATTTATCATTGACGCCGACCCAGCCAGGCTTGCTGAAGCACACACACTCTTTTGCTGGTGGTATTGCTGACGTATGCACCCGTTCTGCATCTGCGCAACAGCCACCTTCATCTGCAGAAACGATCCGGCCCCAAAGTAGTCGTGTGCCGATCGATGCTGCTGACAAAATAAACCCGAGGGTGATAGATGTTCATTGCCAAAAGGGGTCCGCCCATGCCGTGTAGGCGCAACATGAGCTTGTTGTATTGCTGACTAAGCTGACGGAACATCCTGTCCCTGCTGTAGTTTTGGCCGCGTACGCTGCTAGGTCACGCACCGAATCTTCCGCTACTAAGGGCCTGTGGAGTGGACATCTGCTTGGCACGCCGCCTATCTACCAGACGCTGTGCTGACTGGGAGGCCGGAACAATGGCTTTACGCATCTGGAACGTACCGCTGTTGTCCATGGTAAGTGGGATAGGACACGACCAGCTGATCAAGGCCATCCATGAATAACACTGGCAGTTTGTATAGGTTAGTCTTGGCACCAAGGATGAATTTGGGCAGCATGTAGTCCATTGCTAGCCTTGTCAAACAGAAGTACATGTTATGTCCTCCTGATGAAGCAGAGTTTGATCAGAGAGCTGCAGCTAGCTAGTATCCAATCGAGGACATGGAATCATGCAATTATGTGTATGTTCTCTGCACACTCTCTGACCATCTAATCTGCATATTACATACTGTCTGGTGCGCATGCAACAGCAGCCATCACTTCAGCTGTGTTCAGTGGATGGCAACTGGCTACACAGTGCTCTGCAGAGCTTCCATGGTAATTCCATGAAGGTTAGAGACCGAAAGAGAAACTGGCCACTTTGACTTTCATGCGGTGTGCAGTCTGGGAGTCAGCCATGCCCCTTGATCATTCCATTTCACCTCAGTAGATCATGTTTTGGGGGAATCCAGATAGTAATCACGAGTTGACAGCAAGAATATTGCAACTCAAAACAAGTTATGGGATCTTTGGGGCATTATGCATTACTCAACATAAGTTGTGCTTGATTACCTAGTGACCACAGTTTTACCACTGGAGGTGCATCAAGTTGATGCACATTACATCCATCGTGCTCGCTCCACCACGTATGGCAGCGGCACACAGGCAGGGAAATAAGCTTGCCGACTAAACCGGGGCACCTGCATCCGGCCTGCTGCGCTGCTGCTGATATGATTTTACTTTCCCTCCTCCTCTGGCCTCCAGTGCCCCTTCTATAGCCAGTTCCTTTCCCTGTGGCACACTCCGCTGCTGTTGATATGAGAATCCCTCTCCTCATGTGTCAACTTGTCACTGTGATTGTCTCGTCCGGTTTACCTCACTCATGCACCTAATCACCTGGAATCATCCTGCCTGAAGGGTGAGTGGCTTGCCCTGTCTTACACTATCTACCTGGCCCCGCCACACTTTTCTGACCTCTGGCTTAACCTCTGGCCAATGCCCTGTACATCCTCTCGTCCGGCCGTTAGGCTCCCCGTCTGCCCCTGCCGGTATCCAACCTCTATTCCAAGTCTGGCCGCTCCCTTTTTGGGGCCCCATTGTTTGCCTGACTTGATCACATGCCTCGTACAAGTTACTGATGAGGGTCATTGAGTCCTGCCCTGCACATTCATGTATCATATACGCACATATTATTATCTCTCTAACAGATATGCACTCTCCTCTACATATAAAACCCGTTTTGACTGGTGCTGATACTATTTCTGCTCTGTCTTTGCCTGCTGGGGACATCAGGCCATCATTTTCTTGATGGCCTGCAGCATCCAATTAGTTGCTGGAGGAGGGGATCGGCCACCGAATCTGGACGATGTCGCAGCTGGCAAGCCTTCTGCTCTAGAAGATATGCCCATTCAGCTTCATGGTGACACAACCCCGGCAAGCTTTGAAACAAACATAACTGCGGGTGCAACAGGTAAGGGAGGGATGTCCTGGAATGGAAGGTGATAAGCACGTCGGAACTGTAATGAACAGGATGATTCCAGGCAAAGTCTCCCATTGCAATGTCCTCCATTAAAAGTCTGCTATAGCATTATGCTTGGTGCATTTGGCATGCAGTTCATTTTGTGCTGCATGTACTCGATGGCTGCTCTTTTGTTATGACCTTTGCAGGGCATGGCACAGATCATCATACATGCAGCTGTAATGGGCCAACACGGCTCATAGAGCACATGGGCGTCTCAATGATGCACTCGGACAATGTTGTGTCTTAATGATTGGTCATCATTTTCCATATGGTGTGATACACTGCGTCTCAAAAGCGTGAAGTTTAATGAATAGAAGCAGCCGCTGTACGTTCGGAGGCAGCTGCTGTATGTTTAGAGAGCCTTTGGTATCCGCATGACTTCCTGCCATTGCTTTCTTGCTTTGATGAAGGTAGTCTGACAGGTCTTTGTGTGACCCCTAGTTGGACCCTGCAAGCGTTGAGTGTTGCATGTTGTTTGCAGGATCAACGCTTGAGCAGAAGACCTTCGGCTTCTTTCACCCGTGGCAACCTGCTCCTACATGTAACATCGGGCAAGGAGTCCGCCGTACCCTCTTCAAGCAAGCCGTATGTGCGGCTTGCCCCCGCTACACCTATAGTGCTGGGGGCCAGGGTGCAACATGCAGGCCCTGCGCACGAGTCAGTGGCATCTGGTGGTGTAAGGCCCCATGGCACATGTTTGGGATCAGGAGCACGACCCAGGTGACAACTGTCCAGCGTAGAACCTTCAGCAACTACAGGCCCGGGTCAAACTACGCCTTTGTGGAGATCTGTGGTTCATGCGCAGCAGGCTATGGATTGTATGGCAATCCCCTCGTTTGCACCATCTGCCCCAAGAACACCTACAGCCCTGGCAGCGTCCAAGGTCCCTGTTACCCCTGTGGGAAAGCAGCCAATGGGGATAAGTTGATTACAGAAAGCACAGGAGCCACCAAGAAGTCTGCCTGCATCCCAGAAAGTGAGTTGGTCAGTAGGGAGGGGCGGGCTTGTAGCTTCAGCTCCTAACCTCACTCATGTAGCCTGTCCACCCATAATAAAACTGTAGGACCCCATCCTGAAACTCTGAATTTGACCTCCAGACCCCCCTGCCCCCCCCCCCCCCCGCGAGACTATCCCCAGGGGTCCCCCGGCTGTGTCTTCTAAGCTATTCTAAAGTCAGCATGTGCTTGCACACTGTGAATGACTTGGGTGGCATGGGGAGGTGGTTGTAACCACGCTGTTGAGCCAAGCCTTGGGGATTAGGGGTTTTGGGGTTTAGGGACCACTAAACCCTAAGTCCAAACATGGGGGCTACACCTGCTGCTTTTCATCGGCGTCACCTCCTGCATGACCATGTCGATGTATGTGCATGATTGCCATTCTCAAATCAAGAATTCAGGTTGGACATCCATGGTTCCGAAGCCAAACTGAGGCCTTCAACCCAGGCTAAGGGACTCTGCAGAAGCTGGGGTTAATGGGGGGCATGTAATTGGCATGACATCAGCAAGCTAGGGTTACCAGAGGGTCCCTGTGTCCCTTTACATGGTGTGAAGGGCCATAGCTGTCACAATGAGGGCCAAATAAGAGAAAGAAAGTTGCTCCAACAAATCTGAAATTGACTTCCGAGACCCGCCCACCCCCCTCCCCCCCACCTAAAATTCTTTCTTCAGAAAATTTTTTGGGGGTGAGATGGGTATAGAGGAACCCTTCCCTGCCACTTGGGCCAAGTTTTGATAAAAAGAGAGGATGGGGTCCGAAACTTCCTTCCCTGCCCCCCCCCCCCTCGCCCTCATTGTAGTCTGTAGTCAGTCTACTTTCTTTCTAATTGTACGCCGCTCATGGTGGACCGAGCATGATTGTAACAATGTACAACGAGGAACACTGTTCAAAAGTGCTCCCACACACATTACGAGCTATCCTCCACTCTAAACATGTTCTGTTGACTAAGTATGTTGTTACCCTCTAATTCATTCAGTTGAGCCTCTCTCCCATGATGCTGGGGGAAACAGGTTGGGGAGGTGGGGGCGTGTTGAGCTTAGACCACAGGATTGAATCATGTCCAAGGAGCTCAGCTTTATGAATGCTGCCTCAGTGTCTGAAAGTACAACAAACCCTGTCTGGACAGTGTGGAATATGGCTTGGAAAGTTTACCAGTGTGGCTTCACTGATGCTGTTGTTAACTGGCTGCTCTGTAGTAAAGCTCTTGTATAGTATCTAAGTGTATATTGTCCCACTTCATTGGTTGTACTGCAGACTGCAAGCCCGGGTATGGTGTGACCCCTCCCAGCACACAGTGTGTGTTGGCCCCTAAAGGCAGCTATGCACCAGGTAAGGCCAAAGGCACTAGAACATGGAGACTCATTTGCAGTTTGCATTTGTTTGGAGGCAGTTACAAGTGGCATGCAATGAAGCGTGTATGCATGTACATACGACAATGCTCAGTTTTAATGTGGCTTACATACTACGTGTCCTTTTTGCACAGGTGGCCCAGTGAAGGACCCTAAAACTGCCACAAAGAAGTGCGCCCCTGGCTACACAACAGTCTCCACTGGTTCCACAAGCATAGCTGCTTGTAATGGTGCGTGAGACATTGGCCATACAGTTGCACATACCATGTATCCCAGCTTGATATGCCCTGGTTGCAGCGACATACATGATCAGCAGATTAGCAGCCGAAGGAGGATACAGAATTCGGCAGTAACTAACCAGCCTGCACTTGACTAGTGTGTAGAGCTTGCTTGGACAACATAGGATCTGACATCATGATGTGATTTTCTGCCTTCAATGCTTGCACCATTCAAGGTAGTATCAAATGCGAACCTGTAGTCTTGTCACTACATGCACGTCATAGTTACCATGCACGTCATACTTATCGGGCTCTCACCAGTGATACCGCACAATGTACAGCACTTCTACAATTGCTCTTTGACGCGAGCCTGCACAAAAGTGTATGGTGAGCATAGCATGGAGGCGCAGAGAGCGGCGACATGCATCTTGCGCCTTGCAACCTGACATGCCAGAGTTATGACTTCCGAGTCTAGCCATACAGCATGCACCATTTAAAGGCGAACAGTATTGCCGGGCATGATTTGGTATCAGGCATATCATTTGGCTGATGTCCTGCTCGTCATGTTGTTCTTCTTGCCTCCCCTCCCCCCGTCCCTCTGCGCGCCCTCTTCTGCCTCACCCTTCATCTCCCCGACACATCTTCCTGCGCTACCTGCTGTCCAACCTACTTCGATGCCATGACAGTCTGCCTTCCTGGGTGAGTGGCCGAGACATCGTGGTCCAGGACTCCTCCAGTGCTGGCCCCTTTGACTTTGCAGTGCGTGGCAGTTGTACAAGATTCTTCATGCCCTTCGCGAGCTGCTAACTGAAACCATGCGTCGCCTACCTTCTCGACTTGCACCTCCATATTGCTGCAACTACGGAAGGTGGAAAGGAAACACAATTGCTGCACATGGATCCAGCTCACTCAACGCCCTAACAAACCTGTGCTTTACTGAGTTGCTTTGTGTGTTGCCTGTGCCCAGGTATGGTACAACCACTGATCAACCAAATGTCTGCTCGCCAGCAGCTGTTGGAGAATATGCTCCAGGTACGCATGCGGGAATAAGCATTGTCAAAACAGTACATAGAAGATGGCTTTATGCTGGCAGCCATGGCCTCACAGCACCATGCCAGTAAAAGTCAGTTGCAGCCAATAGCGTCGACGGGGAACAAAAGCTGTTTGTCATAGTGGAAGGCAACCAGTAACTGCTAGAAGACTTAAGGACATGGCATGTGAATATAGGCATGATGGGGATGGGCAAAGGTGCGTCAATTGGCCAGCCAGGGCAGAAGGGCCGCAGTGCTCAGGACTCAGATGCCCCAGCGTAGCGAGCCTATAATCCTTCCAATGGAGCGGGCACAGTTAGGCTGTACATAGTAGTTGACTGACTGTTCACTTATCACATTGTGCTCCTGGTTTTTGCCCATGCTGCCAGCAAGGATTGCTGATTTTGACTTGCTGCAGCTGCATGTCAACTCCTAGCGATCCCAGCGGTTGCATGCACCCTCTTGAAATCAATTGGTGTGTTGGTTTGCCAAACAGGTGGTACTATTGGCGCTGCTGCGACTGCCATACAGCCTTGCCCAGAGGGGTACAGCACAATCTCTGGATTGAGCACTTCAGAGGCTGCTTGCACTGGAGCAAATGGAGTCTGTTCGCCTGGTGAGTTGGACAAAAGCAGGGGTTTTGCTATAGGGCTCAGGAGTGGCTGGGCATGGGCAGTTAGCGCTGCATGTGTATGATTTCCAGGAAGTACGACTGTCAGCAGTTACTCATACATCATGCAGCAGGACCAACCACACCCTCTTGGGATAGAGCATGACTGGATCCTCATCGCAGTCCTAAGCTGCTGGAAGAGCAGAAACATTGTGTGATGAGCCAATGTGCATTTGCTTGCTGTGTATAGATCTGCTGTTGTGGTGCATGTCAGGCTGTGGCGGCAGCGTACGGGGATCTGTATTGTGTGCCCCTTAGCCTCTCAAACAAAGCATGTCGCTGGCACCTGCTGGGTCTCAAGGGGAGGAGTACTCATAGCGCGGGCCCTAGATTTACGCTTCTTAGCTGGATGGATGTAGCTGGCCCTTCTTAAACATGTCATGTGCTGTGTGTCTTGTAGGTTATGGGACTGTGCCTGACGATGAATACACTACCTGCCAACCAGCAGCAGCAGGAACATATGCACCAGGTGGGCATCCATTGCTAGGAAAGACTATACCATGTATGACTAGCAGGTGATCATTTGCAGCACAGTCACGTTCCATGGAACCACGGAATGCTGGTCCATGTCCGGGGGGTCTATTGCACTTGGGACAGGAACAATGTTCTGCTATGTCCTAGTCTGTGGACATTTTCTGGTAGTATCATGCTGTTGGGTCACCGTGACCAGCAATAAAGGCAGTGTGCTAGTCAGACTCGGCTCCGTCCATCCGGCAGGCAGCCACCACAGCACGTATGATTTCATGATACACCATAGTAGAAAGTGCCATCGGCCCTGCACCTCAAGCCGTCACAAGAACAGCGAGGTGGAGCAGAATACGGGTTGTCGTCGGCATGCAACCAACGCAATGCCTAGGCATGAGGTCCAGCAGCTGGGTCAAAAGCACCCAAACCTCCACCATCCCAATGGGGGCAAGAACCTCCCTCCTACTTAGAAAACAATACAGCACCTATGCTAGTTTCAGGCTGCTTAAACCTGGACATGTCCTGAGATGCAGCTGTCTTTACTGTAGACTCTGTGCAATTTGACCTCTGTGAGTTCCATCCTGCAGTGTCCAGCCATAGACTTAGTTGCCAGTTTCATTTCCTCTGACATGCATTTGAAATGCATCCATCAGACCAGGCAACTGTCCAGAGCCGTGGTGCCACATCTAGGCAATCTGCAATAACCATGCTGCCACTTGAAATTAGCAGCAGCGCTGTGAGAGTTACTGCTACTGGGCCAATAATGGCTGTTGTTGTGGCTTGAAAGGGCACATGGTGGTCAGGTCGGCCAGGTCCCTCCTATGCTGTAAGTTCACTCACTTTTCAGTGGCTGTGTCACTCTGAGCAGGTGGGCCCATTAGTGCTGAAGGAAGCCGTGTCACTGAATGCCCAGAAGGGTTCACTACCGTTGATGGCCTGAACATCGACGAGGAGGCCTGCAGGACAGGGCCTGGTGCCCAGTGTTTACCAGGTATGCAGCAGCTAGTGTTTACTAGGTATGCAGCAGCTAGGGTTTACCAGGTATGCAGCAGCTGGGGTTTCCTAGGTATGCAGCAGCTAGGGTTTACCAGGTATGCAGCAGCTAGAGTTTACTAGGTATGCATCAGCTAGGGTTTACCTGGTATGCGGAGAGCCACTGACCTCTCATGTGGTGAAAATGGCATGATAGACAAGCGGACTCTGAGATATCATGCATTGGTAGCCCTCAATGCAACCTTTGCACGCCATGCCTGCATGGGTTGAGCACCTGAATAAGCACTGTGCACCTCATCAAGTTCTTTTTGAAAACTGCTTCGCATATTCTCTAAGCTCATTTGTTGATTAGTCAATTGCCTTTCAAAGTATGGCCAAGTTCAGGACAGTATCATAGTAATTTGAGATGGTGCACAAGACAGACAGTGGCATTTACTTCACACTTCCTCAACCCTTACTGCAGTTTAGCACAGAAATGAATTGGGGCTGCGCTCCCTGTTTCATTTGCTCACGAGTTTGCAGTCCCGAGGCCAGGCAGGGTGCAGATGTACAGATTTATTGTCAAAGCAGATTCATCTGACTGGGCTTCTGGGACTCAGGGGTCGGGTAGAGGTAATCAAAGCAGGGTAGAGTGATGCGTCAAGGGAAGCTGGGGTTGTCATGCAGTGCTGAAACTGTTAAAGCAGGGTGCAGTGAAGAAAGCAGGTTGCAACCACCACCACCAGCCCAATCCTCCGTAGCACCTTTCTTGCTGTGTGCAAGCTCACTGGTCATGTTCGCCACGCAGGAGGTTTAATTAGGGCTTAGGATGTGTCAGTCTAAGTTTTAATGATGCTTTTTCTTGCTGTTTGCAGGCTATGGCACTCAAGCTCCGGATTATGATGCATGCATTGCAACTGGACCTGGCGAATGGGCTCCAGGTAAGAGCTTGAACCAGATGATGCCATTGAAAGCAAATGATGCCAATCAACGCAGCTGATGCCAATCACAACACATGATGCCATTGAAATCAGATGATGCCATTGAAAGCAGATGATGCCACCCACATCACATCAGTAACCCTGTCATATCGCTACCAGGGCCTCGCCTATCTCTGTTTGATATGAAGTGCATGCGTGGCAAATGTTTGCAGCTTGCCTTTGGCAGCTTTTGCAAGTTAGGCAACCCTGTGCCATTGAGTTTACGGCTTCTAGGCGGCCCCAGTGACAAGATTTCTGAGATCTTCTCTTTTTAAAAAACTAAATCCTGACCCGGAGACGTATCCCTGTGCCACTGCCTCCGATGCTTTTAATAGGCCGCGCTTCCCAAAGGGATCCAGTTGTCTTGAAATTGTATCCCTTGACCCTCAACACCAAATACATATCCCTGTTTTTTTCAGGTGGCCCCATTGATAGCACCTCTGAGATCCAGTTGTGTGCCACTGGCCTCACCAGTACCACTACCATCAACGTGGATGCCGCCACATGCAACAGCTGTATTCCAGGTGTGCATCGAGAGGGGCAATGTTTGGGGGAAGGGGGGGGGGGTGGCGTGGAGCTTTGAAAGCCTGCCACAGGCCTAGTGCAGTATGATCACGTGGTTTGGTGCAGTATGATTACTCAGCTTGCAGTATGATGACTCGGCTTGGCCGCACTAAACCACCAGCCAGCAAAGCGGAATCAGAGACTTCACAGAACTTTATAGGCCCTTGGCTACTGACATTATTGTTACAACGTGATGAGCCTGTCCTAAATATGTCTGATGCTGGCTGGGGAACAACAGCTGGTCAAAGCACTTGGACTTGTTACACCTGACATGCATTGGCTAGCAAGGGATCTAGGGTGTGCTGATGGCAGCCATTGTGTCAATTCTGGACAGGAACTTGAGTACGCCGTTGGAGCTCAAGTTGGCTCCTTGTGGGCGGCGCTGCCCCCACCGGCGCCCCGCTTTGACGGGGCCATTTGGTAATTGGTAATTGGTAATAATCTGGGCCCAAGGTGACTTCATTACTGCTGACTGTGTATGACTTGGTTTTTACTGCTTCATTGGTTGCAGGCTGGGGGACAACAGCTGGTGGAAGCACTTGCACTGAAGCACAGAACGGCCAGTATGCACCTGGCGGCGTGATCGGTGACCCAGCCACAGATATTTCCACCTGTGTTGTTGGCATTGGGGGCTCCTCCACCAATGCAGCCTACGTGACCAAACCAACAACAGCTGCTACTTCTTCTGCTGCTTGTCAGTGTGCTCCTGGTAAGGTGTTGGAGACCATAGGCAAGTCATCTTCAACCCTAAACCTTAACTTAGCCAGGGGCCTTTGATCTTTAACCATGTGCAGTGTGCTGTGGGTAAGGGTGCTGTTGGAGGCCGTAGTCAAGCCATGCTGCCTAAAGCCATAGGCCTTAAACCCTAAATGATGTGCATTAAGCTGGATATTGATTGAGCTGCCTGGGCGCTGAGGTTTCTGACATTTTACTTGGGGCTTCAGGGTTAGAAATGGCTTAAACTAGGTGTATTGACAGGGCAGACATCATCGCAAACATGAGCCAATTGGCAGTGTTTTGGACTGGTAGAGTGCAGGTTCTGCATGGCAAAGGGGTGCGCTCGTGGGCACATTTGGCTACACAGATCTTAGGAAGGCATGAGGGATGTTTTACCACAGTACAGAGCCTACAAAGTATATGCAGAAAGCTCTGTAGCAAAGCCCCTCTGTCCATGTCTGCAAAGTAGTGTCAGTGTCTGTGGAACGGGCAATGCACCCAAACTCGAGGATCAAGGGCGGGCCTTTGTTCAATTGGATCCATTGGGAATCAAACGGAGAATTCTCAGAGGTTGCACCTGCTTGTTTCTGCTTTGTACTGACCCATCATGATTACTAATTGTCTCCCCAATGACCGCAGTTGCCTAAAAGGCAAAGCAGCTTGCAACGGTGCAACAAATATCCAAGGCGACAGTGTGACCCTGCTGGAACGCTTTTTCGACATCTGCTATGCTGTTCTAGCGAGCTCACTCTCAATACTATTATTTTCCAACAAGAGCTGTTGGTGTGTTGTATATGTGATTCCTTTTGCTGCAGGCTATGGTACCGTGACGCCTACATCAGGGACATGTGAGGCAGCACCTATAGGCTCATACTCTCCAGGGGGCCCCATCGGCACCACACAGCTGCAGCCATGCCCCACTGGTACCACCACTGTGGCCACCCTTACAACCTCAGTTGCTGGTTGTAACAATTGCCTTCCAGGTGAGTCATAGATGGGGGTGGAGATCGGGGTGGAGTTAGGAACAGGATTGCAGCGGGGGGGGGGGGTAAGGGTGGGAATAGGGGTTATCGGGGTGCGGGTTGGGAGGCAGGGATGTGTGAGACAGCGCCCATAGGCTTCTATTCTTTCCGAGGGCGCGCTAGCACGACACAGTTGCAGCCCATGCCCCACTGGTACCACCACTGTTTGTACTCGTACAACTAACCTTGGTTGCTGGATGTAACAATTGCTTCCAGGTGAATCATAGATGGGGGTGGGGATGGAAACTGGAGTGGAAATTGTGGTGGAAACTATGGTAGGATTGAGTGTGGGATATAGCTCTGGGATGGGCATGGGAATGGAAAGTAGGGCTGGGAATGGTAAGCTGGGGTGGCGATGTGAAGGGGGTTGGGACTGGGGATGGAAGTTGGGATGCTATTGCGGATGGAAGTTGGGGTGTGGACGAGGGGGAAAATGGGGGTGGGGATGAGGTTGGGATGGGAATTGGGGTGGGGATGGGAAAAAGGTTAGGGATGGGGAGGGGAGGTGGGATAGGGGTGGGGAGGGGAAGTTGGGGTGGGGATAGGGTTGGGATGGGAAGGGGGGTGGGGATGGGAAAAGGGATAGGTATGGGGACGGGAGCTGGGATGGGGGTGGGGATGGATTCTTGCATGTGGATGGGATGAGGGTGGGACTGAGGTGGGGATAGGAAGCTGGATTGAAGTTGGTTAGGCGGAGGGGGTGAGGGTGGTGGTGGGGATGGGAATTTGAGTGGAGTGGAGGTGGTGGTGAGGATGGGAAGCTGCAGTGGGAATGGGGGGTGAGGATGGGGTTGGGGGTGGGGTTGGGAATGGATGTATCAATAGGGGTGGGGGGGACAGCCGGGGTGGGATTGGGGGTGGGGGAGGGAATTGGGTTGGGAACGGGCGAAATGCAGATCGCAATTAGATTGGGAGCAACACAGCAGTCTGCACAACGCCCTTTCGTTCTGATGCCTTGTTTGTTTGTCTGTTTGTGTCCTGCAGGCTATGGTACCCAAGCTACGGCATTTGATACCTGCATTGCTACAGGACCTGGACAGTGGGCTCCAGGTAGGGTGTTAGGGTTTAGGAGGAGGGCTTAATATTTCTCTACATTGAACATTGTTTGTGGTCTCGCTGCTGCTAGGTGCATCACAGTGCACTCACCCATATGATTGGGCTATGGGGGTCTAGGGTCTGGCCCGTTCAGCTTGGCTTGTAATTGCAGCCTGCTGTTACATCTCATGATATGCCAGAGCGGGCCCAAGCTGCCATGAAAATATATTTCGGTGGAAAAAGTCAACATGTACCTGGGTGCTATGCTACTCCAATGGCAAAATTTGATTGCTTGGCAATTTTAATTTAGAGATGATGGACCCGCATTCTGTGTAGTTCTGTAGAAGTGTGCTCATTCAGCATGAGAAGTGGCTGGTTTGCTAGCACATGCCAAGCATTGCATGGATCAACTGAGAGGCAGGAGACCAGTCCAGTGGATATGATGCCAACTCCTGCACAGGTCTTCATTAGTAATATCTGCTCAAGCCTAGCTCCAAGCTGTTGGACAAAATCAGGAGTGAGTGTCATGTGCTGCCTGTCGGAGGCAGCTGCTGTTTTAACTTGGCCTCATAGTCACAATTTTTGCTTAATGAGGCAGCGTTTGAGCATAAGAATTAGGAGGTCAAATAGCGAGTTGTAGCAGCACACAATACGGAAAAAAGTATGGATCATGTCTTACACTGAGCAGATGTTGCGCCTAGCGCTCACACTTGCTTACAACCGACACGCGCTCCGTGATGAAGCCAAAACATTTCCATAGTTTTGAGGTAACGAAGGAAGGTGTGAGCCCTGTCTCTCAGTGCTATTGCGTCTCTGCTGTCACAGGTGGCCCTATTGGTCCAGCCATTGCCATACAGAACTGTACGACAGGCACCACAAGCACAACGTCAATCAACGTCAATGCAGCCACCTGCAACAGATGCTCTCCAGGTAAGATAGGCTTTTAAAACTATTGGCAGACCCTGACACAATGCCAATGCTTTGCTTGTAAAGCAAACCCAGTTTCATATGCTCATGTAGTTCAAACTGGTGGGATCTTGTTCAATGTGTCCTGCTCAACTACCTCTATGGTGAAATGTGCCATGTGCGCGTGCCGATGTTCCTATTGCCTTTGATGCTCAAGAAGTGAAGCTGACTCAGTTTATAAAGCAGAGGACTGTGACAAGCCGACGCATAGATGGTTTTCCTGCTGCTGCTTACCCTGGGAGGAGGAAGAAGGGTTAACTGGCCCAACTGGCAAGATGTCACCATGCTAGCCCAAGAAGCTCGCCATTTCTCACTCCGGCCCAGTCTTGGTTATTGCCCACCCTGGCCTGCCCTTCCAGCTTCCCCCTCCACCCCCTTGCTTGTCCCATGCCGTTCCTTCCGTCATCCTCCCCTCCTCTCCCTTCCACTCTGCCTTTCCTTTCTCACTTATATCCCCCCCTACCTCTCTGTCTCCCTCCTATTTCTCTTCCCCTCCCCCATCTATTCCCATCCCTCCCCCGGTCTTCCCCTCCCTCCCCTCCCTACTTCCCGGGCCCCTCCCCCTCCCCATGCCCATCCCACCCCTCCTCCTCCTCCCCTCCTTGTGGCCCTCCCCCTGTGCCCATGTCCCTCTCTCCACCTCTTCCCCTCCATGATCCCCCCTAACTTCTACCCCCAGCATTTCTCTCCCCACCTTCACTTTCCTATACCCCCTTGCCCCCTGACCATTCCTTCCCTTTCTGTGCCCTCCCAGCTTGCCTCCCCCGGCCTTTCCTACCCTCCAAACCCCCATATCACATAACACCGCGAGGTTTGTCAACGGCCCCCTTTTGTCGCCCTACATTCTTCTCTCACTCGCTGATTTCTGTCACTATTGCTATTCCATCTGCAGCAGCCACTGCAATCAGCGCCCAACCACGGTCTCCCCTGTGTAACCATTGCAATTACCTTACATCATCGTGTCCAACTATCAGCTCCTCTAGATGCAATAGTAAAGCATGCCAACTGAAGCCCTGCTATGACTCTATACCCATTGCGCATGCCAATCACACGGACTGTGTCATATAACCTGGGTCCAAGGTGGCTTAACTACTTCTTACTGTGCTTGACTTCGTTTTTATTGCTGCATTGGTTGCAGGCTATGGGACATCAGCTGGCGGATCCACTTGCAATCAGGCCCAGAACGGCCAGTATGCACCGGGTGGCCTCATCGGTGACCCAAGCACAGATGTCACCACGTGCGTTGCTGGCATTGGGGGCTCTTCCACCAATGCAGCGTATGTGACCAACCCTACCACTGGTGCTTCCTCTTCTGCCGCTTGTCAGTGTGCTGCAGGTAAGGGGTGGCGGGGGGGAGGGGGTTATGGCCCTACAAGCCTTCATTGGCCCCAAGGGGTGCTCTGTTGGGCGAGTTGGTAATCTGAGGGGTTGAGGGGGGCGTGGGCACCCCATGGACAAATGCTTGGGCAGCTTGGACACATGGATCTCAGACCTTAAACCCTTTCCAGTGTGCTGCAGCTGGTAAGGGGTCATTGGTGGAGCCTGGTGGTCAATTACCAGGCAGCTTAGGCCCATGGTTCTCAGAATCACAAATCTTGAACCCTTCAACCTGTTCCAGCGTACTGCAGGGCTGTGGAGCCCGGTAGGCAAGGGAGGCAGCTTAGATCCATAGATCTGAGATCCAGAGATTGTAAACTTTGACTCGTTTCCAGTGTGCTGTTCGAAAAGGGCCCGTGGGGAATGGTGGAGAATGGTAGAGGCCCCCACCTCCCAGGCAGCAGCCTAGACCCATGAAACTTAAACCCTGAACCCTTGGTGCAGCAGCCCCCCACTCCTTTCTTTCTTGTGTAACTTTCTAGTATGTTCTGATCATTTTCTCCTGCTGCAGGCTATGGCACGAACGCCACTATCAACAGCGGAAACACATGCGAGTTGGCACCCATAGGAGGCTACTCTCCCGGTGGAGCTATCAGCAGTACACCGATTACCCAATGCCCCACTGGTACCACCACTACTACTACAGCTACAACCAGCTCAAGTGGCTGCAACGCATGCCTGCCAGGTAGGGTTGAGGGTACAACAGGTAAAACAGCAGTGATAGAGAGGTCTTTATGCCAATCACTTGTGCACTGCATGCAATTGACATCAATGCTCCTCTGAATGCTTACGTATCGATCAGAGAGCATCTTGCATACAAACTGAAGAGCATCTGTATTATGTGATCAACTGGTGTTCTTGACATGCAGCTGTACCTGGCCAGAGATGGGTACAAGCACCAGCCCGTGGGCTTGACAAGCTATCATCCTTTACTTGTGTGCAAAGCAGTCTTTCGAAGTAGGAGTTAAACCCTAACATATATGCTCTGCTGTCTGCACAGGTTATGGTACCCAAAGTCCATCTTTTAGCACCTGCATTGCTACAGGACCTGGAGAGTGGGCCCCAGGTAGGATTTAGGGGAGGGTTTATGTTTTAGACAGGAGGGCGTATGTAGACAGGACCCGGACAGTGCGCTGCAGATCGGGGTTAGGATTTAGAAGGGAGGGCCTATGTTTACAGGTCCTGGAGAGTGGGCCCCAGGTATATTCTGTAGAGTGTGTGGGCATCGGTTTCTGCCCTAGCAAGCTGTTATTCAGGTCATGTGAGCACCGGTGTGCTTGGCTTGTCTTGAAGCTGTGCACAATTGGATGAGAAAGCTGAAACTATAGTAACCAACGGCCGAGTTTGCAGATCCGTTTGTCCTTGAGCAGTACATGCTTTACCTCCTTTCGCTGAGATCCTGCCCGGTTATGGTAGGGGATTATAATCAAGGCAAGTGATGGTGTTCATTCGTCATCAAGTGTTCGCGGTGGGGCTACCATCCCAGCAATCTCGTAGCACCCTGCGGTATGCCATGATGGTGTGTCTGTAAGAACATAAACAAAGGAGGTATTGTTGCAGCACATTCAAAGTATGTTTTTGAGGTTTGTTGCGCTCTTTGTGGTGTCAGGTGGTCCCATTACCTCAGCAAGCGCTATCCAGACCTGCTCCACTGGCTCTACCAGCACAACCAGCATCAACACAAATGCCGCAAGTTGCAACATATGCTCCCCAGGTAAGCATGAGTGTGCGGTGCAGGAGGTAGAGAGAGAGAGAGATCTACGCTAGGAGAGTGTGTATTGTTCTCCAGCATGGGATTGTGGGGAGGGTTCTTCTGCAGGAGGTAAACTGCATGTAGATCAGGAGGCTTATCTGGCAGTCGGCATAGCTGATCTTGAGCATTGACTGAGGATTGAGAGGTAGGACAGCTCTAAACGCACAGGGCTGACCAGTCGGGTGCGGCTGTGGGGATGGGGTATTGCTGTGGATTGTTCCGGGGATTGGGTATAACCTGAAAGGCTTGCCCATGTCATTTTTCTCCCCTTTCTCTCACTGTTTCCCACCCCGGTACTTGATATGCTACAGGATATGGATCAACCAACTTGGCTGGGCCGTGTACCCAGGCTCCAAATGGCTCATTTGCACCTGGAGGAACTGTAGGGCAGCCTGGCACAAACATCGTGACCTGTGTCAGCGCCATTGGAGGGTCCTCTACAAACTCGGCATACGTCACGAATCCAACTGCTGGTGCTTCTGCCTCCAGCGCATGCCAGTGTGCTCCAGGTATGTGACGCCTGCCTGCTGGAAATGCACCTTCTTCTTCTTCTTACACTTGATGAATTTGAAATGGTATGGCAGGATAGCCTACTATGTATGGTACTAGCGAATGGTATTAGCAAGAGGGACAGCTCGAGGGACCCGGGCAATCTTGACTCTGACCATGCAGAGGGTTTGGAAGTGTTCTATGCGCTGGAGGCTTGAAGGACGCACTGCTTAATCTAGAAGCCGCTCTTGTGTACCCCAGTATTTGGCTCTTATGATCAATGCAGCTACTCTTTGCATGGTGATCTTCCTGACCTGTTACAAGGGGCCTTCCTCGCTTCGTGAAGTTGGAACGGATACTGATATGTTGGAGCCATTCTTCAGGCACGCTGCATAGTGCATTTGCTGAGTGCTCAATGACCCATTGCAGCATTAGCTTTGTCATGGAATTGGCTAGCCACCTGCAGCTTGCTCTGCTGCGTGCCTTGTTGCTAATCCTTGTGTCCTGCTGCTATGGAGGACTGGAGACTAAGCGCTGCAGACAAAGGAGGTGCTTTACTATCTAAAGGGATCCCCACTTGACCGCTGCCCACGCTTGCCCTTAAGCTTGCCCACATTTCTTCCCTGCCCACACTTGCCCACATTTCCCCGCTGCCCATCCTTGCCATAGATCCATGTTTCTAACCTGGCTCAGGTCACTATAATCCTAGGTTCAAAGGTGCATTGCTGATATGGGAGTGAGGATACAACTTAGTTGACATGGTCAGCAGTGGTTATGCTTGTCTGCTGGCACAACTAGAGCCCAGTGAAGACCATAGGGTAGTTGGGTTTGGTTCGCAGGTAGCTGACATGACAGGATTCGGCAGATGTGTGCTCTGTTTGAAGCAGCATCTTCATGGGCTGGGACTCTGCATCTTTCTGTGCAAAGCTTTAAGCGTACCTTTTACTAGCACCCAATCTGCTTTGGCTTTGTCCACTTGCAAGGATCAAGTATGGATCGAACAGACACTGACACAACAATCCCACTTCCAACTCGAATTGACTAGCAAACCCTGACTTTTGAGTGTCAATGTCTACTGCAGAAGGCGGAGTCAAGACTAGTGTACCGTACGCTTTCTGCCCAGAGTTCTGCTCCGAGGAGGTAACAGCACGCTCCTACTTTGTTCGCAGGTTATGGAACTAATTCGACTATCAATGGTGGCACTACTTGTGAGCTGGCACCACAGGGCTATTACTCACCTGGTGGCGCCATTGGTTCAACCACTTGGTCCCAGTGCCCAGCTGGTTACACCAATGCTCCTGCTGGAGGGGCCACCAACGGAGGGACCGGCACTGGGGGATGTAACTACTGTTCTCCAGGTAAGTGACTAGCCAGGACCATGAAAGTAGGTTTGGGGTAGTTGCTGTAGCTTTGGGGTAGTTGCTGTAGCTTTGGGGTAGTTGCTGCAGTGTTTACAACGGCAGGTGTACCATTGGAGAGGATGACCTCCTATTCTTGTAGCCCAGTGCCATTATGCCAGCCTGTTCTTCTTGCACTCACGTTGCCTTTCTCACTTGGTCTGCACTCCTGCATGTTTGTCTGTAGAACTTACAGATGACTGTGTAAAACCGCTGTAGGTAACGAGTAGGCCAGTAGTAATGCTCCCAAAAAGTAGGAATGGATATGATGAAGGCCAAGTGAGGGCGAAACCCGTAATTAGTGTAATCCCTGCTCAGTGTAAGACATCATTGATCCTCTCCAGACTGCATGACAGACCCTGCTTTTCTTGTCGCATCACTCTCCCCTACTTTGATTACCTGTACCCAACCTCAGGCTGTCCTAACAATGGTTGCGAGGTGACGTGTCCTGTTACAAACTCACTTTTCGACCACCTAGCGCTCATGCATAAATTGAATATTGGGCAGTCTGTGCTGAGCGGAAGTGCTTGACCTCTTTCCACAGCAGCACTAGCACAGGGTTGCAGTATCTTTGAGATGTAGAGCAAGGAGCCATCAGCATATTGCTAGGTTAGGGGTTAGGTTTAGGGTTAAACAGCCATCAGCAGGTTTGCGCCCTCTGTGTATCATTTTTTCTTAAATGCAATGCACACTCAGGTTGGCCACAGGTAAACACTCTGGTCTCCCTGGGTACCCTTTCACCTCCATGTTCATGCTGTTAGGGATCCTGCTCACTCCCCCCACCCCGCTCCCCTCCCCCCTGCCTGGCCTGTCCTGGTTGCAGGGTATGGTACCGTCAGTGGCGGGACAACATGCGTTCTGGCTACGGCAGGGGAATATGCACCTGGTGGTCCCATCAGCAGTTCAGCCACAGCAGTGAGGACTTGCTTCGCACAACTGGGGGGAACCAGTGCAGCAGCATACACTACCAACCCAACGACTGGTTCTACCTCCGTGAGCAACTGCCAATGCCAACCAGGTACAATTCCGCTGTCAATAGTTGCGGACGGGCACGGTATAACTACTATGCATCTTGCTGGGCTCAGATGGTTGTGTCGCCCTTGACTTGAGATTACTATAAGCAAAGTGGCATGGGTTGCAGATGAGCAGGCCTTCTCTCCAGCACTACTTGCAGGGTTCAGGATTTAGGGGTTTGTTTTTTGGGGCTAAACCGTATGGGCCAGTGTACACACATTGTAGTACACTGTGTGCCTAACATGTGCCGCTCAGTTTCACGGCGCAGTGTTTATCAACAAGAACCATCCAGCCAGTCTGCCAAAGATAGTAAAACCCTCATGATCCCTCATTATTAGAACTTTATACCATTGATAGCACTACATCCGTGGTGAGTGGTAGTGTTTCCTTTTGAATGGGCTGGTCGACCGCTAGAGGTGAGTGGCTATCACCAGGAGCAAGGGTGTAGCAGGGGGGGGGGGTAGCATGGGTTTGGTTTGCTGTCACATCATATGAAGACGCTGGGAGGGAGGAGGAGGAGATGTTAAAACTGAGCCCTTACCTCAAGTTGGGCACATGTAACCAAATGCTTAGCATCGCACAATTTCGAGGCTCTGTCGGGAGATCTCCTTAGTGAGCTGATAGGGCATGCTCCCAACCAGCACTGAAGCTCCTTTCCCCTCTGCAGTCTCCTCTGTTGCAACTGACACTCCTGCTGCTGCTGCTGATGGTGGTGTTGATAGCCCCGCTCCCATTGATACTGCTGCTCCTCCTGCAGCCACAGGAGGCTGGGAATCTGCGAATGGGAACATGTTCTGCCTTGGCTGCTTCCCATTCCTGGCTGTTGCAGTGTGGCCCGTCGCATCTTCCACTGCAGCTGTTGTAGGTGCGGGGGCCATGGTACTTTTCGCTATCGCATAGCATGAAATGTAGCAATACTGTTGTTGCTGCTGCTGCCCCGCATCTTCATGCAGGCTTCAGCGCGCAGGGCTCGCCAGCAAGCTGCAGGACGAACATTTTTGGTACATTCACCAGCGCTACCACTCCTGTCACTGGAGCTGGTAGTGGCGCTACAACGTGTGTCTCAGCGTTTGGGCCCACGGGCACCACCAGCAATGCCGGCTATAACACCACAACAACTGGGGCCACAAGCAGCAGCGCTTGCACCTGCGTACCAGGTATGTGGGACCTCATTCATATGCAGAAGGCAACCTGTATTCTGTCCCACCTCGCTGCGTTTGTGATGGCTTGAGGTGCGGGGCCTATGGCATTTTTGCTGCATATCATGAAGTGTAAATTGTGGTGCGTCGCAGCTGCAGCAGCCTATAGCTATGCTATGAAACTTATAGCCACCCGCATACCTCACTGCATATTGCTATTAGATATATGTTTTGCGTGGCTTGATGTATGGCGTATATCCTTTACGTGGCTTAAGTGCCAACATCAGCGACGTCAGTGAACAAACGTAAGAATTTAGTCAAAGGGCGTACGTGCTATAATTAGGGAAGTAGGGATGGTGTGTTTCTGCATGGAATGTTAAGTCCTTCCACTTTGTCTTGCAGTAGGCTATTTTTCTGATTGCATCTTGGTTCCAACTTGCATCATCATGTGCTCTAGCTGATTTGGTTGCTGGGCAGGGTACTGGTTAAGGCATGTGTCCGGCCCTAAATCCTAAATCCCTAAGCCCTAAACAGACATAGCGTCCGTCTGCTTCTCTCAAAGTTTTGTTCATCCCCTCTAGCTGCCTTTTCTGGAATATATCATGCAAGATTCTCGTCCAATAGTCGGCATGAGCGTGAATGTGCCTGCTACTGACAGTACCATGCTTGGATTGCTTCTGCAGGGTACGGCACCACCGTTGCAAACCCGACCTCTTGTAACCTGGCTCCGAAGGATTCCTTTGCAGTAGGTAGGCAGCATACATAACTCCAATTATCTAAATAGTGGTCACTGTTGACAGACTAATGGTGATAGGCACACAGCCTATCTAGTGCGAGTGAGAATAGGGCTCAATGGGACTTGCTGTATGCTCCTGTGCTAGGTGTTTTTGTACTTGCACCTGCATGGCGGTGTGTTCAGAATATGATTTGACTGATATGATTGCCTCGAGGCGCAGTTAGGCTTGATTAGGGTTCAGTGCGAAGGCTTTGATATACTGGACAGTCTATGAGATGACAGCACATATGAGTACTACCTGCATACTCTGACTGCTGGTGGTGTAAACGAAGTGCCTTGTTGTGTCCTTTCGGGCAATAAGGTGCTTCCATATCTTACTTCAAGGGATGAGAACATGTCATATGAACATGCATGCTCTGATTGCTGCTGATGCCCTCTCAACACCCCTGAAGCAGTTCCCAGTGATCATCAAGCCTTTGCTTATGCATAGGAGAAAACATCGTTAAGAAAGAGAGAGAGAGAACTACGCAGAGAAGGGGGGGAAATTCTTCTTGCATGTGTTAATGGAGTAGGCCTCATCGTTAACAATGGGTATGCTCTGATTGCTGCTGATGCCCTCTCCGAACACCCCTGAAGCAGTTCCCAGTGATCATCAAGCCTTTGCTTATGCATAGGAGAAAACATCGTTAAGAAAGAGAGAGAGAACTACGCAGAGAAGGGGGGGAAACTCTTCTTGCATGTGTTAATGGAGTAGGCCTCATCGTTAACAATGGGTATGCTCTGATTGCTGCTGATGCCCTCTCCGAACACCCCTGAAGCAGTTCCTAGTGAGCATCAAGCCAGGGCCCAAGCCTTTGACTATGATATGTAGCGTGATGTTTAAGCCCTTGGGCCAATCTCAGCCCCCATTAATTACAAGCATGCCTCTTGTGCTTGAAGGTTACAGGCCAAAATGTTATGCTGTTTTTCCTGGCTGCAGGTGGTGCAATCGCCTCAAGCCCAGTGACTACTTGTGCATCGGTTAATTCTCTGTACCCGTACACCTCTGGGACAGGAACAACATCAGGGAACCCAATCAACTCAGGGCAGAATCCCAGCAGTGGCTGTCGTGAGTACCTCATAAGTGAAAATACCAGTTGAACGTGCATGAAGACATTGTTCATGCTGTTGGACTACTGCAAGACGCGTGTACTAAGCCTGAATGCATCTAGTCATTGTGCTGGATTGTCCATTTGCGGGATTTGCAAGGAGGAAAGGATGGTATCTTGTGGTGGGAAGGTTTCTCGTGATGGGACAAGAGGGAAGGCCAACTTGAGTGGCTATGGGTGGAGGAAGAATGGGCGGGGAGTGGGGGAAGGGGGAAAGGAGGGGGCGGGCATATCAGAAGGAGGGGATGGGAGCAGAGGGAGAGAGGAAGGAAGAAGCGGAGCTAAGGTGGTCGAGGAAAGGGAGGGAGATGCTAAGGCGTGATAGGTCCATGTGCAAAGATACCCGAGGGGGTGGAACGGGGGGGGGGGGGATTACATTTCAAGACTGCAGCCTGAAGTCCATTCCAAACAACTCACGAGAATTTGAACCTTCTGAGTGGCTTGCGGAACGCTGAGACCGCCAAGGTCCTGTTTATTCCGCTGGTAAAGGCAGTTATCATTGGTTCTACGGGACTAATGCCCCAGTACGCATTAGCAATCTAGCTTCCATGATCATTCTCAACATACGGCATATGCATGGACATATTGAATGAAGCATCATGCACTGCTGATATGCCACTGCTGAAAGTGTCCTTTCTGTGTTGTGCAGTTGCATGCAACTTGATTGGAGTTCCCGGGCCATACAGTTTCGCGACGAGCTACACAGCCACCACTTGCCCAGTCGCCAAGAAGTATATGCTGAGATACATAGTCAACATAGGTGAGGCGACTGATCAAATACTAGGCCCATCAGTCAGCTCCCTAATGAATGGTAGAGATGCTTATAAGCGACTAGCAAGAGGGTGTTGAGGGCAGAGCAGTGTTTCAAGCCAATCAAAGCATGCAGCATTAAGTTGCAAGGGAGCATATATGTCTTGCCTGTTTACAAGTGTCAGCTTCAACAGGTAGTGGGCCTATCTATATTAGGTAAGGGCCCGCTCCCTTAACATATGCAAGAAGGGATTTCCCCCCTTCTCTGCGTAGTTCTCTCTCTCTCTCTCTGTCAGCTTCAACAACTTTGGGTGACAAAATAGTGGCAAGCAGCATACCCCAAATGTCAATGCACTTTGCGGGCTTGTGCATGCGGGCGGCAGCTAAACAAGTCCTGAACATATACGCCGACCTATGTGATTGAATGTTGCTGCCGTGAACTTTATTGTTATTACATAGGCCCTGCACCTCAAGCAAAAAGTGCCACAGGCCCCGCACCTCAAGCTGGCACAAAGAACAGCGAGGTGGAACATATATGAGGATTCCCTGATTGCTTCTCGCATCTGATGTTTGCAGGGAACAACTGGGACGGCATTGACCCCGAGTGTGAAAATCTTGGAGGCACTGCCTATGTGGCGACCAGCCCAGCTCACATTGGTGGTAATGGGGGTAATGATAGGCCCGTGCAAACGACCGCCGCTGGTTGGAGTTCCGCCAAAGTTTGCTGGGATAATGGCGCACTCACTGGCCTGCAGATGCTGCCTGGCGGTACTGATCAAGTTGGGTCAAGCGGCTGTACTGGCACCGGGTCACCAGGCACAGTCAGCTGCCCCACTGCCGGCCAGTTCATTGTGGGTGTATGCATGATTGACGGGCCCCCTCCAGGTCAGGGTCTTCAGTTGACGCGCCAGTTTGGCATCATCTGCGGGTGAGGGCTTCTGCCTCCAGAGGGAGCTGCTGGCCAATATGATCCAGGAATGAATTCACGTTCAAGGCCAAGAATGATGGTGGGCCATTACTACAACTAACGATTGGTGATGCGTGAATGAGAGAGAGAGAGATCTACGCAAGGAGACCGTGTATTGTTCTCCAGCGTGGGATTGTGGGAAGGGTTCCTTGGTGTAAAGATTACACGGATCCCTTACCATTTTGTAGGATGTGATCCTATGGTGATGCGTGAATGAAGGAATGCGCCGCCTTGATGACCTAAGGGTTGCCATGAACTAGGGGCATCAGATGCATACCTCAAAAAGAGTTGGCCCCAGTGTGACAGGAATTAATTGATGGTATATTTGGATCAGTTGTGGTCAAATGACAAAGGCACGTCCCGCAATGGTGAACTCGTGTTGTTGAGGGGCTTGAATCTTTCAGCACTGGCGCTTAGCCAGCTGTGTTAATAGATGTTCTACGTGCTCGGAACGGATGTTGCTATCTTGATACTGCTATCTGCTATGCGGCCTGTGGATATTTTGTCTGCTTATGTTTGGGGACCATGTGCATCTTACTGCTTCCCTGTTGTATCCAGTCGTGCTGACTGGAAACAGATGTTGCTGGGTACACGTAGTACACTACATCCTCCCTTTGCGGGCAAGCTTGCCACTGCTCATCAGGTAATGTGCTGCTTGGTCTTGAGTGACCTTTTGGCATAGCTGGTTTTGCATTTTGATTGATTGATTGATTGATTGATTGATTGATTGATGGACTGATTGCCACTGCTCAGTGCCTTGGCAGCAGGTGGAGTGGCAGGTCAACTTAGCTGCACATGTGGAACCTCAGTGCTGTTATTGGAGGAACACTCCTATGTGCTGTCACCAGACCAAGTTGCATATGCATTGTTGGTGATGTCACTTAGATCGTTCACCAGACCAAGTTGCATATGCCTTGCTGATGATAGCACTATGATCGTTCACCAGAGTAAGTTGCATAAGCATTGTTGGCGCCCAATAGCACTTAACTGCTTATGCAACTGGACAACCCCTACGAGGTACTGTTTACTCCCGGGGTGCATAAAGTGAGCGTCTGGAGCAAGGGCTCTGTATTGATCTGGCAGGAGCCAGGCAACAGAGGGATGGGGATGGGGGACTAGGGGGCCCGCCACAGCCTAACCATAGCCCTCCTGTACAGTGAGGCTGAAGCAGTAGCATTGAGGTGGTGCTTCTAAATGCCCTCAATTTCGTGATAGTGCCATCTGACCTAAGGGATTAGATTGTTGCGAAGTTGTACTAATAGTGATGATGACAACAGATGCTTGGGGTTGGTTCCACTCGGACCTAGGGGCTCGTGCCCAGCCTGCTTTGCTTGAGGTTGTGCTGCTTTTAAACACCCTTCTCGTGAGGGTGCAACCTGACCTGCGGTATGAGATTTTTGCAAGGTTGTACTGATGATGGTTGAATTGCAACAGATGCTTGCGGTTGGTTCCACTTGGACCTAGGGACTCGTGCCCAGCCTGCTTTGCTTGAGACTCGTGTCTATACATGGAGATGTGTTAATGAGGGACTCGTGTCCAGGGGGATATCATGAGGGACTCGTGTTCGTGCGGGTATGACCAGAGACTCGTGTCTATGAGGATGTGTTAATGAGGGACTCGTGTCCAATGGACTAGAATGTTTGACTGGGCAAAGTAGAGTGCATGGGTTCATATGTCACGTTGCGACCATACATTATAACTATGGGGGTTTCTGACTGGTGGGGGGCTTCGGACGGAGACAGAAACAGGCGTGCCTGGCAAGTTCCATGTATGAGCTTGGGGTACTTATGGCTTCTGTGTTCATGCCTTCCTGGGGGGAGGGGGGGGGGGCTGGCCTGATCATATGGGGGTTCTGGTGTTTGATAAGAGGTTCAGTAGAACACCGAATGAGTCGAGTTGGATGCATACATCACATTGCGCTCTTGATTACCGAGGATACTCATGCATTCTCAAATTTGCACTGGGACCTTGTGTCATGAGTGGCATTCTACAGTCGGTTGTGAGCTTACTACAGTGGGTGTGGCCGCAAACCGCATACTTCTTTTGCGTATTGCACTCATGTCCTGGAGGACCCAGCCTTGAAATATATTTGTCCTCAATGACCCAGCCTTGATCTAAAGTTGTCATGAACTTGGGTGGCCCCTGGAGACAGAACTTGGAGATGTGCGGGCAACCTACATCATTGTGGCTTTGCACTATTCGCAGGCAAACAGATGCGCTAGATTGGCAGAAAGTGTTGACTCTGCATGCCAAGCATGACTGAGTGCATGATTCATCTAATGTGGGCTGTGGAGGATTCATGGTGGGGAGTTTTATGCCCTTGATGTGGCGGATTTCCTGCGTACTGGGTGGATGCCAAATGCTGCTGAAGGGAGGTAATCCTAGCAGGGAAAGTTGCAATTGTGTCATAGTGTCCAGCATGTATGGGGTTGTGGATGAAGGGTTAATGGGTCAGAGAACCCCGCTAAACCCTGTCTTAAATGCGGTTCATTGCGTTCTGTCTGGTATCTGATGAACCTGCCTACCTAAGTGCGGCAGCATTAGATTAGAGTAGTGCATCAGCTAAGTGATGTTCATGGTTGCTAGCTGGTTACGCATGCTGGATTTAATGGACACTGTATGTACCAATCCTCATGTTGGAGGAGCGTGTACTGCAATCAAAAAAATATACTTGGGATGTATGGCCTGCCTGCAGTGGCAGGCAATTGGTCTGTGCACTTTATGTTTTGTCCAGACAAGGGTTCTTCTGTCACCTTGCGTAGGTCCAGACAAGGGTTCATTCTCCTGTCACTTTGCGTAGGTCCAGACAAGGTATCAGAAGGTTGATGCATGCAGGACACTAGTTGCATGCAGGGGGCGCAAACACATTTTCTCTGTTATCAACTAGTGGCTAAGGCACTCTCCACATACAGACATAAGAGAACATTGCTTTTGAATCAGCTGAGCAGAGAAACGAAAGGCAAGCAATCGATAACAAAGATGTGGACAATTCTTGGCTACCTTGCCCTTTCTAATCATGCATTAGAGTCTGGACTGTGGGCAGGGGGGTGTTGTTTCAGCTTACATACATGTAAAGCTGGCAGGTATAACCACAAACCTGGGTGGATTGTGATGTGTGCTGTGTGTCACAAGTTGCTGTTAAACTCTCTTTGTGGCTGGGCTCATGCTTAATGCAACACCCCTCGCTGGTTGTCATAGGGCACTTTTTTGACTCAGGCCGTTGCATCTGGCTTTAACTCTATGTCGCAGTGTTGTATGTGGCCTAAGTGGTTCACATGGGCAAGGGGTACCCATATGGCTGGCGGGCATGGGATTGTGCGACTCCACTCATCAGGGATCGCCGTGTGCTGCTTGGTCTTGAGTGGCGACCTTTTGGAATAGCTGTTTTGCGTTTTGATTGATTGACTTTTGGGCAACAATGCATGACACCGGCAATGGCCGGTCCTTAAACTGTCTTGTTGCAAAGCCTTGCATGGCTGTCTTGGTCTGGCAACTGACATAGAGGCAGGAGGGCCTCTCAAGTTGTTTACAGCAGTCAGGTCTGGCACTAGACTTTGATTTGCTCCCAATAGTGCAGGAAGTGGGGACCATTCCATGCTTCCGCATAGCCAAACATTGTTTTGTGTCTACTATACTAGCAGTCTTACTTATGTTTGGCTATGCGATTGATCACATGCATGGATAGTGGATGTGGGCGTTGCCAGCCTGCTTTGAAGACGGCTAGCACCCGTACCAATGATGGGTGCAAGTAGTTGTGTAACGTGTAACGGAGGTGTTGACTCTGCATGCCAAGCATGACTGAGTACATGATTCATCATTTGTGGGCTGTGGGGGATTCACGGGAAGTAACATGCCCTTGATGTGGATTATTTCCTGCATCCTCGGTGGATGCCAAATGCTGCTGAAGGGAGGTAACCCTAGCAGGGAAAGTTGCGATTGTGTCATAGTGTCCAGCATGGGGTTGCGGATGAAGGGTTTATGGGTGAGGACACCCCGCTAAACCCTGTCTTACATGCGGTTCGTTGCGTTCTGTCTGGTATCTGACGAACCTGCCCACCTAAGTGCGGGAGCATTAGATTAGAGTAGTGCATCAGCTAAGTGATGTTCATGGTTGCTAGCTGGTTACGCACTGTATGTACCAATCCTCATGTTGGAGGAGCGTGTACTGCAATCAAAAAAATATACTTGGGATGTATGGCCTGCATGCAGTGGCAGGCAATTGGTCTGTGCACTTTATGTTTTGTCCAGACAAGGGTTCTTCTGTCACTTTGCGTAGTTTCAGACAAGATATCAGAAGGTTGATGCATGCAGGACACTAGTTGCATGCAGGGGGCGCAAACACATTTTCTCTGTTATCAACTCGTGGCTAAGGCACTCTCCACATACAGACATAAGAGAACATTGCTTTTGAATCAGCTGAGCAGAGAAACGAAAGGCAAGCAATCGATAGCAAAGATGTGGACAATTCTTGGCTACCTTGCCCTTTCTAATCATGCATTAGAGTCTGGACTGTGGGCAGGGGGGTGTTGTTTCAGCTTACATACATGTAAAGCTGGCAGGTATAACCACAAACCTGGGTGGATTGTGATGTGTGCTGTGTGTCACAAGTTGCTGTTAAACTCTCTTTGTGGCTGGGCTCATGCTTAATGCAACACCCCTCGCTGGTTGTCATAGGGCACTTTTTTGACTCAGGCCGTTGCATCTGGCTTTAACTCTATGTCGCAGTGTTGTATGTGGCCTAAGTGGTTCACATGGGCAAGGGGTACCCATATGGCTGGCGGGCATGGGATTGTGCGACTCCACTCATCAGGGATCGCCGTGTGCTGCTTGGTCTTGAGTGGCGAACTTTTGGCATAGCTGTTTTGCGTTTTGATTGATTGACTTTTGGGCAACAATGCATGACACCGGCAATGGCCGGTCCTTAAACTGTCTTGTTGCAAAGCCTTGCATGGCTGTCTTGGTCTGGCAACTGACATAGAGGCAGGAGGGCCTCTCAAGTTGTTTACAGCAGTCAGGTCTGGCACTAGCCTTTGTTTTGCTCCCAATAGTGCAGGAAGTGGGGACCATTCCATGCTTCCGCATAGCCAAACATTGTTTTGTGTCTACTATACTAGCAGTCTTACTTATGTTTGGCTATGCGATTGATCACATGCATGGATAGTCGATGTGGGCGTTGCCAGCCTGCTTTGAAGGCGGCTAGCACCCGTACCAATGATGGGTGCAAGTAGTTGTGTAACGTGTGTTTGATCGTTTCAACCTAGCAGCCCTTTTGCGGTTGCCGCACCTTTTGGTTTGTTTGTTATGTATCTGGCATTCCTCACCCCATATGTACTGTCCACAGTACGGTCTGCTTGACATGCAATCATTTGTACCTGTCTTCCCAAAAAAAGACACGGTGCAGTTTGGAGATTCTAAGGGATGGCCATGCCTTGTTTATTGCTTGCTTGCTTGCTGGAGAAAGTCAACGCAGCGGTTGTGAGGCCAGGATGAGGTCAATGTGTTGGTGTTCGAGGGCCGATGTTACTAAGTGTGTGATCAAGAATAAATGGCAGCAACCGAGCCATGGGGCAACCCATCCATGTTAGATATATGAGGGAGCGCAGAGCTTTGTGCGTGGTTGCCATCTCGAGATGGCACAGAGCTCTGGCACAAACATCAGCAAAGTGCTTCGTTCGAAATGTATGCAATGGTTGACTACTGTCAGTGGTGCTAGTGAGCGGTAGCTACGGCTATAGCCTCTATGGGGGGTTGCTGCAGTACTGTATGTATGTATCTAGATTTTGATCAGATGGGTGCAACCATATTGGCTGCCACATTTCAGTCAGGATTTGTGGTCTTCGAAGAATTCACAGCTAGCCCAACGCTGCCATGTAAGGAGACTGCCAGCAATCGGCATCAAAATGCTAACTCTCTTTTCGGCCAGCCCAACCGGTAAATAGCCTCGTCCTATACCAAGCCATATCCGTATCTACTGTTAATTTAGCAATGCATACAAACACGCGGCTTGCACCCTTCAGGCATACATTCGCTCAGAAATGCAACCGACTTGCCCAAAGCATTTTCAAGCCCCATCAGAATGGACAGAGCACAACCGATAAAGCAGAGATGATCCCAACAACAATCAATCAAATCAAATCAATTGTCCCCAATGTGGAGTGTATATAGGTACATGAGTGCTCCATCCTATGTACGTTTGCAATCGTCCAGCCAGAACAGCTGATTAGTGAGGGTAAACATGGTCGCAGGCACTCGCTGGGGCATGCGGCGGCACGGCATCAGCAGCACCCCACCGGCCTGGCCAAATGAAAGAGCTTCCCTGCTGAATCCCAAGATGGGGCCGCTGCAACAGCAGCACAATAATAGGCTATTGATTTTTTCCCAAGCCCCGAGGTTGCCCTTAACCTCTACCAATTGCAGAGAAGCCTCTTACTTGTTGCCAAGCAGTGTCATTTCCATCCATAGTCAGCATGCATTGCTTGCAGCAATCTAACTACAGGTTGCTTTGTACATACGGTACGAAGTAACCTTGAAGGAGAATTTGGGAGCCCCATCCAGATCCCCTGAAAAAGCAGACCACAATGAGCGTAAACAGTCCTTTGCCACAAACACAGAGTTGGCCAGAGCCCGCCCTACCGTACAAAGTACTAGCCATAAAGTCCATGCAGATGTACCCCTCCTCGTGCCCTCTTCTCCCCACACACGAGTACATCTGTGCTTGCACCTAGTTGAAATTCCCCATAAAGTGCGAAGAAATGAGAGACCATTGAACCAACATTGGCAGGAATCAAGCTTTTGCCCATAAGCATAGTGCAGGCTATCTATCAAGGTTCTTTTTCATTTGCCAGTAAACATGCCACTGACACCACCACATGCTTCAATTCGCATCCATCAGGCCGCGGCCAAATTAGCCAAGTAGCTCATACCTGCACCAGTCATGATCCGCAATAATAATCCATACGGGTTGGTTTCCTGGCTAATGCTGCTTCTTTCCATGCAACAAATGCTGCAACAATGACTGACTTCAATGTGTGCAGATTATTAGTATACGCCAACCAACACCATCACCACACCCTCTGGGCCGCCGCAATGGACCCCAACCATCACTTTCAATGCCTAACGTTGTCTTTTCCTTGCAAGAGATGCTGCAACACTGACTAGTGCAGATTCAGCACTGTGTGTGCAGATTGAGTTTTGCCAAACACCACCACACCCTGCAGGGGGCAGCCACAACGGACCCCAACCATCACTTCCAATACTATTATCTCTACACCATGCATTCTATCGCCACAGCAATGGGTCCAGTGTAACTCCTTCACAATTAGCGGCACTATGGGTGATCCAGAAATTAGTTTTTGTCCCAGAAGCAGGGTCACATATGTCATGCTCCAGCCACCGTTTAGAACGGAGCTGCCCTCAAATATACAAGCGCACACCCAGCAGGAGCCCACGGTGCTGCCTGCATTGCCTATAAAAGCACACGTGAGACCATCTACCAGGCAGCAATAGCCACCACAGTGCTGCCTGCATTGCCTATAAAAGCACATGCAAGACCATCTACTAGGCAGCTATAGCCATGACAGTACCCCTGCATTGCTTACAAGAGCACATGCAAGACCATCTACTAGGCAGCTATAGCCATGACAGTACCCCTGCATGCCTATATGAGCACATGCATGACCATTTATCAGGCAGGAATAGCCATAACAATACCCCTCCATTGCCTATAAGAGCTCATGCGAGACCATCCATCAGGCAGCATTAGCAATAGCCATAGCAATACCCCTGCATTGCCTATAAGAGCACATGCGAAACCATCTAACAGGCAGAAGTAGCCACCACAGTGCTGCCTGCATTGCCTATAAGAGCTCACTATGAAACCATCTATCAGGCAGCGATAGCCATAACAATACCCCTGCATTGCCTATAAGAGCACATGCGAAACCATCTAACAGGCAGAAGTAGCCATAAAAGTCCCCCTGCGTTGCCTACATGAGCACATATGAAACCACCTACCAGTGAGCAATACCCATCATAGCAGTCTTGGTGCAGGCTGAGTTGTATATATTTTAGCTTCAAGTTACCAATTGCACATAAGCGATGCAAAAGACCAACTGGCTTGGCCTTTGCTTCAGCATCCTGCGCTCGGTAACAATAGCCTCCATTACTGTTGCATTTTCACAGCACTAGCAACATATTATGTTTCATGATCATCCAAAGCAAAAATTGCCATAGGCGCCGTACCTGAAGCCATCTCAAAAAACAACGAGGTGGAACATAATACGGGTTGTCTTTGGCATGCAAGCATGCCACCATATGCCTAGAAGTAACCCCAGTCTACATGACCTCTAGCGGTGCTCGTAGTTAGGAGCTAAGAGTGTCACCATCTCATCAAACAGGGCCAATCAATCAGGGCAAAGTGCCTGCACAGTAATCAGGGCAACGTGCCTGCACAGTAACGCTACGACTCCACATCAGTGTGTGGGCTTAGCAGTGAGCAAGCTAGTGTACATGCACTTCAGGGCAATGGAATTCTCACACCAAAACAGCTCATAACTCACTTCCACACATGCATTTTCTAGTAGTATCTATGAGTGATGCAATCCCAAAAGTATGCCATGCTACGCTGCTGAGAGTATGTAAAGCCAGCTTACCCCTTCCCTTGTCAAACCCCTCTTTCCACCTCCGTAGGGCATATGAGGCAGATAGACTAAAAGCAAGTGGCTGCGCCTGAGACATGGGAGATATCCAAGGCAAGTGCCTAGAAGTCCCTCTGTTAATAGTTGCGCTGCTCAAGCTGCCAACAAACGAGCCACATGTGGCAGCATACTAGGAAAATGCTTTTTCCACTTGGTACAATAGCTAACTTAGCAAGTCCCCATCACAAGACAATTGTTGCTGTTCCCTGTAACACATAAACACATCCTCACAATGAGCTAATCAGACAGCACTGCTTAAAGCAGGCATACATTGTACCCCAATTCCCTCTTTCTGTAGTAAGGTCAACCGCATGTGCCTGCTCTTGCAATGGCCCCATTCAATGCAAGAACTAGCTGCTCAACCCAGATATCATCTGGATCAACAGATGGAAGTCGACGTCATGCTGCATTCCAGGTGGCACCTTATGACAATAACCAAACTAGCAGCTATAGCTTGAGGCAAAGGGGAGACCCCTACTCCTGCTCGCTGTTCATAGTGTCAGTTTCCAGTTTGCGAGTCATGCAAGCTGAAATGCTTCAAATGCAGCAAGGGGCTCATTTGCCCTTGTGTCCACTTGATGTCAAGATCTACACCACGAGTAGTGGAGAAAATGCTCAAGCCCGCAGACCCATTGGGCATAATGCAGGAGCCCCCAGCCCATTCCATAATGCGCCAATCAGTCTTCCCTAAGCCAGTACATGTAACAAAGCAAAAAGAACACTGCAGAATATATGATCTTGTCCATAGTACCTCTGTTTCTGCTCTCGGATCCTCTGCCATGTCATAGCCCATCCACTTCCCACCCAGACAACCTTATCAATGGAGTCTGCTTACCCACTTCCCATCTTATCACCACGAGCTGCCAGTACCAACGCTGCCCAAGCTCCCTTTCCAACAATGCTCACAAAACCACAAGTTAACGGCAGTGAGCTGCTATACCATAGCCAAAGTCCCCATCACAGCGTACAAGTGATCACAGTCTACTTTCCCTAGAACTCATCAGCATTGCAGATGCGCCTTTCAGTAGACAGTTAGCTAATTCCCTTCTAAATGGCATGTCATGGGCAAATCCACCACACACACAATAACTTATGGTTGCTGGCTGAGATTAGCCCTCTATCACACTGGCAGCACAGCTACTCACTATTCAGAAAGTGACAGCAGGGGGACTTAACAAGTTGCGAAGCAAACACCAACCTACTGACATGCCAATGTCGTTCAAAATACTTCATAAAAACATATTTTTGATGTCCACTTGGAATACCGCACTGTCGAGTTATCACAACATATCGAACGCACTTTAATTCCTCCCAATGACATCTGCAGACATGCACATCTCTAGCCCCCTGTCACTGATTACCACGCAGCCTCAACTAACACATGCCAGGTAAGTTTCGGCTTGGGCAGATCATGCATAGTAGCTTCCCTGCAAACACATCAAGAACATTAAAAACAGCCAAAAAGCAAAACAGAGAGACCTAGTCTGTGCCCCGCGCAATTAATGACTCTCTGCAGGCCAACCAGATGGCACCCCAAAGTGCATAGCACTCCGTTAATGGTGAGCCCATTTGTATCGTCCACAAGCTGGCAAAGACCCACATCGACCAGGGCAGATGCTTCATGCTGGAAGTAACTTACATGGGCTTGCCACATTGGGTGCGCAAGACACTTTGCCTGTTCACTACAAGGAGCCCTCCCAAGCTCTCACACCAAGAAAGAGCCGCAATGCAAGCTGGTATAAACTGCAGAAAGACCGTCTGCTGCTGCTAGTGAATGTGTCTTTACTGTCACCAGCTGTAGTGTCCACACATATGAACAAGGAGCCGCACAAGGCACTACTGCTTCTTAGGGGAGGAGCCCGTGGGCAGATGATCCCCGCCCCCTTTTGGTGAGCCCTGCTGCTCCCGCTGCTGCTGCTCCTTCTCCATCTCCGGCTCCTGCTGCTGCTTCCCATGCTGATGGTGTTGGTGCTGATGTTGGTGATCATATCCATCCTCCTGTTCTGCTATTGGTGGCATCACTGATGGCCTCACTCGTTGCACCATAGGCATGGCACCCCTCGACGAACCTCCCACGGAAGACCCCCCCAAGTCATCCACATTCCACTCACACCCGGACAACGAATTCACAACAATCATATCAGGATCACCCAACCCACAGCTGTTGTCTATGTAGAACGACGGCTGAGTAGGCCCATCGTAATCGTCCTGCTGCTGCGTGGACATAGCGCCTGTGTTAGTGGGGCTGCCCTGGTTTCCCATGCCTGCTGATCCTGCTATTGCAGCAGTTGTTGATGGCCCCCTAGGTCGTACCACACGTGGGGTGATGTGCAGGGTTGGTGTCTGGCGGTTGTCCTCAGCCCTCAAGGCCATCAGCTCCGTGAGCACCTCCATAAAAGCCGGCCTGCAGGTTAAGATAAACATGCACCTTGTCAGACACATGTGGGTATACATGTATGCATGAAGCATTTCACGTATCTATGAGAAGAGAATGTAGAGAGCTCCAACTATTTCTGAGTTCTTCCATGGTAACAATCAAGCAGTGCCTTTCTTGCATGCCTCTTCATGGCGATCACTTCAGACAGATTTCAAACGGTGAGCCATGAAAAGAGTTCGGACTTCCTGTGATCATATGTTCTACTCTCCCATTAGCCCTCTACTTGCTCTTGCGTGGAACTATGGACTGTGGCAATTGGCGAAAGAAGACCCACTGCCATGGGGGGAGGGACAAGAACAAGGACACCCACTCAGCCATCTTTAACAAGCAGGCCTGCAAACACACGTAGCTAGCTTCAAAGGATCCACGATACTTGCTGTCCAGCCATTGACCCTATGGGCATGCGTTAGCAGGCATTCCCCTGTCTTCCAAACCTTCAAGCTGCACCAGCAGACACCAAGCTGGGGTGCAGATGCCTTCATACCTGCCATAGCTTTCTGTAGCACTGCCAGACATGGCCGTGAATGCAGTGCAATGCTTTGTCACCATGCCTTGACATACATATGAGCCGAACCTACTTACATCTCTTACCCACATTCCTGCTTTCCTGTTTGTCAATTAAGAAAAACATGCACATGCACCTATCATGACTTCTTTGATGTCACACCTCCTGCTCTCCCACCCATCCCTTCTCACCTATTCTCATGCTTGGGGTCCCAGCAGCGCTCTGCAAGCTCCCTGTAACGCCGTGGTGCTCCATCCGGGAAGCGAGGCCGCAGCTTGTCCTTAGTGATTTGGTGCCCCAGCCACGCCCGAGGGACACCATCAAAGGCGCGTGCCCCTGTGTACAGCTCCCACATGGTGATGCCAAAGGCGTACACATCAGAGGCCTTGGACACGCGGCCCTGCATCATCACCTCTGCAGCAAGCAATGCAAAGAGACACAGCATTTTACAGACTGGTGCCCTATGGGCAAGGCACAGTGCAGTACCAAGACCCCGGGCCAACTTCCTGGTTTGTTCCCAAAGTAGGGCACGGTTAACAGAGACTAAAGCAGGGTGGAGAGGTGTGTACCAACGCTTGCAACTGGAAGGCCTTATCTTGCCCATAGGTCCAGGTGGTCGCACCCAGAGGATGATGCAACATGCTGCCTCCCCACAGACCAGGAGGAGATAACATGCATTCGTGCAGCCTTAGTCCAAATGCACGTACTCCCCTTGATGTGAGTCCCTTGCCAAAAGTTTAGCACATGATACACAATACGAAGTCATAAGTACCTTTACTTGCAGTTACAGGACACCTGGCCGCCACCAGTTATGAACTACTTACATGGGGAACTACATAAGCAGTTTATGACCAACTTACCAGGTGCCATGTGTGTCATGGTCCCTTGATACACCTGTGATATGTGGGTCTCCATGTGGTCAATCTTCAGGCTGAGGCCAAAGTCGCCCACCTTCCCCATCACGCCACGGCCATCTGACTTGCCCGTAGACAGCATCACATTGCGTGCCTTACTGTGGACAGCAAGCAAATATGAACCGGTACAACAAGAGTTGACTTATTGCCATGTCTGTTTTAAGCTGCAGGAAGTAAACACAAGGAACACAAGCTACCATGTCTACCCATCTGTTCAAGTATGGTTCTACAAAAACTGTCGCAGCGCGTATTTCAGTAATGCACGTATTCCAATAAAAGTTGACGTGGTCTTAGTGCTTCTGCTAAAGTTCGTGACCAGGGGACAGTGTCCACTATTAAACCAGGGGTTAATTCAGGAAAACAGGAAAGTCCAGCAGATAACCAAATGTCTCCCGCCAACACAACAGAATCTGTCACTTGCAGCAGCGCATGACCATGCTCTCTCCACCCAACCTCAGCCTAATCCTACACAACTGAGAAGCTGTCATTCTGCTTGGTTGCATAGCACTCCCGCCAGGACTCTGAACCAAAGCCTCCCCCCACAACTCACAGGTCCGAGTGCAGCACATTGAGTGAGTGGAGGTGCAGCATGGCCTTTGCCACATCAGCAGCAGTGTCCAACACTGCCAAGTAATTCACACCACCTGGAGCTCCTGCAAGCCAGATGTTTGAGAAGCTCAAATCCGGATTTACGCAGCCACAAGGGCATCACATGCAAAGACACTGCACAACACAGCCGCCACGCTGCTTTACAGCACTATGGGTTTTATGCTACCATGGGCAGAGCCATTTCTGGTTTCCAGTAAGGGTATGACGCACTAAAGCCTTGGAGGTACGCTTTACAGGCAAGATAGCGAGCTCTGCAGCATGAGCAAAACAGCAAAGTCCATGCAGCGCCTTGACACACCGACAGACATGAGTGGCTCAACCCCCTGCACAGTCTGTAAGAAGTAGCACGAGGTGCATACCATTTTTTCCACGGCTCAGAACCTGAGGAGGATGGACTGCGAAGCAGGTTTGGGCTATGAGGTGCGAAAGGCAGCATGGGTGTGCAACATAGCTCTGCCCGCATCCGCTATCACATTCCATAGCCGCTGCACTGTGTTTAACAACTGGAATCATTCCACAAGTGCTTAGCCATCTTCCCATATGCCATCTTCCCATAAGGACTATGCTAGCTCAGCCACGCTGGCTGATACAAAACTTGAAGGGATGAGACCATCCTGGGCCCTACGACCCACCTGGCAATCTGAAGGCCCCATCGTCCAAAGCATCCCTGAGGCAGCCCATGTCACAGTACTCCAGCACCAAGCGTACCTGTAAACATAATCAGGACACATCCAGGTGGTAACAAGCATCTATCAGCAAATATGTGAGGTGCGGCTTCATGGCAACTTGGCTTGAAAGTAATCAAATGAGCACCTGCACTGCCTTGTTACATAACCAGGCCTTCCCAAATGTGGGTACACAGAAGATAACCCGCTCCAAAACGGAACCTCTTCAGCCATAAGACGCCATCTTTCAGACACAAAACAAGAGTTGAGACGTAAAATTCACCTAACTGAATCCTTACAGGTTGAATGTGGCCATGCTGTACCACCTGCACCTCTGCTTGCTCCAGCATAACAATACTCATGATTCTGAGAATCCTCCTGAAGCAGCACAGCTAAAACCCAGGGTTAGAAGGTTAGCTCCGCCAGCTATGTGGGCAGTTTCCCCAAACCCCCACAACCCCCTGTTATCTACTTGCTGCCTTCTGATATACTGGTGCCTGTTGAAAAAAGATGCTAGCAATGGCCTCACACCAAACAGAGCATCTGCAACATGTGTCTACCCTTCTGACCCCCTAGTACAGGTGCAGCCTTCAGGCCCTGTGCAACTGACTCACCTCATAGCTGTGCACGCTGCCTGTGGACATAGAGTCAGTTGTCTTGTAAGCTGAAACAGCTGTCGACATGCCTTTGGCAGCAGCGGTATCACTGCACAACAGCAATGGTACACGTATATCAGCCACAGCCGCGCTTTCACAGATCTTCTGTCTGGTTCCTCGTGTTTGTTGCATGCATCGCAATCACATCCATGTCTGTCAGGAGGTCTAACGCGTTCATCGCGACAGGTGCAGATGCTAGCTGACATGCAAGGCACATATACCAACAGCATGACTGTCCAACGATTGAGCACCCCAGAATGAAAGGACTGCAGCAACTCCGCAGGCCCTGGCACTTAAATGCCAAAAGGCCCACACCTGCATCCCATCGAGCATTACATGGCAAATCACACTCTTTCTGTCTGCAAATTCAGGCTTTCAGGACGGGTAGCCAACGTCTAAGGGCATTTCCTTGAATCTGCATGACTAGTTTGAGTTATCTCTGCTGGCCTCCAACCTCTGGTTTGCCATTCAACCAATGCTAAGGAGCGCCATTCATAGTATGTCAACATAAAAGTTTGAGGCCCACTCACGTGCGTGCACCACTTCCCGAGAACTCATCACTTGGATTAGAGTTTGTGCTGAGTGGGCCAGACGATTCTCGCATGGGCTTGATGGCATATGTGTACGTCTACAAGCACACAGGACACACAAACACTCTCTTTTGCCCTACTGGAACAAGAGAACTAGTACTCATTTATGTCAAAATATATACAAGAAGGCATTTTCTGCATGCTACACATTTTTAAGGCTATGCTGGAAATGAGTTGGCGCAGGTACGTAGCAAGGAGGTCTGACAGATCACATTACTATTCAGGACCACCAACAAGCACCTAACTAGGCTTTGCTGCAACTGCACATAGCACACTTCAAATGCGTTCAAGCTCTATGGGCATCATCACGTGTTAGACCCCACACAAGAACTGTTGGCATTGTCTGCTCTTCCATCCTTGGTTGCATTGAAACATCACGGCAAACTTCCCAACTACTTGGTGCAATTTGTGTTATCTTACAATGACTCACCTGGACAATGTTAGGGTGGCTCAAGGAAGATGAGATGGCAGCCTCCATGACAGCCCTGCAAGCAAGCACAACCATCCCAAACATGCTTGTATTAGGTTGTCCGATATTGCATTGAACCACCCAGGAATGCAGCTTAGTGGCATACCCCTTCTGATCCTCAACATAAGCTCTTTCAAAATCGGGGACACAAAAGCAAATATTCGTGTATCTGCTACATCGTCCTGCAAGTATTTGGACGGTCACTATATTCAGTGGGTTTCACCTGCTTTTGCACAGGCAGGAGGCAGAGACCACACCAGGTGATGCTTATCTTCTAGTGCAATGAGGCCAGAACAGACTGCCACACAGTCATGCCTACTCCCAACTGCATATATTATTTTTAGCTTGCCCGCACCACCAGGCAGCTGTTCAGATTAGTGTAAACAAACCTTGGCTGACGAGGTGAATTCCCATTGCCCCAGCTCTGCTTTGTGTGCTCTGCACCCTTTGTCTAATCAATGCTTTTCCGCAAATCATACGCAAGCTGAAGACAGTCCTATTCTAACCTACTGCACAAAATCATTGCTATGTTTTCAGTATCAACCATCGCTCACATCTTCTCCCTCTTCTCTGCTCCGCTCATATTGGCTGGCAGCAGCATGGTCTTCACCTGTCACAGAAAGAAGCTCTCTTCAGCTAAGTGTCGTGCAAGGAAGCATGCTCAAGGAGCTTTGCAAACAGCACACCATGGGGTCTAACTTCAGGAAAGTAGCGACTTAGTCACCAGCGGCAGTTGCACTGCATTATTTATTGCATACAACAGCATAACATTGCTCCCTCCATGGGATCACAAACCATAAACCCCGTAATAGACAGCCCACCCTTCTGGGATTCAAGAAACACCAATGCCAGCAAATCCAGTGATCTCAGGCCCTTCTTTTCCCTGTATTGTTGCTCCATGGCATGTCTTCAGACAAAAACTATGTTCTACGGAATCCAGGAGGCAGACAAATACTGTGTACTAAGCTAGTGATCACGCCTTCTTGCTTACCGCTACAACAGTGCCCCGCCACAGGCCACAATACACCTGCACAAAAAGATGCCCACAGCTTTAGAGTCTGACTGAATGTGGACATCAGCATGATAGACTGGCTGTTTCCCACCCGATGCCAATTCTTCATGTCCTTGGCAACTGCTAGGAATGGACGTCCGCATGGGATGAAGCGGCCCCTTGTGGCATCACGCCCATTCCCGATAAACTGAATGTCACAGCAATTGGTGCCTAAAGCACATAAGCGCAAGTGCATATGCATCCACATCACATACACCTATCTCCCAGGGACCTGCTACCAGCATCTGAACCTCTTCAGCAAGACTGGAGCAAGTCCAGAACATCTCGAACAAAAGGAAAGGGCATGCCAAACAACCATGTAAGCTTCTGCTGCAAGCACTGGTGACCATGGGCAGCTCCTCCCTCCACCCGAGTGCATGCTCTGTCAGCAACCCACCTTGCCAAAGGTCCCCTCTCCAAGCATCTCCAGACACTGTATGCTTTCCAAGTCCTGAGCACTGGTGTTGCTGTTCACAGCCAGCTGGCGCCGCATGCTCTCAATGCGATCTGAAGCAAGGCAAGACCGGTTTCTGTTTCAGCAAAATGCTTTCAACACTGTTGCAAGCAAATTACGGTACTGGCTTCTCTACCTCCGCATGACAGCTTACTGGTCAGCCAACAGTCCTCAAACGAGCATTGGTGAGCATGCGTGGTCTGTTTGGAGTAAGACGAGCAACCAGGTGGCTTGCATGGCATCACTTATCGAGCAGATCAAGGCTTCCATATGCTCACCTGCCGCGTGCTCTGGAGCATTGCACCAGCTCACATGCACCTTGCAGAAGTAATTCCAGAGCTCTTACCCAAAACTACATACCAACCTGATAGAACAATCTAATAAGACAGCACTGTTGCAACGGTGCTAGTCTTCCTGAGCCAGGGAGCAAAGTGTCAGCAACACCGACACCCCATGATGCTCTGAACAGCTTGATCAGGCAACGTCCCACTTACCTAGTGTGAGGCCCTCCCTTGAGCACATGGAAGAGTCAGGGCTGCCTGTCTCCTTCATGACACCATTGGCCCCATTTCCATCGGTCTTTTTGTGGCCCTTGCCCTTTTGTCCCCCTAGCACTTGCAGCAGGTTGTACTGCCGTACCAGCAATGCATCCAGGCGCAGCTTTTCCTCTTGCAACTCTGCAGTGGTCTGTTCCAGTCGGGCATTGCTTTCCTGCAGGTGACCAATGTCTCGAAGTAATCAGTGTCCGCAAAAACGCCAAGTCCCCTCACCCAAGTACTGTGTGGGTGGCTGGAAAGATATCATTAACCAACAGCACCATTGGGATTTCCCTAATCGCACCCTGACCCTGTTTCCCACCCATAGCGACTCAGTATCAGGACGAGAGCAGTTTCTGGCACCGTCAGCATACCAAAAACAATGCTCCAATGCTCAGGCGATCAAAGGACACATCCTTCATGAGACCAACAATATTCGTAGATGCATGGCTTCTCCCTCCTGGCCTTGTCATGCTCTCAGACATTGTGGCAGGCGACAGCTACAGCCTGAAGCAGTGCACAAGCCCAGAAGGCAAGGGCTGGTAGCAGCCACTCATTGCGGCCAGTACTGGCTGAGTAGCTTATACACCGCAAATCTGCAGAAAAATCACTCACCAGCACATCACCCAGGAGGCGTGCCTGCTGTGCCCACAGCGCCATGATGATTGCCACTAAAACCGCCAAAATAAAGTTGCCAATAATCACTGCACCAATAAGCCCCTGCTCCCAAAATGGCCTCCAGCCGTGCTCAGGCTCTAGGTACACTTTCCACACAGCATTGGCCAGCTTGATTTCTGATTGCATGGCATCCTCTTGGCTTGGCCACATGCTGGAATTGGCAAAGACATAGTCATCAAAATGGTCGGTCGATTCTGGGCGGTACAAGGAGGGGTCCCCACGCTCTGTCGAGGTGTATGGCCGTGTCATTCTGCAAGCAGGGCATGGAGAAGACCGTTGAGAAATGGCTCAGCCTGCATGTACTAGACACGATCCTCCATAGGCTAGTTATGTTGAAAGCGATGCAGGCAGGCATGGCAGGCACTTGAAGCAACCCACTCCACAAAGCCCAGTTGCTGCAGCAGGTGCTAACATCAGTACAGAGTCATTCTATGGCATCCTCTGAAACACACAACATGCATTGGACTTCCTGACCCACTGCAATCAATGGGGGGAAGTCAGAATACAACCTCATTTTCCTATACAAAATGTCCAGAGTGACGGATGAGCAACACTTTGAAACTTGCTTTTTTAGACATATGCGTGCCGGAAGGGAACAAAGCACCGCTTTGTGCTGGCAATACAACACAATACTCAGAAGCAGGCAGACAGCACCGTGACAGAAAGCCTGTCAATCACTAATCCAGACAAGCCTAGTGCAGCAGAACTCTTGTGCGCACAGCTCTGCACAGGCACTTACAGCCATTTGTAGCCATACTTCTTCAAAAGAGCTAGCCTTGTATCGTTTCCAGCACGCAGGTCATCCAGGGGACCAATTGCAGTGGCAAAGCCCCAGAACTTCTCCTTCGTTGTGGCATTGTAGCACAGATCTGTGCAATCGTAGGGCACTGCATGAAAAGAGAGGCATGCAAATCTTACTTCATTACAGACTCAATGCAAAAAACAGACGTAACAGGCTTTTCCACTCTGCGCCAAGTCTGGTTGGTGCAACAAAGGAAAGCACATGCTAGCACATTAACACAGGAGTGGAAGCCCTGCTGCACTCATGTGTCATAGAATTGCATCTGTCATGTGAATGAGCAGCCCAAGGAACCTAGCATGCTTGATCTTTCATGGAACAGAGCGCACCACATATGATGGTCAGCGGTAATGCGATGGCCCAAGCTGCCCATCTCTCATTCAACAAGAAGCCCTATATATCTGCATTGAAAGCTATCTGCATCCATTGCGCTGCCCAAGAGGTCCAGCTATCCACCAATCACAGCCTTGGCTGAATAATAGCATGTAGGCACTAGACCGACACGTTTCACATAAAAGCGTGTACTCATGCCACTCACATGTCATATTGGTGCCAAAGGTTTCGTCCAAAGTGCTATTCTGAATGAAGATAGGGACCCTGGCAATGGTGCCAAAGTTGCCCTGCACCAGCTTCAGCGGCCCATTCATCACAAGGTCCCGCTGCTGAATGGTCTTGATTGCACCACCCCTCAATGCAGGCTGCGATCAATCACCGGCAACAGCGATTTTTAAGAGGCTTCCCAAGAGCGTCTTTAAGTGTTGCAGGGCAAGAAAACTTCACATGAGCACAGTTATACTTGAGGGCACTTGCTTCACACTGACCATATAAGCGTCCAATCACACCAAGACGTCAAATTGCTCTTCCTTGCAGTGCTTCTAGCTTGAACAACACACATGCCAATCATGGCTAGTTAAGCAAGGCCACAGTTACAGGCAAGAATCCTCCCACATACCTAGGCCATTCAAGAAGGGCATACCATCCACGTTAGGAACAAATGCAGTATGGCGTTACGAGGCAACCATGCAGCTCTATGCAGCTCGAGGTGTACAGCCAACAATCTAAACAACCTGACGTATCCTAAGCACAGACCCAGGTATCCATTAAAGCTGGGCATCTGCCCTCAGCCAGCCACATCAGGGTTGAGGACTAGGCACACTCGCAATCAGACTCAGCTGAAGGGTACTTGAGGCCATCAATGGCCGATAATGGTACAGCCTGCACAATGTACCTGTTGAAAGATATTTAGCCCCAAGCGCGTGTCTGTGTCATTGTTCTCTGGCTCAATCTTGGCGATGATCCCCATGGGGGAGATTTGCAGCTCTTGGACCACCAGGCCATCCTTGTTGACCTGCAGGTGAGAACAACATCAGATGCCAGTAAATTACGTGCTAATGAACAAAGGGACATAACATGTGCGGTGTCAATCAATCAATCAATCAAAACGCAAGACCAGCAATGCCAATGGCCAAACAAACCTAGGCCACAAACACAAGGCTCCTGATCACAATCACGAAGCCACACAACCGATGGTGGATTTGCCACACACAAGCTGAGGCTAGATGCAACGGCGTGCACACCAAGGGGAAACAAACACCACCACTAAAACCCAAAACCTGCTCCACTTCCATCACACATGGGTGGCGGGGAGGCAGCAGGATCAAGCACCACCCTAGTAGGGGCTGGAGGTGGCTCCCACCACCTAGGTATTGGTGAACCACCATCCTCCCAGCCACTGAAAGGCAGCACATAGCGCTCCACATGTTTATCAATAGCTTGCTTAGTGCGCCTTCTACACCTCACTAACCGTTGGCTTTCCCAAGGGTGCGTAAGATCCCACAACCTCTTCCTCCAAGCACTCTTAATCTGACATGAAGCCTCCCAGCTCCCCTCATCTTGACCAAGCACCTTCAGATCAGCACACACGCATTTCTCCCAGGTATGGCGAGGCCTACCCACTGGCCTCGTCATGTCACCATGTAATGAAGAGAACAACGCAATATGCGGCAACCTGCCCTCCTCCATGCGGCCCACATGCCCCAGCCACCTCAGCCTATTTGCTGTGATGTATGCTGACAAGGTGGCTACCCCACATGATTTCCTGATATGCTCATTGGTGTGCCGATCTGACAGCCTGACCCCCAGGATGCTCCTAAGGCAGCTAGAGTGCACCCGTTCAAGCTTTTGCGATTGCACTTTGGTCAGGGACCAACACTCACTCTCACTCTCACTCTCACTCACTCTCACTTTTGTGCGGTGTGGCAGTGGCAAAATGGTTGGTATGTCTAACAAGCCCAAACACATCACCCAACCGGACTCAGGTGCAATTGGCATATCAGGCATGGCTAGAAACTGCTTTTTGCACTGCTGCAGACATCCCAAGAACCCCATTCAAGACGTTACGGACGTTCCACTGACACCACTTGTCGCAGTGTTGCATCTTGAGTCCTGGTCCCCAACCAACGCATGCATGTTCATCACCTTCTGTGCTGACAACATTGTACAGCTTAAGCATAATCCGTACATCCTGCCTACTTCGACATTTCTCTCTTATAACCCCACACAAACTTGTCCCGTAACACGCAGAAGTTTTCATAATTAGTTGAAGGCCCTACATGCCCCTACTTGGCCCTGACATGCAGCAAGGGCAAGAACCACAGCAGTGTCGCCCATAGCTGCAGATCTGAATTGACTACGACCAACGCCATGCACATGCAGAAGGATATCCTTCCCCCACACTTACCGATCTAAGCAGCTGCTCAGCCATGCTGGGGAAGCTCTTTATCACATAATCTAACTCAGGATTTTGCTCTGTGTAGATTGAAAGCGCCACCAGTGGCGTGAAAATCTTCTCAGCAGAAAGGCGGAACGAGGCGGCCTGCAGCAAGCAAGCAAGCAAGCAAGCAAGCAAGCAAGCAAGCACAGGCACAGATGAAACATGTCAACAGTCACATGCTGCAGGAGGGCAGGTTGGATGAGGCTCCATGATGAAATGTTATGAAGGTTGGTTGGACTCTGTGTGAGTGCTTGCCAAAGCAACCAATGCCATGACATGCCATCTGCCATGACTTACACCAGCTTGCTATGTTCTACATTGTAGCTGCCTTGCACATGCTACAACTTGTGTCTTCCTGCTCTGCTTCCAGGACACTGCTCCTCGTTGTTATCTCTCCTGAGCAAGCACAGGCCTACATGTGGTTGATCTTCATAATGCTTACCCAATCTGTTGCAGCACTTGCAGCTCGACTGCGCATCTCCTTCTCATATCTGTCAGCTCCCAATACAACTCCCACAATGCTCAATGAGCATAGCAGGCAGAAGACAATGAGAGGAGGCAGCAGCATGAAGCATGGGCGTGCCTTCACAAGCTTGCAGTAATCCTGCATATGCAACAAGCCCACACTGTCTGGTTAGCCTTGGAACCCCTGTAACTTGAGGAGCCAGCACGTCTGAGTTCACGCGACCAGTAGCAGGCCAGCTATAGGCATGATGACAAAACGCCTTCACCTTTATGACCCCCACAACTTTCGTCTGCTTTTTCTTCTGCTGCTGCTCCTGATTTGGGTCTCTTTGCTCCACGTTAATGATGGTATCCTGCTGCTGCATTGTGATAAGCAGGAGATCCCCATGCCCATTTTCCTTATAACCGTCCATCGGCAGCGCTGCACCCAACGACTACGGGTAACTCATAAAGATGGAGACCTAATGGACAAACTTCTGCAATATTTGCGTATATGATATAAGAGAGACAGCAACTAGAGAGCAGTAGACACTTTAATCAAAGCAAGCTAGCATGGGCTCACAGACGATCACTGCCTGCACAGCAAGCCTCTTCACCGCATCTGCCTTTCCTGCTACCGCCGAGAGGGGGTCGCAGAGTAGACGGCCCAGGTCGATCGCTGGAAGTGAGCATATCCAACCAACTCCACGTGGCTGGATTGGCCTGACGACGGCCATCAATGGACGCATGCCAGGGGCAGGTGAGTCAGGTGACGTCTAGTCTGCTTAGTCTGCACTTGCACACCGGCCGGCTTCACCTGCTTCAGGGCTCCTCTGATCCCTATATTGAAGCTCGTCAAATGACTGTTAAGTGTGCGGGACCGCTCTGAACTTCCCTGCTCATACTGAGCTCAGGCTATTGCGTAAGACCTGGCGCTTGCATGCTGCCAACCGCATACATTCTCTAAATCACCACTTAAGAGGAGCTGCACGGCAACCATCCAGCCAACAGTGGAAGGCCCATTATGTACCTCCATGTTGAAACCGGAGCCATGGACTTGAGCTATGCTGTGGTTTGCAGCAATGCCGTGGCAGCCCATTCTGAAGTCTGGCAGGAGTTCTGCTCATTGCAGGGAATGTATGGAGTTTTCAAGTAGTAGCGACGCCACAGGGGAGCAGATGGCATTTTCGTGCCCTCGGCTGGCTTGCCTGTTTAAGCCACTCTACATAGCTCCCACACATCTATGTGCTGAGAGAGCTACCTTGAGTATGTTCCATCAACAAAAGTTGTGGCTGGTGTGGAACGTCTGGCACCATGCAGGTATGTGATTTTCGACCGTCTTCTGACTGGCCCTTAGCCTAGTGAGAGGAGGGGAGCTAGATGGCATTATCATTGCAGCATATACACTAAACAGGGTTTGGCACCGATGCTTGCTTGCATGCCTTGTTGTTTTGTCCGGTTCGTCCTGGGCAGCCTGATCTCCCTGTACGCTTTCGTTTTTGTGTCCAAATGGCCCTTTAGTCCTTGCTTTGCCTGTTTCGTTTTTGCACAACTCGTCTAGTGACAGCCTAGTCAACAGCTTGCATATGAATTTCGTGGGGGTGCAGCGTGCATGAATGCCATGCAGCACCCATGACATGAGTACTCACGCAGGGTATGACACACTTTTGACACTTGACTTGGTCCACATGAGTCATGGCTGACAAGCAGCTGGGGCACCACAAGAAGCAAATCAGTAGTGGTGGGGGCAGCAGTGTGCTGCTAGTATAGGCAAATATGACTACGATGACCTGCTAACTAAACATTGCTACGCTTCAATTACAGGTGAGAAACCCCCTGGGATGAGATGGACTCGTTCAATTAGCGATTTGAGCACATGGGAGCAGTTGCAACCCAGGAGGTCGTCGTTCAGCAGCTCAGGCAGACAAGGATCAGCTGCAGAAAGACGAGGATGAGCTCCAGGCCAAGTTGATTGCGTCAACGCCGCGTCCTGGACCCTTTGCTGCTGCCATCCCTGAGCCTGACAGAGTGAAGCAGCGCTGCGGGCAAGAACAGCAGCAGCAGGCACAGCACCTTCAGCCACCTCCACTACAGTCCAAAGCATCACATACCTAAGGAGCGGTGAGAACAGCAGCAGCAACAGCAGCAGGACACACAGCAGCAGCAGCAGCAGCACCTGGCACAGCAGCAATAGCAGCACAGCAGGGACAGCACCCTTAGCTTTCAATTGCTGGCGCCCAGTGCACCACCTCCAAGTGCAGGGCGAGAACAGCAGCAGCAGGAGCAGGACACACAGGAACAGCCCCGGCACTAGCACCAACAGCAGCGGGAGCCTGTCGTTCAGGAGGTACTGCCGGTCCCATTCGCAGTGGCCCCTTTGCGCCCTGGAGTTAACCCCTCTAGGGCTTCTGCACAGCTGTCTTGAAGGGGTGGACAGCCGGAAATGACCTCCCTGACATTGCATCTATGTTATGTTAATGATTAACACTGCGCTGGCACCAGCTGTTTGGACAGTCTGCGGTGGTTGCAATCCAAGGAACAAGGTCCATTCCTGCTGGTCCCCTACATGGGCTTCTTCCCCAGTCACTGTGTCGTGGTTCTTTTTTGAACAAGGGCAATGTCTTAGATGTTGTTTTACATACTGTGAGGCGTTCATGCCGTGTTCCAGTTGATTGCAAGTCATGAGTATTGTTTGTTTACCAACAGCAGCCAAAATTTCATATATATGTATGGTAGCTACATTACATCTTTGGCAGAACAGCACCTCCAAGCATGGTGTTTATGATGTGTTAGTTGTATGTTGGCTGACATAGGCACCGTCGGGCATCTGGGGTACAGTGTCTGTGCATAGGCCATTTCCATGCCCCCGTTGGGACTCTTCATCATAGGGTGTTGGATACTCAAACACATAGGGTGTTTGGCCCCTCTCGTTTTCAGGTGGAGTGGCTTGATTGCTGCGATGGTCCCGGCTCTCATGATTCCTATAGAGAGCGGAAAAAGAGAATTACGCAGAGAAGGGGTGAAAACCTCTTTCTCCAACGGCACATACTGTAGGGAAGGGGCGATTGTGACCATGTGTTTGCTGTATGTAACATGAATGGTGAATGAAGAGATGAGACTCATGAAGAAAGCTAAGGTGATGTGCTGCTGCTGGTAATCTGCCAACCCGCACATAGTGTGTTCTGGGTCTCGAATGATAGCGGCCCTATCTATAACCAAGTAAGGAAGTAAAGGCCTACCCCCTTGACGTATGCCTGGCCGTTTTCCCCTAGTGCTGGTACGGGTCTCAATCCCCCAACTTGTATTGTATTATATGAGATAGATCCGCACTGCAACTTGTATTGTATCGAGTATTCACAGACCCGCCCAGATCATTGTTGAGTCCGATCATTCTGGTGATTTGTCTGATGATGAACTGGTTGAAGTTCCCTCTGTCTGAACTATGATATTGTTGGGTATCCCTCTCAATTGGTGGTCCGGAATCCATTTTGTTTGGATCCATCCAATGGTGTGTTTGATTTGGAGTCCGAAGGCACTGGTAGTTGCAGTCTCGTCGTAGTTGGACTGCTTGGGTACTCCTGTTGGTTGTGATTGCTGGTGTGGACTCCATTGTTTTTGAATCCATCCGATGATGTGTTTGGTCGTTTCAACCTAGCAGCCCTTTTGCGGTTGCCGCACCTTGTTTGTTTGTTTGTTAATCATGATCAGCAGGTCTGGTGCCTATTGGCGAATCCAGTTTTATTGATTGATTTACATGGCAGGGCTTATCGGCCAATGGTGACCATTGGTGGGGCTTGCTCTGTAGAATCGCCATCAAATAGAATGCAAACAAGTCCCGTAGTTGATGCTACGATTTTGCATCACTTTCGGCAGTTGCGCATGCAGTGCATGACAGTAGATAATGTTGACACCTGCCTGTCAGTGCCAGCAACATACTATATCACTGCATCCTATTTGTTGGATGCCGACCCATTGTCGGCCTTATGGACGAATAGAGATACGGATCGAGGTGCCGCTGGTGTGCAAGTGACACGCAGACTGGACAGGTCGTGACAAGACGTCGACAAAACGTTCGTCGACACTTTCCCGCAAGCACCCACTCAGGCCGGCCCACACCTAGAATGGCTGGACCCGTCCAGTGTCAGCAATCAACCTGACCGTACACTTTGCGCCCCCCTCTCGGTGCTGGGCGGAGAACACGCTTGTAGTGCATGCAGTGATTGTCTGTAAGGCTCTGTTGCTTGAGCTTTGCGTAACCGTTAGATGTTGACGAGCCCCTTGGTGATGCTGGCGAGCCCCTTGGTTTCATATGTTAGAGACGCACTCAGTAGAGACGTTTGCCGATGATGTTTCCCCGCTTCACAAATCACCCTCTAATCGTTGAATGAAGCGCTGCCTATGGACGATCACAAAGGAAACGGAAATGGAGATCTCCTGCCTGCTACGTCGCAGCAGCATGATACCATCATCAGCATGGAGCAAGATGACGCTATGCAGCGGCATCAGAAGAAAAGGCACACGAAACTTGTGCGCGTCATGAAGGTGAAGGCCTTTCTGTCATCATGTTTCGTGCTGATGGCCACTGCCAATGACGTGCAGGCCCTTCAAGTTACAGCGTTGTCTAAGCTTACCAGGCAGTGTGGTCTTATTGCAACTGCAGGATTACTGCAAGCTTGTGAAGGCACGCCCATGCTTCATGCTGCTGTCTCCTCTTATCGTCTTCTGCCTACTATGCTCATTAAGCATTGTGGGAGTTGTATTGGGAGCTGACAGATATGAGAAGGAGATGCGCAGTCGAGCTGCAAGTGCTGCAACAGATTGGGTAAGCATTATGAAGATCACCCTGCAGGCCTGCCCTTCTGAGTCTCCTTGTAGACCTCCCAACAAAGAGATGTGTTGACAAGAAGGCAGACCTTGGTAACAATATATGCAAGGCAGCTACGACTTATAACATGGCAAGCTGCTGTAAGTCATGACAGACGACTTTTTCAATGGCATTTGTTGCTGTGGCAAGCACTTGCAGAACATTGGCCTGAGTAGATACCGACCAAGCTGCATAGCATTCCGTCATGGAACCTCAGCCAACTTGCCATCCTGCACCATGCAAAACTTTGACATGCTTCATCTGTGCCTGTGCTTGCTTGCTTGCTTGCTTGCTGCAGGCCGCCTCGTTCCGCCTTTCTGCTGAGAAGATCTTCACGCCACTGGTTGCGCTTTCGATCTATACACAGCAAAATCCTGAGTTAGAATATGTGATGAAGAGGTTCCCCAGCATGGCTGAGCAGCTGCTTGGATCGGTGAGAGCGGGGAAAGGATACCCTTCTGCACGTGCATGGAGTGGGTCAGAGTCGATCAGATCTGCAGCAGTGGGCAATTCTGCCCATCCTTGACCTTGCTGCATGTCAGATCCAGTTAGGTACATGTAGGGCTTTCAGCTGATCATACAAGCTTTGGCTTCTAACAATATACACTTTTTTGTGGGGCCAAAAGAGAGAGATATAGAAGCGGGCAGGATGTACAGAACATGCTTAAGCTTTACAACACTGTCAGCACAGCAGTCCATGACCATGCGCACGTTGTTTCTGGGACCAGCAACATGCATATTGCCAAGTTGTGTCAGTTCGGTGTCAGCATCTGCATAAATCGGGTGCTTGGGATGTCTTCAGCAGCGCATGGAGCGGTCTTTAGCCATGCCTAATACGTCAACTGAATTCGCTGCAAGGACGTGTTTGGCCAGCTTAGACCCACCAGCCCTTTTGCCACTGGCACACCTCACATGCTATGTCCCTTTCTGTTCAGTGGAACATAATGTCTTGGGATCTGAAGTTGTTCTCAACTGCAGGTCAACAAGGATGGCGCGGTGGTTCAAGAACTGCAAATCTCCCCCATGGGCGTCATCAGCAACATTGAGCCAAAGAATAATAAAACAGAGAAGGGTTTGGGGCTAAATATCATGAAACTGGTACGTTGCATAGGCTCTCTGTACCAGGTGTATGCTTAGGGGTTGTTTAGGGGTCATTAAGGGCTCACCAGATTACAGAGTACAGATCACAAAGTGGCCCCACACAGTGCGTGCCTAAAACGGAGCAAGACTAAGCTCCATGGGCATCTAGCTCAATTATCGGATGTTCTTGGTTTTGGGGTATGGGGTGAGTGCGGATATGGGGTTGGGGGTGCAATGTGGGCTCGGGTGTGCAGCACCGAACTCATCAACATATGGATCATGGTCAGATGAATATGCATCAACCCTCTACTCAGCCAGACTGACTCCTGAAGCGCCGTACTTGTTACATATGGATGTAGATGGCTCATGCACCATTAGCTGTGAGTGTGGTTGTCAGTATATGCGGTCATCAGTCCTGATGGCTGACTGAGGGCAGAAGCCCGGCTTTAGTGGGTTGCATCATAGGGATCTGTCAAGTTATCTACATATATTTCATTGCACTTCAGAGCTGGATGACTTCCACAGGGTTCAATGCAAGGTCCTTACTTGATGGTGCGTGCCTGGATACATGGATTAGCTTATCTAGCCCTTATGAGCCCCAACGTGTGCTGTGCAAGCCTTGAGCAGAGCAAGCAATAGCCATGTAGCGGCCATCACAAGAGGATGGTGTATTTGCGTTGATGCTGATTGATGTCTCATTGTGATGGCCACCGATTAGGTTGGTGTCAAGCTAGAGGGTTTACATATAGCTGCACAATGTGAATTTGTCCTGCCTCGCAACAGTCAAGGGCGGTCTTGGACAAGGCTCTTACACATTACCTGCTGTTGCTTGACTGCAGCCTGCATTGAGGGGTGGTGCAATCAAGACCATTCAGCAGCGGGACCTTGTGATGAATGGGCCGCTGAACCTGGTGGAGAGCAACTTTGGCATGATTGCCCGAATTCCCATATTCATCCAGAACAGCACTTTGAACGAGACCTTCGGCACCAATATGACATGTGAGTGCCATGAGTATCCGCATTATTGTGTCCATCCAAGTGCCTCCGTACTATCACCAAATGAGGCTGTCATCGGGGGCTAGCTGAACCTCTTGGCCAAATGGATGCAAGCAGCTTTCCGGGCAGATACAAGGGGCTTATTGCTAGTACAGGGATGAGCAGCTTAAGCCTTGGCTCTGGCTGGGAGAGTCCCATGTGTTGCATTCTGTTCTTTCAAGGCTTGGTTGTGTCCTTGACAAGTCGCTTTTCATGACAGATACAAGCCTACGCCACATGAGTCCAGCAGGCCTTTCACTCCTGGTCTAATGTGGTAGTCTTAGGGTTTAGAGTTTAGCTCTATGGGTGCCCTAAACGCCTAAAATCCTAGGATGCAGCTCTACGCCACATGAGTCCAGCACGCCTTTGACTCCTGGCTTAAATCTGCCAGGCATGTGCTTTTGTTCACGGCAGACACGGCAAAGTAAGTTTTGTATGCCTCTCTGTGTATGCAGTGCCCTACAATTGCACAGATATGTGCTACAATGCGACAACAAAGGAGAAGTTCTGGGGCTTTGCCACTGCAATTGGTCCCCTGGATGACCTGCGGGCTGGAAATGATACAAGGCTAGACCCTTTGAAGAAGTATGGCTACAAATGGCTGTAAGTGGCTCTGCAGAGCTGTGTCAGTAATCAATGAATTGATTAGGCAATAATAGTTCTGATGCATCAGCCTTGTGTCGATTGGTGATTGAAAAGCTCTTCGTTACCACGCTGGCTGCCTGCTGCAGAGCATTGAGGTCAGCTGCAGGCACGCATGTGTCTACAAGCAGAGGTGTGGTGGCGTTGCCCTTGGTCAGTTGGATAAGAAGCAATGAACTGGTCATCCCCCTCTTTCAATCTATTACAATGGTCAGCAAGTCCGAGTTGCCTTGTCTGTTTCAGTGGATGCCATACAGCAAACCTTTGCTGGTGTTTTACAAGTGCCGCAGCAACTGGGCTGTGTGGAATGGGCTTGCTACAAGTGGACAGGCGGGCGGCCTCGAGCGGGAGCTGGCGAGGGCTTAACTGCATGCACGCACTGTACCTCAGTACGGTGCCTTTGTCTGACCAGCTTTGCATGTTGTCACATCATGCCTGCTTCGTATTCAGCATCATTAGCATATATACTCCAGTTCAAGGACCTTGTCTACCGTACCATGCAGGCTGAAGCAATTTCAAAGGGTCTTTTATATACGCTGCTTGCAGAATGACACGGCCATATACCTCAACAGAGCGTGGGGACCCCTCGTTGTACCGCCCAGAATCGACAGACGAGTTTGACGATTATGTCTTTGCAAATTCCAGCACTTGGCCGAGCCAAGAGGATGCCATACAGTCAGAAATCAAGCTGGCCAATGCTGTATGGAAAGTGTACCTGGAGCCTGCGCAGGGCTGGAGGCCTCCTTGGGAGCAGGGGCTTATTGGTGCAGTGATTATTGGCAATCTTATCCTGGCGGTTTTAGTGGCGATCATCATGGCACTGTGGGCACAGCAGGCACGCCTCCTGGGTGATGTGCTGGTGAGTGAGATTCACACAATATATACTAACCAAGGCACTTGGGGCCAGTACTGACTTTGTGAGTGGCTGGGGTTCTGAGCTCGTGCATTGCTGCGAGCTGTAGCTGTAGCTTACAACTGTGTCTTCCAGCGTGCCAAAGCTCCGAGACTGCAGCCACACATATGCATCAATTTTGGACTATGTGGAGTAGGCCATGTGTTTCAGTCCTGTCAGTATATGCAGAGTCTGGAAATGTCGCTGTTGGCATGCTGACAGTGCCAGAGCTTGCTGGCCCTAAGATGCAGGCTGGGGCAGATTGCTTTATTCTAAGTGGGAGGCAAGGTTGGGGTGGGGTTTTACCCAACATGTACAGTGCTGTGCTTAAATACTGTTTATAGCAGGCACTCACAGGATAGGGAAAAATTTGTCCACTTTGCGGGCTCAAATAACATCCTATGCATCGCTTGACTGCAGGAAAGCAATGCCCGACTGGAACAGACCACTGCAGAGTTGCAAGAGGAGAAGCTGCGCCTGGATGCATTGCTGGTACGGCAGTACAACCTGCTGCAGGTGCTAGGGGGACCAAAGGGCAAGGGCCACAAACACAAAGATGGAGATGGGGCTATAGGTGTCATCAAGGAGACAGGCAGCTCTGACTCGTCCTTAGGCTCAAGAGAGGGCCTCACACTAGGTGAGTGGCCGGGTGGCAAAGACTATGGTGGCTGGGCAAAAGGGGTGGTTTGCTTTATCAAGCTGCTTAGGCATACTGTAAAATGAGCATGATGGGGTGTCAGTGTTGCCGACAGCTTGCTCCCTGGTCCAGGATGGATGCGCCATTCCAATCAGGGCTGTCGTTTTCAAGTGGTCCTGTCAGCTCGGCACGTGGTTTGGGGTGAAAGCTTTGAAAAGTAATTTTGGAAGGAGCTGCTGCATTGCTCCAAAGCAGGCTGGTGAATGAAGACTTGGAGGACCTGATCTGCTGCTTGTGTGATCCCATGGAAGGGACACCCCATTGCCTGTCTCGGCACAATCATACCATGCCAGCGCCATGCTCGCTTGATGATTGCTGGCTGACCAGTAAGCTCTTGTTTACAAGTAAAGGATTTGAGTATTTGCTTGCAAAAGCGTCATGCACATACTGTTGAAACACAAGTTGTTCTGGCTTGCTTCAGATCGCATTGAGAGCATGCGGCGCCAGCTGGCTGTGAACAGCAACACCAGTGCTCAGGACTTGGAAAGCATACAGTGTCTGGAGATGCTTGGAGAGGGGACCTTTGGCAAGGTGGGTTGCTGACAGAGCATGCAATCGGGTGGAGGAATGGCTGCCCATGGTCACCAGTGCTTGCAGCAGAGGCTCACATGACCATGTTGGTTAGCATGCATTTCCTTTTATAGATTTCAGGTTGGAATTGCTTCAATGATGCTGAAGAGGTGCAGGTATAAGTAGCAGGTATCTAGCAGGTCGCTAGTTGTGATATCTAGCAGGTCGCTAGTTGTGATATGTCCTTTTGTCCATTTGACAGCCAGTTGCTGTAACAGCCAGTGCACAAGTGAGAACTGGTCTGGTGCCACGTGCCCCAGTTAGCTTATTAAAGCCAACCCACCTGAGTTGCTTGAAGAACGGTTCATACAATTTTGCTTGTATGAATAGATGAAACATAACAATTTCAAAGGGCTGCTTCATCCCATGAGTCTGCAGAATCCTACCTGTTGAGAAGGCTCTTGACTCAGTCCTTAGGCCTCATGTGTTACAGGCACCCGCTCTATCATGCGCTGATATAGTTGTGACTGCCCTGTTGTCTGCCTAGGGGTGATGTAACAGTTACGCACAGACGAAAGCTTCAACGCATGGGAATTTACACGCAACCAGTCACACTACCGGTTTCGGCCTTTTCGGCCTTCATCAGGTGCAAAGACTGATATGCAAATCCATGCTGCAACCTCCAATATATGCATATCCTTCACATAGAACACGCCACCAAACTGCGAACTGAGCTGTAGCTGTGCAGGCGTTAACCGCTACAACCACAGATTATGCACATCAGGGTTTAGGGTTTAGGGTTTAGGCCCTGAATTCAAATTCAAAAAACCCCAACAACAGACAAAATGACAATTAAGCACATTTTTGCCAGTTTTCACCCCATGCAAACATTCAGTTCCTTTTTTGAATGACATGGCTGGGCTGTGAGATGGCGTAAGTGCGTAACTGTTACATCACCCCTAGGCAGACAACAGGGCAGTCACAACTACATCAGGCCTCAGGTGTCACAGGCACCTGCTCTATCATGCGCTGATAAGACGCTGAAGCTGTGCTTTCTGTTTGGTGCAGGTGCATCGTGGGCTGTGGCGGGGCACTGTCGTAGCGGTAAGCAGTAAGACGTATTTGCTAGCTTATAATTAGTCCTGGCTCAGCATGGCACATGGTTGCTGCCTGCATCACCCAGAACATACGACGTCCTCTGAACACATGCAATGGACCGGCAATACGGGAAGGAGTTCACCTCAGTAATGGCTGGCAATTGGTGTGGCTTGTAACCCAGGAAGGCCAGCCCTCCGTTACGAGGGCTACGGGGGGTGTAAATCGCACGGAGGCAATGGATTGTGTAAACGATGTACTGCAACTGCCGCTGGTTGTCTGTGAAAACCCAGTGCACTGCTTGCAGAGCTATTTGAGTATGCTTCATGGCACAACATTCAGCTGACAAGAGTTTCTTCGTGTGACAGGTGAAGACCATGTTGCTGCCAGCAAACATGAGCGGAGCAGAAAAGAGGGAGAAAATGTGAGTGGTGGGGCACAATGAACATAGCAGCAAGACAGGCAGGAGGTTTGATCCAGCCTGCATATGACATGTCGGAAAGCATTGATTACCGGTAGATCAACTGTGCAGAGCACACAGAGCAGAGCTGGTACAAGGGTACTTCCAGGTGCTTAACCAAGGATAGACCATACTGAACAGCTGGCTGGCGCGAGGGGCAAGCTGCCACGATCGGTCCAATTTCAAATATGCTGAAACTGTTTGGCAGTTTGTATGGCCTCGGTGCACTCTTGATAAGCATAATCTGATGTACCTGCTGCCTCCTGTCTATGCGACTTTTGCTGATCATATGACAGCAAACAAGTAGGGGATTCAAAAGTACTGACCAACCAGATACCGATAATCGCAGGATATATGCTCTGCCTTTCTTGTTTCCCAGATCTATGGAGAGTTCCTGTTGGGAACAGAGGAGAGGTGGACCAGAGGAGACATGCCACTGAATGGCATTCCTGGGTGCTTCAGTGGAAAGCAGGACACACTAACTAGAAACATCTGATGGGTGGTTGTGCTTGCTTGCAGGGCTGTCATGGAGGCTGCCATCTCATCTTCCTTGAGCCACCCTAACATTGTACAGGTCAGTCATTGTGAGATCAGGCAAATTGCACCAGATGGGTGCAGTAACCCTTTAATGCAAGCATGACAGGAAGAGCAGCGCAAGTGCAGCAGGGCCTACTTATGTTTGCAGTGATCAATAGGATTGTGCTGTGATGTGTTGGATCTCCTCAGTTTGTTTCTGTATCCATGCGTCTTCAACAGAGCTTATAGAGCGTAGCAAGCTGAAAATGCCTTGTGGTATGTCCTTAGTGTGATGAATTGAAATACCTCTCGTGTGATTGACGCATAAATGAACGTGTGGTCTGTGCTTGTAGACCTACACATATGCCATCAAGCCCATGCAGCAGTCTTCTGGCCCACTCAGGACAAGTGATGAGTTCTCTGGGAGTGGTGCACGCATGTGAGTTGATCTCAGCTTTCTGTAGACATTGGTATGGTATCGCTTAGCACTGGTGGAGTGGCAATCCAAGGTTTGGTTGCTAGCAGAGATGGCTCAACGCAGCCATTCAGACTCGGAGAAAAGCTGGTGGAGGTTGGCTACCGGACATATGAACCGGAGATGCAGCTGGAAAGGATGGGTTGCCATGCACTGCTGGATGCACTGGATACAGGGTGTCAGGATTTTGGCATTTGTGGCCTGCCTAGAAGCCAAGAGCCAGCCCAGCATGCAGCCAAGCCTCTATGTACCCAGAATGTGGGAGGATAATGCCCATGCCTGCACAGTTGCTGCTATGCTTACATCCTCTAGTGCTTAACCTTGGTGCAAAGTTATGTTTTGGTATATCTATCTTCCATGATAGCTTGCACCTGCACCTGCTAAGATACACACAAGCCTACTGACACACAAGGTTGTGCATGCAAAGGACATGCACTTAAACACGAACAACTATATGAAACTCGAGATTTTGTGCTAAGGTGGCTCAGGCTGATATCTGCTCTACTATGCTGTGCAGTGACACCCCTGGTGCGAGAGGCGTGTCTTCACCCGTTCCAGACATCAAGACAACTGACTCTGGCTCCACAGGCAGCGTGCACAGCTATGAGGTGAGTCAGTTGCACAGAGCCTGAAGGCTGCACCTGTACTAAGGGGTTGAAGGGTAGGCAAGGGTTGCATGTCCTCTGTTTTATGCGGGGGGGGGGGGGGGACAAGGATGGGTTGCTACGGTGTTTTTTTTTTTGGGCAGGACAGTAGTGCATTAATACGTGGCAAGTACATCACAGGGATTTTGGGGCGTTGGGTTTAGCTGCCCCTCATAGCTGCCAGAGCTAATCCTCTAAACCCCAGGGGATAATGTGCCCTTTCAACACACCCTTTGTTTGCTGTGGCTAGAAATGGCTATGACATGGCTGGAATTGTTCTATTCTTGAGCACCTCACCTCCTTTGTGAACCACATTCGGTATGGCCCTGTTGTGTAAGAAGACAATGCAGGCCATCATTGCGAATCTTGGCCAAGCTCCCATGAAGCTGCAGCTGGATTGCTTGGTGACAAATGCTTGTTTAGACATTGTTGTGCCCTTATTGTGTGTGCCTTTACAGGTACGCTTGGTGCTGGAGTACTGTGACATGGGCTGCCTCAGGGATGCTTTGGACGATGGGGCCTTCAGATTGCCAGGTGGGTCGTAGGGTCCAGGATGGTCTCACCCCTTCATGCTATCAACCTGCATGTCCTAGCTTACAAGAGTCCTTGCGCTTTAGGTAGCGGTGCATGGGTACATTGGCAAATGCCTGTGAAGCTATATCTCCCAATGCAATTGCATGTAAGTTGTCTCAGATGTGGTGGCAAATGTGGGAAAGTGCTTTGGTGCGCACCCCTGGCCGAGCGCCTCTGGCATCTCTTCATAGAGACCAGCTTTGCAGTCCTCCTCACAAATAAAAGCCATGGAACTTGTTACAGGCCAATCATAAGCAATCCAAGCTATTCATCACAAACTATGCACAGGGCTGGGCGACGCCTGTCTGTGCTGCACATACTTTTTTGCTTGCTCGTCCTGTTAAGGTGTTTTGCTTGCCTTTGAAATTGCCGTGCTCAAAATCAAACTCTGGTGTGGCACTACCTTCACTTCAAACCAGAGACACTAAAGAACTGTACGGCAGGCCGTTCGGCGCGCAGCTGTCGTTATCAATTCTTCTTCCATGTTTTGGAACGTCCAAATAAGTGCTGGCCTTTGTGTACGATGTGTTCATGGCTGCTAAGTTCTATCCTTACGCTTCTCAGATGTCTGGCTTGCAGGAGCTCCAGGTGGTGTGAATTACTTGGCGGTGTTGGACACTGCTGCTGATGTGGCAAAGGCCATGCTGCACCTCCACTCACTCAATGTGCTGCACTCGGACCTGTGAGTAACAGGGGGCTTGGGGTTGCAGTTCTGGATGGGATGCTAGGCAAGCAAGCAACATTACAGCTCCTCAGCTGTGTAGGAGTAAACTAAGCTTGGGTGAAAAGATCAGGCTCACACCCTGCTGCAATCTCACTTTCACTTGCGGTATAGTGATCATGCAGCTGTAGAAAAGGGAGGGTTCATCTTTGCTCAGCTAGCCTGAATTACTGCAGTTGCTTGTCATGATTGCACTTTAAGATAGATCTGGTAAAGTGGACTTCCTCGCATAGTCCTTGTTTCTAACCTATCCCATGTATGCAAGGTGGGCACTGTCTCCTGAATAGTGGTGCTTGCTTCAGCGCTACTACTAGCGATGACATTTTCAAAATAGATGCAGGAACCGTGTTGTAACAGGTGGGTAAATATGTAGCTTGTGTTGCTCGCGGTTGATGCTTGCAATTAAAGGCTGGGTATGGCAATGAGTAAATTCAAAGCCTTGTTTGCTGTGGCGGCTTTTGATCTGTCCTCCACAGTAAGGCACGCAATGTGATGCTGTCTACGGGGAAGTCAGATGGCCGTGGCGTGATGGGGAAGGTGGGCGACTTTGGCCTCAGCCTGAAGATTGACCACATGGAAACCCACATATCACAGGTGTACCAAGGGACCATGACGCACATGGCACCTGGTAAGTTGGTCATAAAATGCTTATGTAGTTCCCCTTGTAACTAGTTCAATTAATTTTGGGTGGGCAGGTTTGCTGTAAGTGCAAGCAAAGGCGCTTACAATTTCGTATGTGTATCATGGGCACTGAGTTTTTGGCAAGCGAGTCACCTGAAGGGCACTTAGTGCCTTTTGACAGAGGCTGCACGAATGCATGTGGTTTGATCCATCACATGTGGTTCCCCACATGACGTCGTCCAGACTCGTGGGTGGCCAGGTGTGCTGTAGTTACGAGTGGAGACACTGGGAAGTTCATAACGTCTATCACGAGCAGTGATCCTGGTTAAGCGGCTCACTTGAAGGACACTTCGTGCCTGTAGAGGATGGTTGCACGAAATGCATGTGCTTGATGGCAAAGGTCAAAGATGCACTTGGTATTTCCTCCTTGTTTTTGTGAAAGCGGTACTGTTGTATGATCCCATGGGTCCTACGGCCTGAACCTGTTGGATAAGATTGCAATGGCAGGCAACAGTACACATCTCTTCACCCTGCTTAGGCTCTAGTCAAGGGTGCCCAACTTTGGGCACAAAGCAGGAACCTGGTCGAGGTTCTTTGGCTGCCATCGGTGCCCCACTGTGGAAGGCAAAGCACAGCTTTGCCCAGGTTCTTGGGCTGCCACTCTGCCCTACTTAGGGGACAATGCACAAATTGGCCCAGACTTTGGGGCCGCCACTGCGCTGCGCCCATAGGCACCATTGACGTAAATATGCTGTGGCTCTTTCCATTGCTTGCTGCAGAGCTGATGATGCAGGGCCGCGTGTCCAAGGCCTCTGATGTGTACGCCTTTGGCATCACCATGTGGGAGCTGTACACAGGGGCACGCGCCTTTGATGGCGTCCCTCGGGCATGGCTGGGGCATCAAATCACCAAGGACAAGCTGCGGCCGCGCTTCCCGGATGGAACACCACGGCGTTACAGGGAGCTTGCAGAGCAGTGCTGGGACCCCAAGCATGAGAATAGGTGAGAAGGGATGGGTGGGAGAGCAGGAGGTGTCAGATCAATTAAGTCATGACACGTGCATCTGCATGTTGTCTTTTTTTTGTGTGAAAGCAGGAAATGGGCAAGAGATGCGAGCAGGTCTGGCAGATGTGATTGGCAAGGCAGCAGGCTTTGCATCACATTTTTTGTTGTGTCTGCCAATTCGCTTCCGACTGTCCTGCTCGTATGGCTGCATCTGCACCTCGCCCTTGGTATCTGCTGGTGCAGCTTGAAGGCTTTCAAGCCAGGGGTTTGCCTGCTCATGTGTGTCTGTAGGGTCAATTATCAGATCGCAGTCTTTTGCAGGCCCCGCTGGTTGTGTTCGGAGCACGCTGCTGTTTGGAGCAAGCTCTTATCTGTGTACCTGTTAAGGATTGGCTGAGTGGGTTCAAGAAGCCAAGGAATTATCATTTGTCCGTAGTCCACGCCATAACATATAGAGCGCTGAGGCAGAGTGAAAATCAGAGCACGGGAGGTCCGTTACATTTGCTGTGCGCATCCCTTAGCATGGACAGCCGACATCCTTGAAGGGTAAAGGTCATAATAAGGCACACAAAAATGCGAGTGTATGATTGTCACCATGGAAGGACGCAAGCTAACTGGAGAACAGAGTAGTACTGGCTCTATGCATAGGTGGTATGGGTTGGTGCACATGTTTGGATCACATGTGTCTGACAAGGTGCATGTTTATCTCAACCTGCAGGCCGGCTTTCATGGAGGTGCTCACGGAGCTGATGGCCTTGAGGGCTGAGGACAACCGCCAGACGCCAACCCTGCACATCACCCCACGTGTGGTACGACCTAGGGGGCCATCCATTTCCGCTGGAGTAGCAGGATTGGCAGGCATGGGAAACAACAGCAGCCCCACAGATACAGGCGCTAAGTCCATGCAGCAGCAAGGCGATTATGGTGGGCCTATGCAGCCGTCGTTCTACATAGATAATAGTATGCTTAATGACCCGGATATTATTGTGATGAATTCGTTATCTGGGACGGACTGGAGTATAGATGACTTGGGCGGGTCTTCCATAGGAGGTTCCTTGAATGGGGGCATGCCTATGGTGCAACGAGTGAGGCCTTCGGTGATGCCGCCCATAGCAGAACAGGAGGATCGCGATGATCCCCTACTGCAGCAGCAGCATGGCGAGCAGCTGCAGGAGCAGGAGAAGGGGGAGGAGCAGCAGCAGGAGCAGCAAGGCTCACGAGAAGGGGGTGGCGACCATCCACTCACGGGCTTCTCCGCTAAGAAGCAGTAGTGCCTTGTGCGGCTCCTTGGTGACCTTGCGCTACAGCTGGTGACTGTTGAATACACATACACGAGCAGCAGCAGATCCTCTTTTTGCAGTTGACACCCTTAGCATCTGCTCTTCCTGTTGGTCCCTGGTACTTGGGAGGGTTTCTTCTCTACAGGCAAAGTGCCTTGGGAATGCAATGCAAAAAGCCCAAATGAGTTGGAGCAGCAAGCAGCATCCATCTTTGTTTGCCTGTGTCTTTGCCGACTGGAGGATTGGTTGTGCGGATTCAGCACATATAGGGTGCTATGCACTTTGCGGTTCCATCTTATTGTCCTGCATGCAGGAAGTTATTGATCAAGAGAGGCACAGATAGTTGGGTCTTGTTTTGCTTCTGGCCATTTCTGCTGGAGAGGATATTGTTGCCTGTGTGGTTGTCACGCCAAGGGGGCTGGGGTGTGCAGATGTGGGTCCTTGGGAGCAAACTTCAGGGAGCTAGGAATCTGTGGTAGCTGGACAGTGCTAAGTACTCCAAGTGGACGTTCCACATTTATCTTTTGGAAGTAACTTGAAGGACATGGGCATGCCAGTGTTCCTTTGGGGGCTATATGTCAAGGCCCATTGCTGTCATTCCTTGAGTGGTTAAGGAATGCGCAGTGTTGCTAGATGTCATGTCGCTTCTAGGGCCTCATCTTTGTCGCTTGCTCTCCTCTGTTTTAATAGGCAAGTATGCATAAATACAAATGATTTGACGAAGCACTGGTCTGCAGTGCATATCTCTATATACAGCAACATGTTCTTTATCCCCTACCAACCTCCAGCTGTGATAGAGGGCTGTTTTCAGCCAGCATCCATAACTCCTTTTGTGCGGTAGAATTGCCCATGGCATGCCATTTAGAAGTAAGTTGGTTAAGGTTCGCATCTGCAGCGCTGGTGAGTTCGGGGAAAGGCAGACTCTGATCATTTGTACGCTGTCATGAGGATTTTGGCTATAGCAGCTCGTCTTTGAGTTGTGGTTTCGGTGATGATCGAAGAAAAAGGGTCCTTTTCTTGTGTGCTGGTGAGAAGTGGAGTCCTAAGCAGAGAGGACGAACTGAAATGATTATATGGTTGTCTGGATGGGCCCTGGCGGGACAGAAGATCCAAGATTGCAGAAACAGCAGTGGGGGCGCAATCTTGTTCTGGTTGGTTGCATACTGAATGTCCTTTGCTTAAATGGGAATTGACTCCTGCATTGCCTGCTATCGGCTTTGTGGGGGGGGGGGGACAGAGAAAAATGTACGCAATGGAGATCGTGAATTGGTCTCCAGCATGGGATTGTGGGAAGGGCTCCTGGTTGTAAAGGTTACACAGAGCCCTTACCTTCATACCTGTGCTTATGCACTCCGTCCACTTCTTGTGGTGTAGGTCTTGACCTGCAGACCTAGACAGCCATGGGAAGTGAGGGTGTGCACAATCACAAGGGTCAACACTCCCCTTGCTCCACTTCAAGCTTTTGAGCTTGCTTGACTGTTGGAAATTTGGGACCTGAGCTGGACCCAGTTGAGATCTAGGGGTAGGGCTTTCCCCCTTCACTTTAAAATTCCAGCTGCTTGGATAGTCATGACGGCTGCAGCTGCAACATGGCGCTGACTACAGTATGTTGATTTCGATAAAATCTCTGTTGAGCAGCTTCTGGCATTGAGTGGAGCTATGGCGTGCATTTAATCTTACTACAGGGATGGGGCAAAGGGGGGGAGGGGGTAACAGTGGCTGCTTTAAGCAGCACTGTGTGATTGGCTCGTGTGGTTATTAGTCCAAGCGTTACGGGGACCATCACACATCTGTGTTTTTGTGTGTGCCGTGTACTTGCTATGTTAGCTATTGTTTGTCCAGATAGTATTTTGCTACCGATGCTGCCGCATCTGGATGGTTTGTAGCAGCACAATTGAACGAAGGGAAGATTAGGCAATTGCCTTAGCATCCCCGATCTGTGGCTCTCTGGGAGAGCCTAAAAAGCCCCTTTGGGACATTGCCGCTCCCACTGATGCGGCGAGAGAGGTTTGACCAAGGGTTTATTCTAAGGTTATATGGCCTCGTTAGCCTGGTGTGTCCTTTGGGTTTTCAATGCGTCCTTGGGAAAGGCATGTTGGAGAGTGACTTTTGGGGCTGTTTGGTGTGGCTCTTCCTATTGCCGTCAGAGCTGCATGAGTGTACATTAGCTCGCGCACCCCATGGGGCCTAGTGATAGATGTTCATTTGGGCACACAGATTGATCTGGAAATGTAACGGTAACGGTCCAGCCATTTGCCCTAATTGATTTGCACTGTTTGTTGAGATGGTGACACTCTTAGTTCCTAACGAGCACTCAGGACAGGTCTTGTGAGGGGTGGTTCTATCTGTTGGTGGTGCAAGCATGCCAAAGAAAATGTAGATGCTGGCACAATGGATGCCGTTGCCAGTGCGGAGTGCTGATGCAAAGCCGAATTCAGTGGGTTTTTTGCATAGCTTGTGGGGGGGCAATCAGTTACTTGGAGGGTGGGTACAGAGAGAGGGGTATGCGATGCAATCGTTTTTTTGTTTCTAGTGTGGAGCTGTTGTCTGTTCTGCTGTATGCAGATGATATGGTGTTGCTAAGTCCCAGCAGGGAGGAGTTGGTGGTCATGCTGCAGGTGATGGACAAGGTTGCTGCTAGTCTTGGGTTGCGCATCAATGCAAGCAAGACTGAGATCCTGTCCATTGACAAGGATTGGAAGGAGGGGGATGTGCCAGTGCAGCAAGGACCAGAGGTGGTTATCAGTGAGGGTGTGGTAAAAGAGGTGTCACAGTTCAAGTACTTGGGAAGTGTGCTTGTGACTGATGGCAGGTTGGATGTGGAGTTGAATATCAGGAGGGGTAAGGCTGTGGGGAGGTTTAAGCAGTTTGAAAAGATGTGGGGTACCAAGCATCTGTCATTGGCTACGAAGGTGAAGTGTTACAAGGCATATGTGTTGCCAATTCTGCTGTTCGGGAGTGAGTGTTGGTCCCTGACCAAAGTGCAATCGCAAAAGCTTGAGCGGGTGCACTCTAGCTGCCTTAGGAGCATCCTGGGGGTCAGGCTGTCAGATCGGCACACCAATGAGCATATCAGGAAATCATGTGGGGTAGCCACCTTGTCAGCATACATCACAGCAAATAGGCTGAGGTGGCTGGGGCATGTGGGCCGCATGGAGGAGGGCAGGTTGCCGCATATTGCGTTGTTCTCTTCATTACATGGTGACATGACGAGGCCAGTGGGTAGGCCTCGCCATACCTGGGAGAAATGCGTGTGTGCAGATCTGAAGGTGCTTGGTCAAGATGAGGGGAGCTGGGAGGCTTCATGTCAGATTAAGAGTGCTTGGAGGAAGAGGTTGTGGGATCTTACGCACCCTTGGGAAAGCCAACGGTTAGTGAGGTGTAGAAGGCGCACTAAGCAAGCTATTGATAAGCATGTGGAGCGCTATGTGGTGCCTTTCAGTGGCTGGGAGGATGGTGGTTCACCAGTACCTAGGTGGTGGGAGCCACCTCCAGCCCCTACTAGGGTGGTGCTGGATCCTGCTGCCTCCCCGCCACCCATGTGTGATGGAAGTGGAGCAGGTTTTGGGTTTTAGTGGTGGTGTTTGTTTCCCCTTGGTGTGCACGCCGTTGCATCTAGCCTCAGCTTGTGTGTGGCAAATCCACCATCGGTTGTGTGGCTTCGTGATTGTGATCAGGAGGAGCCTTGTGTTTGTGGCCTAGGTTTGTTTGGCCATTGGCATTGCTGGTCTTGCGTTTTGATTGATTGATTGATCGAGTGTGGGAAAGGGAAGGGGGTCTGGGAGGTCAAGGATCAAGGAGCTATACTCTATAATGCATTAACTATGATGTGCGTGGCTATTTTTAGGCAATCTATAGTGCATTAAGCTTCTTAGCTTAAAAGCTTTTGCATCCTAGAATCACCCTATCAACCGTTGGGAGTGGTATAATTGCTGTTACGATACCACAGAGCCTGTGTCGTTCCACTCCGAGGTTTAGCACAGATAGTAAAAGCAGGGGGGAGTTTGGATTACGGGGAAACCTCCGGCCTCTTGCGGGTTGTGCTGATGTGGCCCAGGTGCTGGATTTGGTTTTAGAAACCGGAATGGAGTTCAGTGATTGCAACGTGGCCGCCTGAGAGTGATCGCAGCTTTATTGCCAAAAGATCACATGGTGCAAGCATTACTTAGAATCTTAGGTCAATAGTTCTGTTGGATTGGCCATCCAAGGATGTGTGGGTGTGCAGATGTGATGCTGGTATCTGAGATGAATCACCGCACAATGCACTATCTAGGACTTTGCAGCCCCCGCCACATGCCCCCAGTCAGTTTGTTGGTGTGTGTTGAGAGCGTGTGTTTGATATGACGTCGGATGCTGGTGCCATATGCAATTCTGCAAGGTTTACAACGAGGGAAGATGCTTGCTTGCGGCCTTGCCCCATCTCTTGCTTGTTGTCTAGTGGCCGGGGCTTAGCTATCCTGATTAATCTTGGCATCCATTGCTTGTTGGCCGGGGGAAGGGGGACTGATTCCAGGCTCAATTTACCCAGCTGCTCTAAATGATGGCAATACGGGGTGATATGTGCACTTGTAACTAAGATGTACACACAATTGGAGCTTCACGTACTAGTTGCGGTATGGACATTATGCTTCCCATCTATTCATTAGGTCAATGGTGCAAGCATGCTGCAACTACCTGAAGCTGATGCTGAATAATTGAATGCACCAAGCAACGGCCTGAGACTGCCGTGGCTATCGTAGCAAGCTCTATGGTTTCGCATGTGTTCTTACAGCCTGATGCAGGCAGCACTATGATGTTTCTGTGTTGAGTGTGCGCTTTGTGTGGTTGGGAAATCGTAGCTCCTGTCCTCCTGCAGTGTGGGTCAAGGTAGTTGGAGGATGGCATATGTGTCCCTGCAGAGTGCAGGATTCTGTCATTAGTGGACTTTGTGCATGGATACCTCTGGCGCTATCTTCCATCACTTTACGCAGTGCTGATGACTGTGTCCTGGGCCGTAGATTGCATGGGCTTGACAAGGCATTTGAATTTGTGTGATGATCCGGCTCCATTGCATCTCAGGGGGTGGAGGGTGTGATGATGGGGCCGATGCTTGGCTGCTCCACTGTCTAAGTAGGTACTTCAATAATGGTTAGTGGTTTGGAATCCATTGTGCTTCAATCCATCCAATGGTGTGTTTGGTTGAGGCGGGTGGACTTAGCAGCCTCTCAGTCATATGTGTGGATGTTGCACAAGCAAGTGTTTGTTTGTTTAACTTCATTCAATGTCCACACTGCTGAAGCTGCACTAGTAATGAAGTGTTAGTGGAGCATGCATATCTTGATTGACGGGGAAGAAAAGATTCGCCATACCTAGTGGGCAAGGCAATGAAATGCTTGACTTGCTGCTGACTGGCAGCTAGTCACGCTGCAGCTCCATGCACCGGCAAGTCAAACTGGGCTGGCCTGACATACGTCAGCTAGCAAGGGATCAGGGATGGGCTGTGGTAGCAATTGTGAGACTTTTGGGCAGGGACTTTTAGTACTCCTACCTTATATATGCGTCTGGAGCCCAAGTCGGGTTCCTTGTAGGTGGCACTGTATATATATTCCCAGTGTCGGCTCCTTACTTGCTTTTAGGGGAATAATGGGAATCTGGCGGTCCGATTGCTTTGACTGGGTCAACTGGTCAGCACATGGCAAGTCAAACTGGGCTGGCCTGACATGCATTGTCTAGCAGGGGATCAGGGATGGGCTGGTGGTAGCAATTGTGAGACTCTTGGAAGTGACTTGAAGTACTTGCTCCTTATGTATGCTTTTGGAGCCCAAGTCGGGTTCCTTTTGGGTGGCACTGTATATATGTTCCTTATTGCTTTGAGGGGGAAGAATGGTAATGTGGCAGTTCGATTGCTTTGACTGGGTCAACTGGTCAGCACATGGCAAGTGGAAATGGGCTGACCTGCCTATACATTGGCTAGCAAGGGATCTAGCGGGTGGGCTGATGGCAGCCATTGTGTGAGTCTTGGACAGGAACTTGAGTATGCCGTTTTCAGTGGAGGTTTTGGGTGATTTTGACCTAGCTGCTGGACCTCATGTTTAGGCATGCATATATTGTCATACATGTCGAAGTTTACCCGTATTCTGTTCCACCTCGCTGCTCTTTGTGACAGCTTGAGGTGCGGGGCCTATGGCACTTATTGCTATGGCATATCATGAAATGTAATAATATGCCGTTTTCGTTTGTTCAGTTTGTTTGTAGTTATGCCGTTGGAGCCTTAGTTGGCTCCTTGTGGGTGGCGCTGCCCCCACCGGCGCCCCGCAGTGGCCATTTGGGAATTGGCAGTTGGTAGTTGCCTGATTGTAAGTGCAATGTAGTAAGCGTGTTTCACAATGTAACTGAATCTATCGGGCACTCACTGGAGCTTACCTAGTGCACCGACTGAGTAGCGGTGTTGGAGCACGCAATAGATGCTTGTTACTCACACGTGTAATATTTTAAAGGCCCTTTAACATGCGGTTACAGACATGTTAACCCCGTTACTGTGGTGGGTAAACCTACCAGGGCGTCGGTAGGGTTGCAACAAATGTTTCTCTCCGCCTTCATCTGCGGTAGCTCCCGCTCTCTGCTCTCTCCGTGTGTCATGTGTCGGTGGACCACTCTCACTCTTGCAGGGGAGGATAAAATAAATGTACGATGCACTGGGGCTCTTGATGCATCTGTGAGCTCATGTTGCAGTGCTGCCATGCTTACAGAGCAAGCCGGTAAGGATTCTGTGTACTGCTTTACACCAAGGAACCCTTCCCGCAATCCCACGCTGGAGATCAATTCACAGTCCTCTTGCGTAGATCTCTCTAGTCTCTCTCTACAGGGCAAGCCAATAGATTGAGTGATACCATAGCCAGTGATAGCATTTGAAAGCGTATGCAATCTGGTGCAGCCACACCTTAAATTTTTGTTTGTTTGTTTGTTTGCTGAGAAGACTGCTGAGTGGTTGCCATCCAAGGCAACATCACAATTACAGCCAACATAACCGACGTCATAAGCAAGCAATCAAGGTTGCAAGCAGCACCATACATAGAAAAAGGGCCACCACAGTGAACAAAACAAGCAAATAGTAAGTACGTACGCTGACACCGTGCCACCCAGCAGGTCTGATGATTAGATGCTGTCCAGCTATTGAATCACCAGCACATTGATCAGAATATCACGGTACTAGCTTCTACTAACGCACACAAACATTCAAGGGAGGGAAGAGGGAAAGACGGAAACATTACCAAATACACGCATACCTATACAATGTGCTACACTCGGCCACTCTGCTCGTGTTTGCCACTTTCAGCACCACCACTACAGGCACCTCCAACAGCAGCAGCACCCCCTTAGGATGTATGTGCCTCTGCTCTAGGACCAGCAGCTAGTAAGCTGCTAGACCCATCAATACCTGAAGTTGTCTCATCAGCAGGAGTAGCAGCAGCATGCTCAACAGTGGCAGCATGCTCAGCAGGAGGCACACCAGCTACAGCATGCTCAGCAGCAGGTTGACTACTAGAAACACCACTGCCTCCAGCCTCCACTATACCGACATGAGCACCGACATCAGCACCAGGGGCCAGAACCTCCGTTGCAAGCGGGGTGACATGCATGCTAGCAGCACCACCACCACTAAGGACTCTAGGCGCAGACGTGGCTCTGCTGGCTACACCGCCAGGTACCTCTGCAGGAGCTGCATGAGTGACATCACCAGCGGTAGCAGCCTCATCAGCAGCTCCATGTGCAGCTGGTTTGGAAGTACCCGGTGTACCCAAATGAGAGGCTGCAACATGGTTGGGACTATGAGCTGGCTCAACAGCACTAGATGCTGCCGCACCATGGGCTGTAATAGCCTGCTGGGCCGCGAGAGCAGCAGCTGGCTTAGAGCTGAAAGGGGTTGCTGAGCCCTGGATACCAACGGTACCATTGTCACCACTGCTAGGTGCAGCCCCATCGTGGCAAGCACCAGCAGCAACCCCAGCATGCACAGCAGACGCATCACCAGCTACCAAGCCTTGTGCCTCCCCAAGCACCCTGCAGCTCCAACCCGCAGCTGCAAGATGCTGCTCTACTGCTCTATACTGGTCAACAGGCACGTCCCAGGTCTTGCTGAGGCTGTTCCAGCTACGCTGCCAGGTTGGCAGTGCTTTAATGGTTGCAACAAAGTCTGGGTCGTACGGGATCTTAAGTGACAGAGTGGAGGGGAAGTGCCCAGGTACCACAAGCACTAGTTGATGGCCTCGTGGCGATGCTGGCAAGTAGTGTTGCTGCTGCTGCTGACTATGCGGCTGGGAGGAACTAGGCAAGCCTTGGTCCTGCTGTAACTGCTGCGGCTGTTGTGGCGAAGACCGCTGCTCAGCATGTTGTGCTGCCTGCTGCTGCTGCGACGAGTAGTCATGCATACCTCCCGGATGCTGTTGCTGCTGCTGCTCATGCGGGCGTGGCTGCTGCTGCTGTTGTAAGCGGTGCTGAAAGGGGCTTCCAGCAGATTCGTTATTGTACTGCTGAGAGCGCTGTTGCTGCTGTGACCCCCCTTCATGCTCTTTGGACGGTTGCTGTGGCTGCCCTTGCTGCTGCCCCTGCTGCCGCTGTTGCTCCTGCACTTGAGCTGCCCCAGGGGGTTCATCCAATGTCCAACCCCTAGCCACCAAATGTTCCTTCACCAAACCAAAAGCAGCCACTGGCACATCCCATGTCTTACTCCCCTGATTCCAAGACCTAAACCCTGGTGACAACTGCTTTATGGCTGCTACAAACTCGGGGTTGTAAGGGGTTTTGAGGGACAGTGTGCTTGCAGAAGGCCCGGGGAGAACACGTACGTGGCCTTTTTGGGCAAGAGGTGGGGGTTGGTGGCCAACCGCTGGCGGCTGCTGCTGATGCGGCGGCTGCTGCCCCTGCCCTGGTCCCTGCTGCCAACCATGTGGCTGCTGCTGCTGCTGCTGCTGCGTGGGCTGGTAGGCGAATTGCTGAAACGCATTAGGCGTCTGCTGCTGCTGTGGCTGCTGAGCCTGCTGCATTGGTGTGTCAAACTCCAGCCTCCTAACAGCTCCTCCAAAACCACCAGCAGCAGCATCCCTATCAGCCACAAGTCTCTGTCCATAAGGTGGCACAATGTCAGCAGCAGAGAAGGGCATTGGCTGTGCACCAGCACCAGCATGCATGGCTCGTGGCGGGCCCATGCTCGGTGGTGCTGACTCCAAGTAACGGGGAATTCCGTGTGCTGGATTCCCAAGGGTAGGGGGTGAGGAGCTATGCCCTTGTGGTCCGGGGAAACCCTGCTGCTGCTGCTGCTGCTGCTGCTGTTGGGGTGGAGTTTGCAACCAAAACCCCGAGGTATGCTGCCCGTGCTGCCCCTGCTGTCCATGCTGCGGCTGCCTCCAACCCTGCTGCTCCTGGTGCATGCCAGGACGACCTGGGGAAGGCCCACTGGGTTGTTCTATGTGTCGCCGTTTTGATGGAGGCTCATTGGGGCTACAGAACAATGCTGCTATGGAGCTCAGATTGACCGGCTTTGACGTGAGGTCAACACCTGCAGATGGTTGACTTTGACCTGGTTGACCGGCAGGTTGACCACTTGGATGACTAGGCGGGATAGCAAAGCCACCTGGTGGAATGAAAGCCCCACTCCCCACAACTGCTCCTCCACTTGCTCCTGCTGCTACTGCTGCTGATGCTGCTGGGAATGCGTTTGGCAATCCTCTGCCGGTAAACCCAATGCCTGCTGACGGACCTGCTGCTGTTGAGGCTGGGGTGGCAGATTGCTGGCCACCTGCTGCTGCTGCTGATGTGGGCAGCGCGTATGCTGCTGTTGATGGGTGGGTAGAGGAGGATAAGTTTGGGTAACCAGGCAGCTGATCGGCCCATGTCCAGTAATGACATTGCTCACACTTGAAGAACCACCTGGCCAAAGGCAACCACCAGGAGAAAAGTCAGGGAATAAAACCCATAGAAACAATTGCATCAGGGACCATGCATATGATCCATACCTTGAAGCAAAGTTGACTCAGTAATTTTCCTGCTGAATGATTGATGCGCACAGGCTGGGGTTGCCCACATTGCTTCAAAAGGGGCACTGAGTCTGTTCAGATCTATGTGGATCACATGATTACACGGCAGCTACTCTGGTCACGACACCTCGGACTGTTCCGGCACAGCTACCAGAGATGGCAGTTCCTCGCCAGCCGGTGCAGTAGTGGGTACTACCAAAAGGTATTGCTGTTTTGATGCGCTGCCCTAGTGCTCACCTGCCGGTGTTTTCACCAGGCTTCTTCACTTGCCAACGAGAGGCTGGTTGACCGCACGTGCAGTTTGGAGCAGCACCGGAAGGCTCGGGTGACCCGATCCAGCGCGAACCAGTGCTCATTGTCGTGGTTGGGTAAGCACCTCGGGGGGAGGTTTACTGTGGCCACAAGGCGAGGCGGCAGACGGAGACGAGTGACTCTCAGAGACGTCGCAGAAGAAAGTGGAGCATAGAAATTGTTTGTGGACCACTAGTTTTAGGTCGAAAGCAGTATATCAGATACTGGGGAACCTTCAGAGCGCAGGCCGTAGCTGTTAGCATGGGAAGCGTGAGTGATACCCGGTGCCAATATACCAGTCCAATGGACGATGGAATATCATGCTGGGCAGTTGTGAGGTTTATGAGGCTGAATTCACCTCATCCTGGCCTATTGCCAGCGCGGATTTGCTAGGCTTCTCAGTGAGGTTCACAAATATCAATACTGCCACCCCCGCAGAATTACCCCCGAAGACCTTGCTCCCTGCAAATTCGAGTGCAGGGGGCATCTACGGCGTTGCTCCTTTTACAAATTAAGCCACAGTGTGTCCCCATTTTACACTGAGCGACAATTCCTGAAGCGGTGCTGAACAGCATGTGCAGTTTACACAGAACAAGTTTTTTCCAAGTTACCTTGCTTACTTCGTGGCATGTTTAACAGAGTGTACTAACGCGCTATCCTTGGTCGCCTGCATCCAGTCGCTTGATGTCCGCACACGCTGGTTGACTGGTGTCGGTCTGCACTCGAGTGCCACGGGTGTTCTACCCGTCTCGTGCCTTTTGTCACAAAGTATAATCTCTAGACTTACGGACGGTGACGCTTTACTATTTCCAAATTGGGCTGCAACGTGTATGGTGTGCTAGCTAGCTCTCAGCGCGTGCATCCCTAGACACTCGGGGGACCTCGCCGGGCTTACGGAGCCACCATGAACGGTAGTGTCGTGAAGCTCCTGCAAATTCATTCGCAGCAGTGATCAGGGTTCATGAATTATTGAGGAGCTTTGGCCTGGTTGTGCTCCTACACACACCATAACCCAGTGCTAGTGGAAGCAGGAGGGTTCAATTCCAGCAGCAGGCTAAATGAGTAATCCATCCCAATGGATCGGGACGCCTAGACCGGGGTTTAAGCAGTACTGCTACTGCAATAGGGAAGCAAACCTTTGGCGGACCAGGAAGCAAGGGCCCAATACTGGAAGGTCAGTGCTCTCAGTGAGCCAGCACTCCTCTTATTCTACGAATGCTTTCTCATGCACCACATGCATTCAGGGAAGTTACGCACGTCACTAGTTACAGACCACCTCTTTTGGTAGTCATGGGTGGTCACCTGAGGCATTGTCTAGCATGTGCTTGAATGCACAGAATGCACAAATGTTTTTTTTTACTCAACATGTGCATTGCTGGTGGGAGATTAAGAGTGCATGGAAGCACTGGCCAACATAGTTATGAGCACTTTTCAAATGATCAGCAACTCCAAGTACCGCTTAGTTGCACTGAGGCACGGCCCATGGTCTTCCGCTCCCGCTTAATTTGGTCTTACATCAAGATTAGCAGAGTCACTGTCGTGACATTGCCCTCTGCTTTCGTATTTCAATTTCATTGGCTGGAAAGCTTCTGATTTATACTGCATTTCTGCTGCCGTAGGTGGTTCTACAGTTGCGCTAGCGGCAGCAGCTGTGGTTTCTGGAAGTGGGCCGACCAAATTCCACCAGAACAGCAAAACCCCCAAGACCCAGCAGCAGCAGCGGCAGCAGCCGCTGCCGCAGCCACGGCAGCAGCAGCAGCTGCTAATATAGCCAGTCCAAGGGGGGTAATTGGCACTCCCGGGGGAGTAAATGTCGCAGGGGGGGTTCCTGGACCCCCTGCCCTCGGATGGCCCTCCTCAGGGGCGAGCAGTGCAACCCCTGCTGGTGGTTGCGGTAATGCAGGGGCAGCAGCCGGGGGTCTAGCAGCTCTGGGTTTTAGCCCCCCTTTCGGTCAAGGGGGGAATCTTGGAGGCCCTGAGGGCAGTGCACCAGGAGCAGCTAGGAGATTGGACTTTAGTTCGCCAGTACAACAGCAGCAGTATGGTCAGCAGCCGCCGCAGCAGTACGATCAGCCGCCGGCCATGTACGGTCAGCCGCCGCCGCAGCCGCCGCTGCCGCAGCAGTACGGTCAGCCGCCGCCGCCGTACAGCTCTCATCATCATCAGCAGCAGTACAGTTATCAGCAGCAGCGGCCGCAGGTACCGATTAAGGGCCATGTGGGGGCCCTGCGGCGACTGAATTCAGATCATGTTTCTCTAAAAGTTGCTTATAACTTAGACTTTGTGAATAGCATAAAGGAGCTCCCATTCCACATGCGATCCTGGAATGCTGAGAATAAGAGCTGGGATGTTCCTGCGGAGGAATATCACACCGTGAAGTTCCACCTTGCGGCTGCTGGCTGGCTACTGCCGGATCAGCCGTCGGCTGCTGCTGATGATGACGATGGTGATGATGGAGGTGAGTCAGCTTTTACGTTTTTTTATGTTTAATAGTATTTTAATTAGTTTGTTGTATTCATTTTTGTTTTTTCTACTTTGTGAGTAGCAGCCTATTCAGCTTTTCAGCAGACGTGCCAGCCAGTTGAGTTCATCTGTCAGCTCTTAGGAGAAGACATAGGTTTGGGATGGTGGTTGCAATATAATTACTTTAATCGCTGCACCCTGCTTACTGGTATCTTCGTTCCAGCGCTGCATGACATACCACCTTGCTTCTCTCATCCGTACTCCCCCCTGCATTGAAAACCTGTACCTGAATGTTTGGGCCAATGGCACTATTTGCTACCGTATGTCATATCATGAATTGATTATAACAACAGTAATACTGATAAATATAAAAACAACGATAATGAATATATAAATTGTAGTGTTATTATTGATGATTATTGATACCCCAACCTCCAGGGGATGATGAAGCTGCCGGTGCCTGGGGTGACCGGTTCTGTCACTCGGCGAGTTTGCGGGTGACACTGGCGTCACCGGAAGAGGTTGAGAAGATTATCACGACGCGAGTCCCGGGGGGGATGTGGGAGGGGTTAAGGGGGTATCAGCAGGGGGGGGTGAAATATGCGGTGGCGAGGGGGGG